>JACEEZ010002348.1:0-18248 GCA_016584305.1 Chionoecetes opilio
GAAAATTTTTTTTTTCCCCTTCAAAGGGAAAATTGTTTAAACTTTAGGGGAGGGGTTTCCTTTTTTTAGCTTTCTTTTATTTTTTTTTTTAATTTCCCCCCCCTTTTAATAAAGTTTTCCCTATTATAGCTATAAAACCTTTAAATGGTACGTAAGTTTTTTTTAAAAAAAGGGCTTGAAAAGACCAATGAAGATTTAAACCTATCGTGGTGGGGGGCTGTTTTTCCGAAAAAAATTTTTTGGGCCATAGGAAATTTTTTAAATTTTTGCTTTTTTCCCAGACCTAATCTTGGAAAACTTTTAGAGATGTCAGCCACATAGGCGAATTTACTTTCTGAATTTTACTAGGCATCTCCTAGATTGGGGAAAAGGACATCCTTCTGAAGGCATCATTTTTAAACTAGCATCTTGTTTAGTTTTGAATCAATTAAAAGTTGAAAACTATTCTAATGGGGGTGGTTTATGAACTTTGGCCCGCATGGTGGGGTAAAATAATGTTTTATTTATGATTTTTCTGCTCCCGTCCAGTTTTTTGATAAAATCATCCTTTAATTTATCTTTAATTACTTATCATACACTTCCAATTTAGACTGTTTTTCTTATTTTCTCATTTAACTATTTAATTGGCCCTTTTTAAATATGTGATAAATTGAAGGTAACACAGGGGCTCTATTTTTGCCAAAGGGATCCTATTCATATTTTCCATTTACATAATTACGTGTGATCATAGTGATCTAAAGTATTTGATCCTCTTTAGGTTTTAAACTGGTTTTCAGGGAAAGGGATACCCCCTGGGTTTCCCTAGACCCCTTTTTTTTAGCACGGGGAAATTTCCCCTTCTTCCAAAAACCCTTCATTGATTTCAGTGGGACTAATGAAGTTCCTATTTTTTAACCCAACCGGGGGGGTTGTGAAATGATTTAAAAATTTGCATTCCTTTTGTTCAGGGGTGGGAGTGATTTTAGGGGTTTTTGGTTTCCCCCAATATTACTTCACCCCCCCCGAAATTGGGTGAACTAAAAAATTTTATGTTTTTGGGGAATGATTTTTCCTTTGGGTATCCCCCAAAAAAATTTCAGCCCCTTTTTTTAAAATTTTGGTTTTGCCCCATCAACATCCTCAAAAGGTTTTCAAACTACAAAAAACCACCTTCCCTCTTTCAAAAATTTCAGTTTTGTAATTTTAGTCCTTTTACCTTTAAATTTTTTACCGATTTTATTAAAAAGCAGCTCCCCCTTAACATTTAAAATTTTTTCCCTAAATTTGGCTTAGGGGGTTCGAAAAAATGTCAAAAATTTTTGGGAGCTTCTTTTTTACCCCATAAACCCCCGAAAGGGCCCTAAGGGTTCCCCTTGCAAATTTTCTAGGTATTTTAAAAAGATCAACTATCTCTCCACAAATTTAAATAAAACCCCTTTGTGCACCCCCTTTTAAACATTTTTTGCAAAAGGGCCCTTAAATTTTCCATTTTTTGGCTAAACCTTTCAAATTCGGGCCGTAGGGATAGGGGAAAATTGTAATCATATTATTACGGGCCCATTTTTAACGCCGTAGGGTCTGTTTTTCCACTCCTATTGGACAAAAAGGGCCCATTTAGTGGAGCGGCCAAGGGGCAAAAAAAATTTGTTTGACCCCTTCCCACACTTTTAGAAAAAAGGCAAATTAAAGGTTTTATCGTTGGATTTTGGCTTTGGATGTCTACTTTTGTGAAAAACAATGTTTTTACAGGTCAATTTTCTAATTCAAACCCATTGCCAAAAAACCCCTTTTCACCCCTGTCACCCCAATTTCCCCCCCTTTAAATAATTGGAAAATTTTTTTTGAATATTTTAAAACGGGTTTTTTTTGGAAATTCAAAGATTGAAAACTTGGTAACCACTAAATTTCCCCTTTTCTCCCCAAGTAACCTCCCCACAATTATAGGGGTTTAAAAACCCATTTTAAAATGGTTTTTTGGGGACCCCCAATACCCCCAAAATTAGGGGGTTTTTTTTACCATTTTTTGGTTTTTTTCGATTTCGTCCCCTTTTGTCCTCCTTTAATCAAAGAAACCCTTGCGCAAAACTCCATTGTTATTTTTATCATTTTTAATTTGGTTGTTTTTTTCCCTTTGGGCCGGTTGAAGAAATATTGGAGCCACCAGAAAAAACCCCCACTCAGAAAGAAGAACAGTTTTGGGCGAATGCGGGCGTTTTTTTGCGCAAACTTCTTTACCAAAAAAACCAAATGCAAAACCCAAAGTTCCCGAACCCTGGAGTGAAGGTTTGGGAAATCCATTCGGAAAGTTTGGGCCGAATTTCGAAAAGGATGGTGCCCCCTAAAATCGGCTTTTTTCAGTAAAAAAAACGCATCCTAAAAGGAAGGATCCCTGTTTTTAAAAATTCTACCAGAAGTCCCAGAGCACAAATTAACGAAAAAAGGGGGAATTTACCCAAAATTAGCCCAAAATAGAAACACGGAACATTTTCTGACGCGGGCCCGAGGGCCCGCAACAGGTAGGGGGGTTTTTTAGGGTTTGGACTGTCTGTCCCGGCGATATGACAGTCGAAATTTTGACTTTCGATCAGGCTTTTTTCAAAATGTGGGAAAAAAAAACCATGGGCGGGAAAGGGTGAAAATTTGTCAAACGCCCTCAACTGGGACGGGGTCCCCCACACGGAAAAGGGATTTGTTTGATGCACCCATTAAAGAGAACGACTATGAGATTCAAATGCAAAATGCTGCAAACCCTGACTTGTTTGCAATGGATGAAAATTTTAATCTGCCCTTGTTTTTGCTTACTTTCTCGCTTCCCAAATATTAAAGCACTATTTGCTGGGGCCCAAAGGGTTGATAAATCTGAAAATTTTGCATTTGTGCCTTCAAAAGGGTTTTTTTAAAGGAGATTGAAGAAAAGGGCCCCCGCCCAAAAACCCAAACTTTTCCAAAACCTTGTCTGCCCTTTAAAATGAAATTGGTGGGTTTTATCCAGAAAGGGGGCCAACCTACAAAAACCCACGGTTTTGTACAAAATGGGGATTGAAGGAAAAAATTACAAAAGGAATTTTGGGGAGACAGGATTTCAGCCCATGGGGTCCCCGGGAAGCTGATCTAGTATGCTCAGGGGTTTCACAGTTGCCGAGGCCTTGAAACACTTTTGTAAAGCTACAAGTGCATGTAAATAAAAATTTTGGTAATTTTAACTCAAATCCTCTGATGATGCCCATTAAAGAAGAGGACGCTGTTTTTCTTTGGCAAAAAGGAAAGCGGGTATCATCGGGAAAAAGAAATCGGTGACATTACTTTTTAATCTGATCGTTATGTTTCCTAGGGGGAAATATGGAGAAAAAAAAATTTGGCAAAAAACTTTTTTTACAACCCTTTGTATGTTTTCCCTTTGCAGGGGTTGTATTTAAAAAAAAAAGGACTTTGACAGCCTCCCAAGCATGAACTGAGACTCACAGGGGAAAACCTTGAAAGAGGTTTTTTGCAAAATGTCAAAACATGTTTTTCTCTAGTTTGAAAATCCATCCCCCAATAACTTTGGGTTTGGGTGTAAAACTCCCACCAGGGGACCAGGGTAGTCGAAAACTGATAGATGCCCTTTGCCCCTCTCTTGGACACAGCATCCCTTATGTGAAGTGCGTAGTTTTCCTCACTGCCATTGCTTTGGCCCAAAAGCTGTCCTTGAAATTCCAAGTCTGACTTCATATAACCCTTTACATTTCGTCTAAAATCCTGGGAATTTTTTATTAAGCCACTGTGATGCCGCCAAAATTAAAAAAATTTCCCTTTTCAAAATAAAACGAAAATTTAAGGGAAAAAAACCTAAAACTTTAAAGGGCTGTGGTTTTGATCAAAGGCCCCCTTTCCCCCCAAAGAAGAAACCCCTTTGCTTTCCCAAGATAAAACCAAAAAACCCCAAATTCCCACAGAGCTTGATGAGGGGGAAAATAAAACCCGAAAAAACAAACCCCATACTAAACCAAAAACCATTTTTTCCCCGAAAGGGAAAGTCAAAGAAATGGAAAATTCGCTAGTGATTTTGGAAACAAAAAACCCCTTGTTTTGGGGAAAATGGCCGTGCAAGCCCCTTCTAAAACCCTCACGTATTCGGTTTGGGGGTTTGGTTTTCAATTCTCTAGTTAGCGAAGAAAAATTTTCCCACTGCCCGAATTCTGGACCCTCCCTTTCCCCTTTAATGCGCCCCCCTTTTTCCTTCTCTACGATCTCACGACTTTGGCTAAAATTTGGTTAAAATTTGAAAATTTGCAGGGGGAACCAAAAAACATGTTCGGCCCACTCCTCCCCCGGGCAATAAATAGCAAGGCTGAACAGTTCTCGGGGGACTGAGCCGTTTCCCTTTGGGCTGGTCGAGTGACGATGTTTGGTTTGGTGGGTTTGCATCTCAAATGGTTTTTAAAGGGGCCAGTATGGGGAAGCTGTTTAGTGTGGTGGTCTCCACAACACGCTGATAGTCCCAAAAGTTTTATGCTCATGCGTCCGCGGGGTTTGTTTGTTGAAAGGGAAGCAGAAATCCCCAAAGGTTAAGGGAATCAGACGGGTACCCAAAAGCACTGTTTCACGTGTTTCTATCAGGGCGCCCCCTTTTTGAAAATTGAAAAAAAATTTGCCCTGGGTTTGGTTTGATGGGGACCACGCATTTAAATTTTGGGGTCTAGAAAACCTTCAAAATTTGAAACCCCCCCGGGAAAGCCCCACGCTGTGCTGTCAGGAGTTTGGGAAATGCTTTTGCCCACCCTCTTTCTCAGCACAATGAAGAAGTTAAAAGACACAGGAAGAAAACATAAAGGCAACTTTCCGTCCCCCGGGTTTAAAGTTTTTTTTGACACCCCAGTCTATTTTTGCGGAAAGGGCTTCACTTGAGGGTGAAAATTTCCACGAATTTTCAGCACATGCCCCGGAAGGTGGTTTCGTTAAAACCCCCGCTCAAAAAGGGAAATTTCAACTGCTTTCCTACGGAAGGCTCTCGAAAAGTATAAATCGCGGGGCTAAAACCCAAAGGGGGTTTGTAAACCCGGTTCCCACACCAAAGGAAAGGGGGCCTTATTTCCGTGGCTGCGCCCGCCACAAAACCCGGGGGGCATAGGGAAACGTTTTTCAAAGAAATGTGTACACCTCCCAAAGCCCAAAAAATACACAGAAGCCCCTTGGGAAAAATTGCCCCAAGTGACCAAGGCCCCAGAATAAATTTAAAGCCCACCCCAAGGAATACACCCAAGGAAAAATGCCAAAAACCCAATTTAAACCTGGAAAGTGTAGAAACCCCTCCCTATTTAATTTTAAATATTTTTCGGGTGGCATCAGAAAAAGCCCCAAGGGAGTCGGGAGGGGGGAGGGGATGCCAAAAAAGGGTGGGGAAAAATGTTTTATAAATTTTTCACAAAAGAAAGGCTTGGGGAAAAAAAAGAAGAAAAAATTTCCCCGGGATCCAATCCCAAGACGGTTAAAACTTTTTTCTCCCAATGGGGAAAGTGTTTTTCCAGTGAAAAGGGAAAGGGAAAGTAATGATCGAAAACGGAGGTACTCTTCAAAAGGGACTGCCCCCCCCCCCCCGTGTAAAAGAACCCGGTGATGGGGAAAGGGTTTCCTTTTCCCCCGGAATTTGGCAGCTGTTCCGCCTTCAATTTTTCCCGACAATGGCTCGATGAGGAAAACCAAAACCAAAGCAGTTTCGGCCAAAAAGCTGGAAGAAAATTAGGGAAATGAAATTTTTTGCCCCTTCCAAAGTCAAAATTTCCCCCGGGCCCGGTCATCGAGCTGCTGCATACCTCATTGAGGGTTTTTAGGGGAATGTGTCAGGCCCTAAACGAGAATCATTTCAAGACTTTTAAATGATTTTTTGGGAAGGGGTTTCCCTGGGCCCCAAAATTTGGGGTTCGCCCTTCGGGAGAACAGTGCCATGGACCTTTTCCTTTGACTTTTTACTTTGGGGCCCTTTAAACCGGTACGACGGAGAACAGCCCAATTAAGTCGACTAAAACGACACAGACGGGGAAGGCGGTTTCCCGGGATTCAATTTACCAAATAAAAGGGAAACCCAGGGACGTCCCGAACTACAAAAATTTCCCTCAAAACCATTTAACCAAAAGGGGGCCTATTTTAGTTTAAATTTTCCATCTGTCATACATCTGCGACAATGGCCAAGATCTCCTCCCTGCAAAAATTTGGTAATACTGCAGGTGGATTTGAATGGAGAAGGGGTTAAAAAGGTTCAAATAAAAGTGGGTGGGGCCATCTTGGGGGGTTGTAAAGCACACAAGAGGAGGGGGGCCTCTTTTTGGTTTGCATGCAATCATGTTATCGAGGACCATCCAAGGTAACCCATTCGGTTTTACGACAGGGAAATGTCCTCGTTTTGGTTGGGTTTACTAGAGCAGGGAGCACCTGCCGATGAAGTATATAGGCATGTGGGCACTCAGGGAAATTCGCAAGGGAAAGATTCATACCCCGTTCACCATATCAGTACCAAAAAACCCGGGAAAAAAGCAGCAAGTCATTTCCAAACCGTGCATTTCTCTGTTTAGGGTGTGACAGGACAAGGCTCTATACAGATTTTGGAAAAACGAAAAAAGGAAAATTGCTCTCACCAAAAAAATTTAGATTTAAATTAAAAGGGTCTGGAAGAATTTTTGGGTGTGCCTACTTCCCCAGTACCGCAAGGCGATGTGTCCCTTTTCATGCCTGGTTAAAAAAAAATTAAAAAACTCATTTACGAATGAGCTTCTTTTTGTCTCGCCACCACCCAAAAAAAAGGGGGCCCCATTTCCTTTCTGCCCCCCAACAGAGGATCCCCCCCCCAAAAAACATGGATTGGGGGGCCCAATACCAAGTTTTGCAGTTTGGGGGTGGGCAGAGTCAATCGCAAAAAACCCGAGAACATTAACCCCCGTTGGCCATGGTTTGGGATTGGGGAATGCAAAGGATGAACTGCTTCCCCAACCCAAAGTACAAAAATGAATCGGCACCACAGAGGTTAGAGCCCCAAAACCTTTTGTACGGCCCGACAAAGGTTGTCGCGGACAAAAAAGCCAGTGGTCATTTTCTGGCCCTTAGTGCCCCCTTGACATTTTTCCGTGGTGGAGAATGTGCAAAACGGCCCGGGGAAAAAAGTAGGGGGCAAATGGAGATGAAAATCGGAGATTTTATACGGACAAAGATGGTGGGAAAATACTTTAAGTAACTTTGTTTAAAATGCCAAATAACAATTTTTAAGAAAATTCCAACATTCTCAATTTTTTTTGGGTTTTTAAAAGGGTTAAAATGGCCTGTTTTTAATTAGGGAATTTACGTAAAAAATCATTTTTCATAAAAATAGACTTTCCCAATAGGTAAAAAAATACCCCTTTTTAAGTGGCCCAAAAAAAACAATTTTTAAGATATTCAAAAAAATTTTCTATTTTTTTTTTGGGTTGGGGTTTAAATTGGGGTTTAAAAGGGCCCTGTTTTTTAATTAGAATTGACTTTTAAAAAAAATCATTATTATAAAATAGGGCATCCTAACGAATCCAACAATCCTCATTTGTTTTGTTTTTAAAATGGGAGGGGGTAACTCCTTAAATTAAAGGGGCCCTTTTTTTTGGCCCCCGACCCCTTTCCAAAAGATGAATGGGGTTTTTTACACTTTTTAAACAATACCAGGAAATAACGGACAGGCTTGTATTGCAGTTTACCACAAGGGGGTTGGCCCTTTTTCCCCCCCCCCATTAACCTTTTAGCCAAATTTGGGAAACCCTCTGGGGATATATTCAAATGGAGGGGGGATGTTTTTTCCCCGCAGAAAGAAAATTTTTTTTCCCACTTCAGGGGGAATAAAACCCCTTTTTTAGGAAGGCACCTGTTCTTTGATTTTGGGCTTAGTTTCTGGGTTTTAAAGGCTGGTCTAGTTTGAAACTTTTTTTTACCGGGTTTTTTTCCATCGTAATTTAGTAGGAGGGATAACTACCCCCCCAATTAGGGCTTTTTTAAAAATCCCCAAAGGTGGCTGATATCGCCCGATTTCCCCTTTTAAGGGCAGTTTATCTCAAACTCCCCGTGGGGGGGGGGGGGGTTCCTTTCTCAAAACCTTGCAAAAGTTTTCACTCTTGGGAAAAATTCCCCCCTTATTGCTTTTACCGTGAAGTAATTCCATTGGGAAACCCCTGTTTAAGTTTTGGGTTTGGGATCCTGGTTTGGGAGTTTTTCCCCCTATCTTGAACGGGCCCCCAATCTGACCTGTGTCAAAGGGGTTTTGGCTTCAATGGCTTTTTTGTTTGGGATTTTTTAAAAATTTTTCTGAACTTTTTCCAAATTCCCCTGTGATTTTGAGAAAGGGTCAAATAGATTTCCGAACTTGAAGGGAAAAGTTCTTTTTTATTGATTCCTTTTTTCTTCATAATTATCTCTAAGAATTTTTGGGGTTTTCCACTTTTTAATTTCATTTTCATGTTTAATTCTTTCCAGCAGATTGCAAACCTCTCCCAAATGACCAACAAATAGGGTTTTTTTTTGCCCTTGTTAAATCGTCCTATCATCAAAAAAATTTGAATTTTTTCCCAGAAAGGGAAAACCAATTTTCCCCCTTTAAAAAGGGGGGGGCAAAGACCAAAACTGGAAATTTTAAATTGGGGTAAAGAGGCTTTTGGGTGTGGGGTTTTTAATTTACGCACGGGTTTTTCATATTTGAAAAACCTTTCCATTATTTTGTTTCTTTTTGGGTTTATACTTGGGCCCCATAATTTTTTAATTCTTTTTCCCCAGCTTCTAATGATTGGGAAAGAAGCCTCTTCATAATTATTTTCCCCTTTAGTTTTTTTTTCATTAGCGACCCCTTTTTTTAAACTATTATGTCCCTTTTGGGAATTTGTTTTCAGCTGCTTCCCCCCACTTTTTTTATATTTGTGGAAGCCCTTTCCCAATTTACCCTAATGCTTTAGCTCCTTCCGCCCTGATTTTTTTAAATTTATGATTAAAGAAAAAAAATAAAAAATAAAAATAAAAAAAAAAAGGGGGGGATGCAATTTTTTCGAGTTAGGGTTTCCCCCAATTTTAAAGATTTTTTAAAAAAAAGGGTGGTGTGCAGTTTACCGGGCCCACCAAGGTGGGCCATGCCTTAAAAAACCAAAACCCACTTTATTTTTAAACAACTAAACCCCGGAAAAAATTGTTGTTGGCGGATGGTACTTACCAATGCGGGCCCTTTTGCCTTGGGGTGTCCCGTGGGCCGGGGGGCCCAGTAACGCGGGGGCCCAGGGCGAGGGGCCAAGAAGGGTTTTTTATCAAAAGGGGGTCCCGGGGGGAAATGGGGCTTTTAAAACATTACCCCCCCGAAAGAGAACTGTGAGGTCATGAGGCCAATAAAATACTTCATTTAAACGTTTGGGCCCGTTTTCAAGTTGATCCCCCACGACCGCCGGGTGCCCGTAAAAGCCTAAATTCCACACCTTCCACCGCCAGTCGCTTTAAAGGGGTTAAAATGTGCCCACAACGGCCCCCTTGTACATTCCCAAAGATTATCCTTCCCCTCAGGGCACCAAACGTTGAAATTATAGAATAAATTGGGTGTGGAAAAACACCTTGTATTAAAACCCAAGGGAAATACCTAGACTTTCAATGGGACCCTTTTAGACGTTTTAAATAAGGGTTTCTCAGAAATGGGGATGGGGTTTATGATTTCAAAGGGTTGATTATTTTTAGGGAGTGGTGGTAGTCGCTGTAGGGGACTGGTTTTTGTTGGAGGTGCCCTAAATTTGGGGGTGATGGTGGTAAAGGGGCCCAGGGTAAATTTTCCAACCGTTCCTGGGCCGGGGACGTTTCTTTTTTTGGTGCTTTTACCCTTGTCCTTGGTTTAAAAAGGGGGGGTTGACGGATTTTTTGGTCCCCAAAATTAAGAGAGCCCTGAGACACCTTAGTGTACAATCCCAAAAGAGTTGGGTACACCTTCAAGTGTAGGTCTAAACGTGAATGAAAAAGCCTTCCTGAAAATTTTCCCCGATAAACTGGGCCCCCGAGCCTTTCCCACTTTTTGGGGGTTCCCACGTGGAGGTTTTCCCAAAATTGATCTTTACAATTTTTTTATATTATGTTTTAAATCTTTGTTAATCGTTGGTACTAGTGAAAACCACCATTATTATATTACTAAATTTTTCCCCTAAACGAGTCCTTTTTCTGGGGAGGGTTAAAAATTTAAGAAAACCCCATTATTTTGAAAACTTTTGGGCTCTGAAGAATGAATTTTGGCATTTAATTTCGCCCCATCATAGTATTTTGGGAAAAAATTAAATGTTACTCATGTAACATTGGGTATAAGGTAGAAAAAATGGGGCAGTATCAAAGTAAAAAAAAAGTATACGGGTTGGTTAGTCCCTTTCCCTTACATCCTTCTTTAAACGGTAATTTAAAATATATAATTTTTCCCACATTTTATTGGGTTGTGATTATGTTTAAACATAATGGAATGGGTTTATTTTTGCCCCCAAATTTTTAAAATTTTTTGAAAATTACTGATTATTTCATTAGAATAGAAAATTTAAATAAACCCTATGAGTTTCCCAAAACAAACACAAAAATAATTTATATCTTCACGTCCCCAAAGGATTTTCGATCCTCCCCTTGACGAAACCCCCAACCCCTTTTTGACGAAGTCAAAAGGCTGTCGCAAAGTTGGGGGGTGGAATGGCAGGGGTGGTGTCTTAATTCAAATGCGGAGCTCCCAAAGCTGGGGGGGGAGGGCCCTGATCCGCGGGTTGATTTCGTCCCGAATGCCGTGTGAAAATTTAGGTACCATTTCCCCCTGGGTGAAAAAAGGGGGGTGGTCGGGCCCCATCTGGAAAGGGAAAGGGGACCGTCCCGAACTGCAACAAAAACCCGGTATTGCATGCCCAGCGTGGCCCGGGAAGGGGCTTGCCCCCTCTATTGCTGACACGGAAACCCTGTCATCTGCTGAGGCAAACAGAGGGCCTCAGCCCCTGGGTTCACGCCCCGGGAAGTCAAAAAAACGGGCCCTAATCCCAGTACTTTTTTGTCCTGGGGGAACGCCAACGTGATTTTTGACAGGGGGGTGTTGCAGCCTAGTTGATTCAAAAAGGCGTTTGATTTTAGTGCACTGAGCACTCTGGGATCTTCGCGACTTCGCGGGATTCCTGCAAGGGGCTATTTGGTTTTTATGACTGGTCTGTACTCTGGGGCCCGAGAGTGCTGTGAAGTGTCGGGGAGGTGGGCCCGCTTCTTTCCTGTTTTAAAACGGGGTGGGGGCAAGGGTGCGTCCTTTTTAAAAAACTTTAATGGACTGGGTATTGGGGCCAAAATTTTAGATCAAAAATGATTTTGGGGCAAACCTCGGCAAATTCAAATCAAATGAAACTTTTTTTTAAAGGGCCTGAGGAGTAAACTTTGCCGAGTAGCTAGGGTCTGGGAAAGGCTTTTCCCAGGCGCTGCCCCAGGGGGGCAAAGCCTTTGTGGGCTTGTGGGCTAGCTGGCTCAAGACAAGGTTCCCGGTTTTGGAGACTTTCTAGATTTAAACCGTACAGTCTGTTTTATGCGTGCGGCAGAACATTTTAGATCTTGCAAAGTTTTACATACCTTGGGGAGCGCGTTTTATTTAAAGACGGCGGGTCACGTCAAGAAGTTTAATTACGACGGATTGGGATAACCAAAGGTGTTTATGGCCGCTTTACGGGGGAGGGATTTGGCGGTTTTCGGTTTCCGTGCAGGAGGGGGAAAAGATTGGACTTTAAAGGGCGCGTGGATCCCTGTCCTACTCAGGTTTTTGAGACATGGGCACAAAAGCGACTTGAAAGGCGAAAAAAAAGATGGCCCTTTGGGGAATGTGTCTTCGAAAAAATTTATGCGGATCGGGTGGGATGATTACGTCTCAAAAACCCCGATTTCAACCCTGAGACTGAATCGGGGGCCCATTTCCCAAAAGTCCGTCAGTGCCAAATTGGGTTATGGGGGATGTGACGCGCTACCCTGAAAAAGATTTTTTTCCCATCGGGTTTTTTATCTGTCAGAGACAAACCGGCGTAGAGGAGGCCCCAAAAGGGGGGGCCCCCCCAAAAGGCCCCTGGCCCGGGGCAAGTTGATATTCCTTTTCTGGAAAATTTCTTGGTATGGGGAAAAAAACTGCTGGCGGATCGCGCGTGGGACCCCCCGGGGTGGGTTTTGGGTGGGGGGCCTTAAAGGCCCCGGGGCCCCCCGGGGTAAGGCCCCCAATTTATTTATTGAACTTAAATCCCTTTTAAAAAAATTTGCATATATTTGGAAACCTTTTTTGAAACGGTTTTTCGCCCTAAAAATTTTAAAGCACGCCCTTACATTTACTTTGACCCTTTTGTTAAAAAAATAAAAAATTAATAGGGTAAATTAAAAAAAAAAGAAATAAGTTAACCCAAAAATTTAAAATAAAATTTAAAATTTAATTAAAAGGGGAAACCCCTTAAATTTTTACAAAAACCGTTTAAATTCTTTTTCTATTTTTGGGGGGTTAGGATTTTTGGGAAATTTTCAAAGGAGGGGTTTTTTGGTTTTACTATGGCGGGGGGTAAAAACACCAATAAAACTGATCCTCATTAAAATTTTTCAATGATTTCCCTTTTTTTTCCGTTTTTTAAAACAAAAGAACTTTTTCCCCAAAAACGTTTGGGAAAGGGTTTTTGCCCCAAGAAAGAAAAAAATATTTAAAAAGCTTTTCAGGTGATTATTTTTTCCCCAAAGACCCCCTTTACCAAAAACCCGTTAAAACCCCTTATACATTTTCATATATAAAAAAAAAAATATAACCATGTTTTTCTTTTTTTCACCTTTCTGGATTTTTTCCGTAAAAATCCCAATTTAATTTAATTACAATAAAATACATTAATACATTAGGGTTTCCCGTAAAAAGGTTGGTGAGGTGAAAACAAGCCGGGCAAAATATTGACGGGTTTCACCTGTGCCACCCTTTAAGGGTTTATTTTTTAAACCTTTTCCCCCATTTTTTGAAAAAAACGGTAGGATGACCCGCGGCCGGGTTTTTGGGGACTCGGTTTTTTAACAACCCCGGGGTTTTTTAGGTGAAAATATTTTCTAAAATTTTTTTTGTTTTTTTTTTAAGATTTTTTTTAAAAGTATGTTTTCATATTAAAGTAAAAAGTGGCCCCCTAGGGGGGTTTTTAAAGCACCTTAATTTAAAACCCCAAATTCTATAAAAAATTTTTACCTAGGGTAGGGTTTTACTCGTCCCCCTTTTTTGCAGGGAGGCCTTTTCCCCCCATCCCTTCTCCGATTTGAGAAACGGGGCCCTTTGTGGATATTTCCACATGCGTTTTTTTTTGGAAAACCAGAAAAAAAAAGCCCCTTTTCCCCTTTAAGAAACCAAAAACAGGGAGGGGTGGGTGTTGCAATTTTATGCTTTCTTTAATCAGTTAAATCGGAAAGGAAACATATAAATTTTTTAAATGTTTTTCCGCAAAAAAGAAATTTACCCAAATTCAGACTGTTATTTCCTTTTCTAGTTTTTGGGCCCTTTTAAATTTTTAAACCCTTGCGAATATTTTGGTGAACAGACCAATGATTTTTGGATCTGCCCCTTAAAAACATTTGGGTGTTTCCTTCCCTTTAAGCTAGCTTTTTCCTTGTATTTTCCCGACTAAAAAGCCGGAAGCCCCGCCCAAAAAACTGCAAAAATAAATGTTTGGAAAAAACGCTTTGTTTAAAATTTTTCCCTTTCCGGGGGGGGAAAACTCCCCAAAAAAGGACAGGGGAATGTTTCCTTAAATCCTTTGGAACCAAAAGGTGTCCCGGGTTAGGGGGCAAGGGTTTTCCCTGATTCAAAGGCAGCTTCTGGGTTTACGGGGGCATTTGTACTTCAAAACTGCTCTGCTTTCTGCATAACCCTGTGCCCGCCCCTGCCCCCAACCATTAGGGTTAAAAGGGCTTCAAATAGAACCCCCTCTTTTTTACATTCCCTTTTTTTTTTCCCCCTTTATTTGATCCTTTATTTTCCCCATACAGGGAAAAATTTTCCCCCCCTTTTCCTGTTGTAACCCAAACTGGGTACTAAATTCATTGAAAGTATTTAAAAACTAAATACTAAATACTGGGAGAATTGTTTTTAAATACTAAATACTAAAAAACATTTACGAATGTTTTTAAATACTAAATACTAAATCATCAATTGTATTTAAATACATTGTAAATACATTTTAAATACAAAAAAATTCTAACATGTCCGAAAAAAAGAAATTTCCTTAAGATTTCCTTAGATTTTGGGTTTCCTTAAAAATTTTCCCTTTCTCAGGCCTAAATTTCCTTCAAATCAGGACATTCCTTGCAAGTGGAAACCCTGGTTCACTGTAACTGTTAACTCAGGTTTGCCAGTAGTTGGGCGGGTTTATGACCAAATTAACGGAAAAAAATGTATTTACATTTTTATATTATAAGTTTTAAATACAATTTTATTTAAATACTCATAAAAGTATTTAAATACTGTATTTAAATACATGACAACCAAGTATTTATAAATACATTTCTAAATACACAAATGTATTTAAAAATACTGCTCAGCTCTGTGTATACCATAGATTTCTTTTCCCTTATCTATACCGACACGTGGGCATGATCTCGTCCACCACCTGTCCCCCCAAGACAGCTGTCCACCCCTCCACTCAGTCTCGTCCACCTTGAGGGTGGACTCCACCCGGGTTGAATAGCATTGCTCTACATTTTTTTAAATAGAATGTTGTAGGACACATATATGTCGAATGCTTTTATTTTCCCAAACAATCCTGATTATAACGCATGAATAATAAAAAGCCCTTATATTTTCTTTGCATAAACCTATGTTCATGACAACACTTATTTGTAGCTGGATTGGTAGGAATAATGGAAAAAAAGTCTGCCTGACCCCCCTTGACCGCAGCACTGAAGCTGACAGGAGGTTCCCAGACGGCCACCAAATGTCAAGTAAGTTTAATCTTCAAGTCTATAAAGTTGGTGTTTAACATAAGACCATAAGAAACAAGAAAATAAGGAAGCTACAAGAGGCCGTGAGACCTACACGAGGTAGTTCCTATTACTACATGGCTACATCCACCTTTCATCCCCATCCAAATGAATTTATCTAGCCTCCTTTTAAAGCTCCCTAATGACTCTCAACTAAATACCTGTCTATTTGAGTCCATTCCAATACATTACCACACTATTTGTGAACCATTTTTTTCCCTATTTCTTTTTTAAATCTACGCTTTTACAATATGAATCCGTTACTTCTTGTTCTACCCGGGGTTACTAGCCGTGAGGACTTTTTTCCTACATCTCCTTTATTATATCCCTTTATCCACTTAAAAACTTCTATCAGATCGCCCCTTACTCTGCGTCTCTCGAATGAGTGCAAATTTAATAGCTTCAATCTCTTCTCATAACTAAGTTACGCATCCCATGAATCATTTTGGTCATCCTTCTCTGCACTCACTCTAACAAGGCTATATCCATCCTGTAATATAGAGACCAAAAATAAACCCCCATAGTCTAGGTGAGGTCTGACTAGACCCAAAATAAAGCTTTAGAATAACCTCAGCACTTCTACTTTTTAACACTTCTGGTAATGATCCTAACACCCTATTTCTTTATTTCTAGCCTCAAAAATTTTTTACCTAGGTCGGGGGTCGAGCTCACCCTCACTCCCGATCTTTCTCACCGTCTGATCTTTTCAGCGATACATTGCGTATGGTGTACTTTTTACGAGGGTTTTTTCTACCAAACATTCATAACGCTGCATTATCAAATATAATTCCATCTGCCATTGACTACCCACTCATTAAGTTTATCTAAGTCTCCCTGCAATATGTTTTTCATCAGACTGTGCTCCAATAATCCTACCTACCTTAGTATCATCAGCAAACTTGCTGATATCACTGCTAATCCCTCTATCCAAGTCGTTGATGTAAATAAAAAAAATGTAATGGACGCAAAACGACCCTTGTGGAACCCCACTTGTCACCTGCCCCCATCAGTTTTAGAACCATTAATTGTAACCCTTTGTTGCCTATCACTAAGCCAACTTTCCCATCTATTTCATGAGCCTTAACCTTATTTTAAAAGTCGCTCGTGTGGTACCTTGGCGAATGCCTTATAAAGTCAGGTATATTTTTATATATCATAATCCTTATCTTATCTGCTGTCCCCATAAACTTTCCAATAAAAAATCAATAAATTGGTGAGACATGACGTACCCTTGGTGAATCCCCGTTGTGGGAAACATTGATCAAACTATGTGATCTAAGTGCTCTCTAATGTTTTTTTTCAATAACAGATTCCATAATTTACCTACCATTGACGTTAGACTAACGGGTCGATAATTAATAATTTGACATTAGTTCTCTATTGCCCTTCTTAAATGGGGACTACATTCCTTTCCTCCACATTAACGGCACTTCGCCTAAATCAACCGATTTCCTAAAAAATGTGCACTAACGACTCACTAAAAACCTCTTTGCATTCTTTTAATACACTGAGATAAACTTAATCTGGTCCTGGTGACTTAAAATTCTTCATTCTATTTATACCTCTTCTACAATTTCCCTTGTTTATCACAAAAATCTTGAGTTCCTCATCATCGCTTCCTTTAAAAATTTGTTCACTACAGATATCGTCTGTATATCCCCCTGAGTAAAAACACTTAAGAAATAATCATATAAACTTTTACACATATCCTCATCCGTAGTTACAATCTCATCCTGTCCTATCCTTAACGGACCCACTATTCCCTAGTCTGTTTTATAGACCTGAAAAAAAACCCTTTTCGGTCGTATTTGCCTGGCCAGCGACCTTAATCTCATAAATTGTTTCTTAGCTACTCGTGTTAATCCTTACTGTCCTCGCCATCACGTTATACTGTTCTTTGCTCACCTGTCCAGCCTAGAACCTGAAGTACATATTTCTTTTTACTCCAATGTTTGTGTTTTAAATTCGCAGTCATCCATTTGGGTCGTTCTTTCCTTGATCTTATCGCCCCTAAAAGGAATATTATTTTTCTGTCCTGCAATTAAAAGCTTTACAAATAATGTATAATCCCCATCAGCCCCGACCTCACTGACACCTGTTTCCGCACTGACCTCTGACCACTCCTTCCCCTCCACCCTAACCCCGAGTTAATTCCCTCCAGGTGTCTTCTTAATCCCCGCATAATTAGCCTTTCTGAAGTCAGGTACTCCATGCTTATTAAAAATTCTATTTACTACTTCCATTTTAAGCAAAACCTGATTTCACAAAGATCGCTGTTTTCCTAACCCAGCAAACAAAGACATAGGGCCTACGGAGGCCCTCCGATGTCTTACCGGCGGCCCAACGGAAGTTACGAGTAGGGCCGCTGGGAATTTGCTCAGAGGCTCACCGGCGGGCCGCTCCCAGCGGCCCGCCGTAGAGCATATGACCATTTGCCGCTGTTAAATTAACTGATTGAGGAATATTTATGGTTATACTAAAATATAATAATATAGTTATAAGTTATTGGTAGATATAGTTATGTTTTAAGGGGGTTTGCACAGCCCATTAGCTGATTAATATTTCGTAAAGCAAACTTTTTGCTATCGCTTACGATCTTGTTATTGTTCCTTCTCTTCAGCTTAGTAAGGTTCAGGAAAAACGATTGCATTTTTCCGTTATTATAATTTCTTAACATTTTCCATATTACAATTCCCCTTGCAATGCCCAGTTATATTTCTTACATATCTCATATTACATCTCCCTTGCAATTTTTCCCCAAAATACATAATCTCGTAATACCCCCGCATAGCTACGTAATTATCACTCCCTACATTCCTTAATTCACAACATTACAACAAGACTTCATATATGCATGCACACTCCCTGATTGATCAATCCTATCATTAAAAATCCTAACACATTAATATGCAGCATGTCACCCTAAATACATGACTACCAATCCCTTGCGACACCACTTCCACTTACCTTAAAGAAGTCCATAGTTAGTCTGAATGAATAATTTCCTCTGTGTTTCATCTTATATAGTAATTCTCCCTTTTTTAAAATTGGCATTCATCAGGTTCTCCTCACAAATGATTTCTAGAACACGCCACATAATTTCTATTGGAACATATTTCCTAAAACAATTTTCTCATCTCCCTTAAGCTTGCTCCACCGTATTTTTGTCCTCCAATATTTCAACTCCATCATTGGCTAGATTTTTCCCGTAAAGGCGGTCACTACAGCTTTTGTGTCATTCGCCCATACCTATTCCACAGACATTAAGGCGTTTTAAACCCCCCACC
>JACEEZ010002349.1:0-15000 GCA_016584305.1 Chionoecetes opilio
GTTTTTTTTATAAATTCAGTCGTTTTCATTTACCACCTTTTTTGTTTTCACTTAAAATTAAAATCTTTCTTCTTTAGCTGTATTGACTCTTTCAACCACCTGTTCCTAAAAAAACCTCACCCGTACCCTTTTCCAAGAGATTCGCTTCTTCTTCCTTGTTACCCGTTTTGGTGTCACTAAAGTCCAAAGACGTATGAGGTAACATGCACTTACTTTTGGGTAAGTTGTGTAGACGTGGAGAGCCGAGCGGGAGCCTAATTAAAACCCTAGGTTGTATTATATTTATTATTCAATAACTTAGTTAATAGAGGATGATGTTATTGAAAGATAAACGTCTAAATTGAGTCTCTGACAAATCACAGTGCACAGTCCAACCACACATATTGTTCAGACGTACACCCACCACACAACTGTTTGTCGCTCTCAATCAAGTACCCAGGAGGCGGAGTTCGAACCAGGCTCGACCGGGCGTGGCTAGGGGATGGCCTCGCTGGCGTCAGGATGTGGCAGTGTCTGTGAGGTGGTGCCATCTGGTGGCTGTGGTAGGTGACGTGGCAAGGGCGTGTCACGTCACGTCATTATACTTGGCAGTCATCTACTAAAACAAATAAATTATTTAATAAGAAGATGTTAGCATAAAAAGTACATGCAGGAATTAAATATATAGGGGTAAACATATATGCCTATAATGCCAACATCCTCTTTATCTAGTGTCGCCCCTTCTTTCTCTTCACCTTTATCGTTACTGCATTATTTTACTTCTTTATTTCCCTTTATTTCCCAACAACAATTATTTTTGTATATTCTATAGCAATATACTTTCCTCTCCTCTTTCATATCGCCTTCACTATCATTCATTAATATATCGTCAAATTCTATCGAAACTTTAATAATATTTTTCTTTCATTAACTGTTTTCTCTTCCTTTCATATTTTCCAGTAACATCTTACTTTTTCAATCTAACCAGTCGTCTCTTTAGTTTTCTTTCACATCTCAGCATTCATCTTCTTCTCTTCTTACCTCCTATCTTTTATTTCTACTTGCATGATATTTCCCTCCAGATCTCCTGTGACCACTTCCAGCATCCTATCATCTCAACTCACATCTCCAAGATACTGTACCTTCCAGGCAATCGTGGGTTCTAGTTTATCCCAAGAGAGAGAGACACGGGTATAAGTTATCTACGAAGCTACTCATCCAGCATGTCTTTGCCCGTGTGTTTTGTTCCGGGTTGGAACGAGGCAGCATCCTTACTCTTAGTTAGCGGGAAATAAAAGATTGCACTATAAGCAGGAGGAAGAAGAGAGGGAACACTACCTTAAATAGGTGTTGTGTGTGTGTGTGTGTGTGTGTGTGGGTGTGGGTGTGTGTGTGTGGGTGTGGGGTGTGGGTGTGGGTGTGTGGGTGGGTGGGTGGGTGGGTGGGTGGGGGGTGGGGGGTTTGGGGTGTATGAGTATACTATGTGTACAAGTTTACTTGTTTTATTATTTTTATTATTTTTCCCCTCTCTCTCTCTCTCTCTTCTCTCCCCTCTCTCCTCTTTCTTCTCTCTTCCTCTCTCCTCTCTCTCTCTCTCTCTCTCTTCTCTCTCTCTCTCTCTCTCTCTCTCTCTCTCTCTCTCTCTCTCTCTCTCTCTCTCATCTTTCATGTAGTACTATATATATATATATTAATATATAATATATATATTTTATATATTATATAATAATATTATATTTTATTATATATATATATTATATATATATATATTTTTCCATTAATTCAGGCTGTGTGGAGATTTCCCAATTATTTTCATTTATGTGTGATTATTTCTATTTTTTATGCATATGTGTATGCTGCATACTGTCCCTTTATTCTTTGGTCGTTGATTCTGACACCACTTCAAAACCATTGGGTATTTACTATTTTGTGGTGATTTATCTTTTTTTCTGATTTAAGTTCTTGGCAGACTTCATTTTTGAGTTGTTAAAACCAAACTCCATTTGGCAGTGCGCCATTCCCTATCCCTGAGTCCTTCTTTCCTGCCGCCAGCACAACTGCGCAATAAGTTTGTTGTGGCGGAGCTTCCCGAAACATTATTTAGCACCTTTCCTGCACGGCCGCGTTCGGGAGCTAAAGTCTTATAATGCTTCATCTGTATCTCTGTTTGGGGAAACGAACACAAAGGTAGTGCCACCTTTGTACCGCCAAGGGGTTCACACATTCCTTCTAGACGCCTCATACACATTATGTGTTTTTCTTTCTGAAGTACTGGTGAAGCAGGGGCGACAGCTGGCAGAAGGGTCCGAGTCTATCCAATCAGCAGGTGGCGCGGCCTTGTGTAGCGAGGTCCTCAGGGTTACCAACACTTGAGGTGATTCAGTCATTTCTGTGAGTGAAATTCAAGCAATATTGAATAATGAGGCCCGGGAATTCCGTGCCCTTGATATGAAAGGCTTGTTGGTCTCGCTGCTGTGTCTGGCGGCGGCCTCGTTAGCACCTTGGACCTGCCGCAGCCTTAATACAATACACAGGCAACCCTCGCCGGTGCGCTCCGAGCCCCAGGCCTCAGGAACAGAGTATCAGTGATTCCCTATCGGAATCCCCGAGGTGGTAATGCTTGTTTTGATTAAGATCACAGATTGCTAGACAATCAGCTATGTATCTCTTGAATTGAAGCAAAATTCATAAATGAATAATGATATGGGTACATTGGGGCAGCAGCTTCTGGTTCCAATACAGCAGTGGTTCTCAACTCGTTTCAAGCCATGGACCACTAGCCCAATTGAAAAAAAATCATGGACCATCTCCTTTTTGACTTTAGAGATATGATGAATAAGGGTCGATTTTAAAGGAAAGGGGGTGGGTTATAAATATATACCTATAAATATAAAGTAAAAGGGAATTTTTCATAAATAAATAAAAAAATATTAGACACTAAATTTTGGTTCAATCATTTATGGTTTTTTTAGTTCATTTCCAAAAAATCGTGAACGTCCTGGGACCCCTAAGAAAGTTTCATGGACAACCAGTGGGGCCATGACCACCCGTTGGGAACCACTTTCAATCAGGTACCATTCGTCCCCATGTTTGTCTCTTAGCCCGGCTTGGGGTTATCTTTTTTTCAGGGGGGCCCCTAATCTCGGAGGGCTTTCTTTTTTTATCGCCTTTTTTCTCCTCTAAGCCTTTACTTATCTAAGGGTCCTTAAAGGCTCTTTTTCATTTTTAGGTGTAGTCATGGGACCCCTTTTTTATTACCGAGGCAGCAGGCAGGGTACTTTCATTTTTCTTACTGAACTTTGTACCTTTATTTTTTTACGCCAGCTTGGGTTTAAAAGTCCTAGTATGTTGATTTATCGTATCCATGGTTTATCCTCGATTGTATCCACATACAATCGAGTGAAAGAGATGCCAGATGGTGGACGATGCTTGTAAACCTTAAATAGCAAATCATCCTTTTTGTAATGATATCCACAATATGCTACCTTGTTACCAAGTTACCAAATGCTACCTTGATATTACGATACCAAGTAACGCATGACTGATATAAACGAAAAATACTAAATTCCTGAAATACAAATTAACTCCAAAAACTTGCCTGGCTGGATGCTTGGAGGCGCCACCCACGCCACGTGCAATCGCAGTCATCCACTGCCACGGCGCAGACACCCGCACGTATGCATGGGCACTGATTGGGCTGTCACGCAGGGGCAAATTTTCATTGTTTTGTGACTATTAGCGTCACTGTCACCGGTCTACACTGCTGTGGAAGGGAAGCATCACATGGTAGGTGCCCTGACGCGGCTGTTTTTGGTGGGGCTCGAGAAACAACATCTATTGAGTAATTGAGGTAGTGTTGCCCACAACACGATTGTTACGGAGTGATTGGTGACCGGTGTAGCGATATGGCTAGATTCCCCGCCCGATTAGCTGCCCTGTTACGACTACGCACGCGCGGCAAATTTGAATTATCATCAGATTTGCTTTTTTAACCTAAATAACTGCAAAACTTGACCCAAACCTATCCTAAACCTAATTAAACCTAAACCAAACCTTAACTTAACTTAAATTTAACCACTTATTTGTATATGATAATAGCTAGTTTAGGTTACGCTTAGGTTAAATTGAAGTTAAGTTAAAGCTTAGTTTATATATGATTTAGGATAGGTTAGGTTTAGGATAGGTTTGGGTAAAGTTTTGTTGAGTTATTTAGAGTTATAAACGTTATATTGGTTAATAAGCGGCAGGGAACCTAATTGGGCCAGGTAGCTAGTCAGATCGCTACACCGGGCGGGCGGGATGGCCCTCCCACCCTGCTGCTCCCTTCCCTTCCCTCCCAGGCCTCCCTCTCTCCCTCACGGCTGTACTTCCATCCCTTACCGTACTTTTACCAAACACACACACGTTTGGTGCACCCGCTGTGTGACTTGCCAGTTAGTGAAATAATGTTATTTTCTAGTGTTCGTTCATATCTGGCATTAATTGTTCTCCACACATGCATATCACTTGTCTACCTGCCATACATATGTAATTAACTGACCTACACATGCACATTCTTATATACCGTCATAAAGTAAAGAATTAGGAAAATACAATGCTATTTTTAGCCATACGCAAGATAAATTACACACTTCAAATAGTCAACCATAAACAAATCGTGTTTTTATATGTATGGTGAAGAGTCCCAGATTTAGTTTAAATTTGGAATTAGGTAGGACTTTCATATATAGGTTTTGGACAATATGAATACGTTAAGGCTTGCTTAGGTTAGATTTAGGTTATGTTTGGTTTGATTTATGGATACGTTAAGGTAATGGATAAGCAATGGATACGTTTAGGTTTGGTTAGGTAAGATTTAGGTACGGTTTAGGTTTGGTTAATTACTATAACATATTTGAACGGACACTATTTCGCTCTCTGGCAACTCATCTTTGGCTGCACCAAACGCGTGTGCGTTTGGGAAAAGTGCTTCCCTACCACACACATCACTGCCTAGACATTCAAGTTTGCACATCATGTTCGTCATAATTAAATGGTTATCCTGCGGCATCAATAAAGAACGTTAATTACTTCCGGGCGCCGCCTGCCCCTCCGCTCCTCCTTCCCCCCGGCCTATTGCTGCCCCCCCGCTGCCATCTCTCCCTCTCTCCCTTTCTCTTCCTCCTCCTCCTCTTATTCCCGGGGTATTAATTCAGTGCCACCCGCTGACGAAAACTGCACGTGTGCAAGCGCCCATTAGACTTTATTTGAGAGAGAGAGAGAGAGAGAGAGAGAAGAGGAGAGAGGGGAGAGAGAGAGAGAGAAGAGACGAGAGAGAAGAGAGAGGGGAGAGAGGAAGGGTCGCGAGAAGTGAGCGAGGACAGGCGACCCAGGAGCTACCAAGGCGCCAACCAGCCACGGAGACAACCCCCAGAAAAAGTGTGCAATTACTGCGCACGTAAAGGGCACACAGCTGTGCCCTGCTACGCCCAGAAACGCCGACCAGCGCCGGGAAAGCGGCTCTTCAGGCAAATTCTTGCGGAGGGAAGGTATTCGGCAGCCCCTCTCCCCGCACTACCACTCAGCAAAGCCCGCCCCAGCACCCACCACAGCCAAGCCCACTCTTGTCGCAGCTTGGTGCCTGGGGTCATAGCCAGGGCCGGCAGTGGAGCCCTCCCCCCCAACGATATCCTCAGCCGGGCCTTTTAAACTTCTATCACCCCGGACACCCAGGCCCCTGACGCTCTCCCTCATCCATCATGGTACGGCCAGAACGTCCAAGCCATACATTAAAGATTATCTCCGCCAATGTCCGTGGTCTCCGAACGAACATCGGAGACCTGACCCACAACTTTTGTACTACGAACATAGTGCTGACGTAGGTTGTTGGGCGACGGAGACCTGCTCAACAACGAGGTTGAGCCCACGTTGGGCAAGATACGTGGCTACACCCAATGGAACAGGAGGAACCCGCCCTGAGCGAGCAGGTTGGGGTGTGGCTGTCTGCTTCAAGGAAGGAGTGCAAGCCCACCACCTAGATGTGGTCCCGCTCCCCATATGGAGGTGATGTTCTTCCGGGTAGTGCTGGCTGATCGATCAGCCATCCTGCTGTGCGCCATGTATCCCCCCGCCACGTCCAGGGACCCGCCTCGCTCCAGTACCTCACTGGGGCCTGGACGACCTGATGTTGGAGCACCCGCTGCAGGCACGTCTTTGGTGGGGGCGACCTCAACCACCACCTGGACAGCATGCCTATGAGAGCCTCCTCACTGTGCAGGGCTTGACGGACCACGTGACCTTCCCTACACACGAGCGGGGGGGGGACACGGAACCCTGTCATCTCTGACCCCAGGGGAAAACCTCTGCTGTCACCAGCTAGGTTAGTGGGCAGCTCTGACCACCACGCTGT
The DNA here is from genome assembly GCA_016584305.1 of Chionoecetes opilio. NCBI lineage: Eukaryota > Metazoa > Arthropoda > Malacostraca > Decapoda > Majidae > Chionoecetes > Chionoecetes opilio. The sequence goes on from JACEEZ010002349.1 coordinate 6,368, forward strand.
CTTAACACAAAATAGATATAGGCGTGGCTCGGGACGAGGCCACCTCCCGTACTGTCTGGCTGTGGGATAAGGCGGACTGGGCCTCCTTGCGCCGTGACCTGAGTCACACGGCGTGGGGTACTTTGCTGCGGGATGGGGCGGAAATATGTCGCGAGCCCTTACTTCCCGCCTCCTGGCCCTTCAAGAGACGCCATGTGCCACACCGCGACTACACCCCCAAAGCCCACGGATCAGCCATGGTTGGCTACCGTTGCCGTGTTGCTGACGAGGCCAATTTCTCAGGCGTGGCTCCGCTTCAAGCGGAACCCGACTCGGCGCAACAAGACCTGCACCGGGCGGCCTGCAGGAGGATGGGGGTGTCCAGCAAATGGGCCATAAAAAAGTGGGAGGAGGACTTGCGCCGCAAACTACGAGGCCCAGGCTGGGAAACAAAACTTGGTGGTCCCTGGTTAAAAGGGAAAAAAAGGGAATCAAGCCAAGATTCAATTCCCCCCCTCACCAAGCAGGACGGAACAGCAGCTGTCAGCAGCAAGGAGAAGGCTCAGCTGCTGGCTAATCTCTTCTCTGCAAAGATGAAGGTGGAGGCCCCCCAGCGCCCCCGCCTCGTCTGGGGGCAGCAGTGTGAGAGACAGTCCACAAGGTGGAGGTGACGCAGGCGCAGGTCGAGCACCATCCTGCGAGGGCTCGACACCAAAAAAGCCACTGGCCCTGATGACGTCAGCCCGCACTGTTAAAACAGTGCGCCCGGGAGCTGTCTGTCCCTCTCCACCACATCTTCACTGCCTGCCTGCAGGAAAACATCTGGCCTTCAGCGTGGAAGGAAGGCTCAAATGGTTTCCTGTTCACAAGAGGAGTTCCAGATCTGACCCCAAACACTACAAACCCATCTCCTTGCTGTCTGTGGTGGGGAAAGTGTTCGAGAGGATCGTGGCGAGGTAATCTGTCGTCACCTCAGCGACAACTACCTCCTCTGGACCAACAGTTTGGGTTCAGACCTGGACGGTCCAACCTCTGACCTGCTGATGCTTCTAACCCGAAACGGGCAGGACGCCCTGGATGACGGCCAGGACACTGTCGTGGTGGCCCTTGACATAGCGGGTGCCTTTGACAGGGTGTGGCACGGAAGCCTTCTCGAAAAACTCCGAGCAAAAGGCATCCAGGGTGACCTCCTGCTGCCTCCTGGGGGACTACCTGCAGGGAAGAACCCTCCAGGTCGTCGTTAACGGGGAGGCCTCTGAGTCCCCGCCATTTGGGAAACATCAGTCCCACAGGGCTCTGTGCTGGGGCCAGTCCTGTTTGGGAAAATCTACGTGGACGATCTCTCCAGCAGCTGCCAGCAGTCTGGCTTACGCGATGACTGTACTCTCTTTCCTGCTCCTACCCGCGACATGACAGTGGGCGTGCTGCTGATGAGGTCAATCAGCAGCTGAGTGTTATACAGGAGTGGGGTACACGTTGGCAGGTGAATTTTGCTCCGGAGAAGACACAGGCAATGGTGGTTTCTCGGTCCCCCGCTGCCGGGCCAGCAGTGGAAGGGAGGCTGCGGTTTGGTGGCGTTCCTCTCCCACTCCAGGAAGCCGTCAAGGCTCTGGGAGTAGAGGTGGACCGAGAGCTAAGGTTTGACGGCCACTTCAAACACATTGCAAAAAAAGGCCCCTCACAGGGTCTCTGCCCTGCGAAGGGTAGCCCGATTCCTCGACAGGGGAGGGAAGCTCTTTGCTCTATAAGGCCCAATACGGCCTTACTTAGAGTACGCCGCCCTCTCCTGGATGTCGTGTACAGCCTCCCCACACTCGGAGCTGGACAGCATCCAGCGTCGAGCCCTGCGACTGGTGGATGCTGCAGACCCCCCCAGACCCCCCCAGAACCCACCACCCTGTTCGAGCCGGTGAGTCCCCTCACTCACTGGAACACCGAAGGGATGTCGCGGCGTTGTGGATTCCCCCCAAGGCACAGGTGCAGGGAGTTGCCAAAACCTGGCTCGGTTAGACAGCCTTCCGAAAAGTCGCCACGCGAAGCACGAGAACGGTGCTTACCAGTGGTGATGCAGTGGAGGTGCCGCGTTCCCCTGCCAGCCAGCACCCAAAGCACCTTTTGGGCCGCGTCTCCAGGATGTGGAACATTTTCACGGCCGCTATCCCTCACATCCAGAGATTTAACACACAAAGTGTAAAGTTGGCGGCCAATCGGGGGAGACTGTTTAAGCCCACCCGCTGAGGCTAGTGATCTGTGACACTAGTGCAGCAACAGTGCTTCAACAAACACTTTAGTGATGCATAAATGTATTTAATGTTAGTTTTTTTGGTCTTTATATTTATGTGTAAAAGCCCTTAAGATAGGTAGCACACGACGTGCACTTTTTTGGGGTTTAGTTTTTATGTAGTTAAAAAAAAGAGAGAGAGAGAGAGAGAAGAGGGGAGAGACGAGAGAGGGGAGAAGAGAGAGAGAGAGAAGAGAGAGAGGAGAAGAGAGAGAGAGAGAGAGAGAGAGAGAGAGAGAGAGAGAGAGGTGGTTTAAAGGAATATATGCGTGTGTTTATGTGTCTGGTCATGTTTTCTCCGTTCATTGCGTGATTTAATGTCCTTGTTTTGTTCTACCTCCTTGTTTAATTTGCATATTTCTTCCTTACATTTGTGTACTTTTACATATGCGTACTTTTTCTCATATTGCTCTCAATATATTTCCCATAATCTTTTCATTATTTCAACCTACATTTTCGTTCTGCTGTGTATCTGCCCCTTTCTATTTATACATTTACCACTCTTTATGTGGTTATCCTCTTCTTTAGAAACCAAGTCTTATTTTTTCTAACACCACGACCCTCGTCCTTTCCCCCCTCCCTTTCTTCTTCTCCCTCTTACTTTCTCCTTCCCCTANTTCCGTCTGTCAGTGTTACATAAGGCAGTAATATTAGTATATCCGTCACCTTCCCTTCTACTGTCAGGGATAGATTAAGGTGATCTGCTATTACCTGGTGATAGATGAGGCTGTTTGGGGCACATTACCTGTCGCGGAAAAGAGGCGTGAAAGGTACCTGGCAGGGAGAGGGGTAAGGAGGGGCACAGGGTAGATGTTGGAAGGGTATTTATGTGGGAAGTGATTAAGTGGTGTTTCAATCAATCAATCAATCATTGGGCGCATACGCCGGGGGGCGCGTCGCCTCGCCCACCCTACGACGCTACTCCCGGGGGTCACCACGTGCGAGTCACCATGCAGACTCCTTTCCCATACCAAACAGTTATCGACAAGAAACATCAACCTGCCCAAGCCACGAGCCTTGTGGGCGCCCCCTTGGCCTCCTCCATGCCGGATTGTCTCTTACAGATACAACCCGATGGGAAGGATCGGTTTCAGGTTAGCGTGCCACATGCCCATATAGCCGTAGTTGGCGCTGACGACCTAAGCAGGTAATAGGCCTCGATTCAGTCTCACGGTGCAATCGCTGATTTGACACGTAATCATCCCAGTGATATCCCATGATTCTGCGAAGACACTTATTACCAAAGGCATTGATTCGTCTCTTCAAGTCATTATTTAGTGTCCATGTCTCACAACCATAGAGTAAGACAGGGATCACAAGCGACTTGAAGATCCGGATCTTTGTCCTCCTGCACAGGTACCGACAACACCAAATACTCCCGCTGAGCGAGCCCATAACACCGAGGGCTATGCCAATCCGCCGTAAGACTTCTTGACGTGACCCGCCGTCATTATGGATTGCGCTACCAAGGTATGTAAAACTTTCCAAGATCACAATGTCCTCGCCACACGCATGAACAGACTGTACTGCTTCATCTAGTAAGTCTCGAAACACCTGGACCTTGGTCTTAAGCCAGGAGACCTCAAGTCCCAAAGGCTTTGCCTCCTCGTGCAGCGCCTCGAGAGCCATCACCAGGACCTCCAGTGACTCAGCAAAGATTACTGCATCATCGGCAAAAACAAGATCAATGATCTTGGTGTTGCCGACGGATGCTCCACAATCGCTTTGATCTACAACCTTGTCCAATACCCAGTCCATACAAGCGTTGAAAAGTGATGGGGCAAGCACGCACCCTTGCCTCACTCCTGTATTCACAGGAAAGAAGCTGGATACACCTGCCCCACACTTCACAGCACTCTCAGTCCCAGCATACAGACCAGTTATCAAACCAATAGTCCTTGCAGGAATCCCGCGAAGTCGCAGAAGATCCCAGAGTGACTCACGATGCACTGAGTCAAACGCCTTCTTGAGATCAACATAGGCTGCAAGCATCCCCTGTCGAAACACACGTCGGCGTTCCACCAGGACACGAAGCGCTAGGATACGGTCCGTTGTTGACTTACCAGGCGTGAACCCAGACTGCTGAGGTCTCTGATGCTTCACCAGATGACTGCAAATCCGTGTCAGCAATAGATAAGCAAGCACCTTGCCTGGTACGCTGAGCAGTGTAATACCGCGGTAATTGTTGCAGTCCTGACGGTCCCCTTTCCCTTTCCAGATAGGGACGACCAGCCCCCTTTTCCAGTCAGGAGGATACAATAATAAGGATACCGTTAATTTAAAAAATATATAAATAACGATGTTATAATTTAAACAATGATATTACCAAAAAAAATATGCAACACTTTCAAAGTCGTGCATTTCAATAAAATGCATGTCTTCAATATACAGCCTTTTCTACATCTATTTTTGTTTTCATTTCTAACCTTCTCGTGTTACTTTGCCAGCCTCATTGAATACCTCCTCCTCCTCCTCCTCCTCCTCCTCTTCCTCCTCCTCCTCCTCTTCCTCCTCCTCCTCCTCGCCCTTCTCTTCCTACAAGTGGTTATTCCCAAGGGAGATGTTAGAAAGAGAAAGAGAGAAATGGAGGCGAGTGAGAGAGGAAGGGAAGGGGGAAGGGAGGGAGGAAGAAAAGGAAAGGGATGAGGGAACAGCGGAGAGAAAATTTATGCAAGAAGAAAAAGCCACAGGGAACAAGGGAGAGAGAGAAGAGAGAGAGAAGAGAGAGGAGAGAGAGGGAGAGAGAGAGAGAGAGAGAGAGAGAAGAGAGAGAGAGAGGGAGAGAGAGGAGAGAGAGAGAGAGAGAGGAGAAAAGAGAGAGAGAGGGGAGAGAGAGAGGAGAGAGAGAGAGAGAGAGAGAGAGAGAGAGTCGTCACCTCAGCAACAACTACCTCCTCTCGGACCAACAGTTTGGGTTCAGACCTGGACGGTCCACCTCTGACCTGCTGATGCTTCTAACCCGAAACTGGCAGGACGCCCTGGATGACGGCCAGGCCACTATCGTGGTGGCCCTTGACATAGCGGGTGCCTTTGACAGGGTGTGGCACGGAGGTCTTCTCGAAAAACTCCGAGCAAAAGGCATCCAGGGTGACCTCCTGCTGCTCCTGGGGGACTACCTGCAGGGAAGAACCCTCCAGGTCGTCGTTAACGGGCAGGCCTCTGAGTCCCTGCCAGTGGAAACATCAGTCCCACAGGGCTCTGTGATGGGGCCAGTCCTGTGGAACATCTACGTGGACGATCTTCTCCAGCAGCTGCCAGCAGTCTCGGCTTACGCTGATGACTGTACTCTCTCCTGCTCCTACCCGCGACATGACAGTGGGCGTGCTGCTGATGAGGTCAATCAGCAGCTGAGTGTTATACAGGAGTGGGGTACACGTTGGCAGGTGAACTTTGCTCCGGAGAAGACACAGGCAATGGTGATTTCTTGGTCCCCCGCTGCCGGGCCAGCAGTGGAAGGGAGGCTGCGGTTTGGTGGCGTTCCTCTCCCACTCCAGGAAGCCGTCAAGGTTCTGGGAGTAGAGGTGGACCAAGAGCTAAGGTTTGACGGCCACATCAAACACATTGCAAAAAAGGCCTCTCACAGGGTCTCTGCCCTGCGAAGGGTAGCCAGATTCCTCGACAGGAGAGGGAAGCTCTTGCTCTATAAGGCCCAGATACGGCCTTACTTAGAGTACGCCGCCCTCTCCTGGATGTCGTGCGCAGCCTCGCACACTCGGAGGCTGGACAGCATCCAGCGTCGAGCCCTGCGACTGGTGGATGCTGCAGACCCCCCCAGACCACCCAGACCCACCAGCCCTGTTCAAGCCGGTGAGTCCTCTCGACTCACTGGAACACCGCAGGGATGTCGCGGCGCTTGTGGTATTCCACAAGGCACAGGTGCAGGGAGTGCCACACCTGGCTGGGTTACGACAGCCTCCGAGAGTCGCCACGCGGAGCACGAGAACGGTGCTTACCAGTGGTGATGCAGTGGAGGTGCCGCGTTCCCGTGCCAGCCAGCACCAACGCACCTTTGTGGGCCGCGTCTCCAGGATGTGGAACATTTTCACGGCCGCTGTCCCTCACATCCAGGAGATGAACACACAAAGTGTAAAGTTGGCGGCCAATCGGTGGAGACTGTTGAAGCCCACCCCGCTGAGCCTAGTGATACTGTGACACTAGTGACAGCAACAGTGCCTCAACAAACACTTTAGTGATACATAAATGTATATAATGTTAGTTTTTAGGTCTTTATATTTATGTGTAAATTGCCCTTAAGATAGGTAGCACACGACAGTGCACCTTTGGGCTTTAGTTATATGTATGTTAAAAGAGAGAGAGAGAGAGAGAGAGAGAGAGAGAGAGAGAGAGAGAGAGAGAGAGAGAGAGAGAGAGAGAGAGAGAGAGAGAGGAGAGAGACGAGAGAGAGAGAGAGAGAGAGAGAGAGAGGGGAGAGAGAGAGAGAGAGAAGAGAGAGAGAGAGAGAGAGAGAGAGAGAGAGAGAGAGAGAGAGAGAGAGAGAGAGAGAGAGAGAGAGAGAGAGAGAGAGAGAGAGAGAGAGAGAGAGAGACAGAGAGAGAGAGAGAGAGAGAGAGAGAGAGAGAGAGAGAGAGAGAGAGAGAGATATTCTTCAAGCATTTTACTTTTTTTTTTTTTTTTTTTTTTTTTTTTTTTTTTTTTTTTTTTACATCACAGGTAACTGGTCAAGGGCACAACAAAAATGGGTAACACAAAGCCCGCTTAGTTGCCAGTCGCTATAAAGAAGACAGTAAGAGAATAAAATAAAAACAAAGGGGTAGGCCAATTTAGTTCGGGAGGTGTCTTTTTACTCTTCTTTTGAAAAGATTTAAGTCATAGGAAAGTGGAAAAATAGAAACAGGAAGAGAGTTCCAGAGTTTACCAGTGAAAGGGATGAAAGAGTAAAGATACTGATTAACTCTTGCATTAGGAAGATGGACAGAATAGGGATGGGAATGAGTAGAAAGTCTTGTGCAGCGAGGCCGCGGGAGTGGGGGAGGCATGCAGTTAGCAAGTTCAGAAGAGCAGTGAGCATGAAAATAACGGTAGAAGAGAGCAAGAGAAGCAACATTGCGGCGGTGATTTAAAGATTGAAGACAGTCAGTCAGAGGAGAGGAGTTGATCAGACGAAAAGCTTTTGACTCAACCCTGTTTAGGAGAGCTGTATGAGTGGATCCTCCCCAAACATGTGAGACATACTCCATACATGGGCGGATAAGGCCCCTGTAGAGAGCAAGCAATTGGGAGGGAGAAGAAAAAAAAGGACGCAGACGCCACAGCACACCTAACTTCTTAGAAGCTGTTTTAGCAAGAGATGAGATGTGAGATTTCCAGTTCAGATTTTTAGTAAAGGATAGTCCTAGAATGTTCATTGTAGAAGAAGGAGACAGTTGAGTGTCATTGAAGAAGAGGGGATAGTTATCTGGTAGGTTTTGTCGAGTAGATAGGTGAAGAAATTGGGTTTTTGAGGCATTGAACAAAACAAGGTTTGCTTTGCCCCAATCAGAAATAATAGTAAGATCAGAAGTTAGGCGCTCGGTGGCATCTCTCCGTGAATCTTACTATTATAACTTCTTTCTCTCTCTCTCTCTCTCTCCGTGAATCTTACTATTATAACTTCTCTCTCTCTCTCTCTCTCTCTCTCTCTCTCCTCTCTCTCTCTCTCTCTCTCCCCTCTCTCTCTTCTCTCTCTCTCTCTCTCTCTCTCTCTCTCTCTCTCTCTCTCTCTCTCTCTCTCTCTCTCTCTCTCTCTCTCTCTCTCTCTCACATCATTAAAATTCATTTTATTTGCAGACGATTGCACATTATATAAAAGCCACCCAGACTTACGCGTCTTGATGTCAACAGTCAATGAAGAATTAAATAATGTACACAAATGGATAAACAGTAATAAATTAACGCTCAATTCTGAAAAATCTAATTACATGATTTTTCACAGAAATAAAACAAAACCACCTAATTTGAGTAAATTAAGAATTAATAACATAGAAATAAAAGAAGTTCTAAGTACAAAATTCCTAGGAGTAACTATTGATAATAAAATATCTTGGAATGTGCACATAAAGAACGTAATTAATAAAGTAAATAAAATGAGTGGCATCTTGCAGCTCACACGTCACCAACTTAACAGGGAGGCACTGCGACATGTCTACCACACTCTAGTTTACCCCAACATTATATATTGTAACGCAGTTTGGGCCAGTGTGCCACCTTCTAATATAAAATCACTCATTATTTCACAAAAAAGAGTAATTAGAACAATTACAGGAAAAAGAAGATATGAACACACTAACAACCTGTTTTTAAATGCCAAATTACTAAAGATAAATGAAATAAATATATATTTTTGTGCTCTTTTTGTCTATAAATGTTTGCATAA
>JACEEZ010002349.1:20000-30000 GCA_016584305.1 Chionoecetes opilio
GGAGGAGAGAGAGAGAGAAGAGAGAGAGAGAGAGAGAGAGAGAAAGAAGCAGGGGAGAGAGAAGAGAGAGAGAGAAAAGGGGAAAGGAGAAAAAAGAGAGAGAAAAGAGGAGAGGAGAGAGAAGAGAGAGAAGGAGGGGGAAAAGAGAGGAGAGAGAGAGAGGGGGGGGGAGGGGAGAAGAGACAGGGAAGAGAAAAGAGATAGAGAGGGGGAGAGAGAGAGAGAGGGGAGAGAGAGGAGAGAAGGGGGGATGAAAAGTATCGTTAGAAAAGAGGGGAGAGAGAAAAAAAAAAAAACAAAAAAAAAAACAGGATTCCCCCCCGAAGGGGGAAAACAATAGCCCAAAAGTGGAAAAAAAAGATTGGGAATGGGTGCCTTGCACGGTGACGCCCAACAGCCCTTGTTGGGGGGGGGCGCAAACCGACGCAAAAAAATGCGACCCTGGGGGCCCAACAAACTCCTTTTTGAAACCCGGTTTGTTTCCGGGTTTATGGAAATTTTTCCCCCCTACCAAAATAAGTTACGGAAAATAGATAAAATGTTATCTTTCGGAAATGTTGTTCTAAAATATTATCAAAAAAAAAAACCTTTAAAAACACACAAAATAAATGCCATTATGTGACTAAGAATTGTGCATAAAATTTAATTTTCATTTAAAAACCTCTTCGCCTTTTAATATTTTGCCCCAAAAAAATTTTTACAGGGAAAATTTATAAAATTAGAAGGGGGAATTTTCTTTAGTTTTCCCCTTTTGATTTTTTTAGTTTTCTGAAAAGGGAATTATCAACAGGGCTTTAAATTAGCGTAATAAATAAATAACTTTAAAAAATTTCAGAATTTTTTCCCGTTTAAAGGGTGTTGTTTTTTTAATTAACGTAATTTATGCATGCTGTAATTCATTTCTCAATAAAAAAAAAAAATATTCAAGGAAAGCTAATAAAAATTTCGCTTTATTGGTTTTCTCCATGTAAAAAGTTTCCTCGAAAAGTTTTAAAAGGCGAAGAGTTAAATAAAATTTTAATTTCATGCATTTTTTGGGGGAGGGGTTCATAATGGCATTTATTTAGTGTTTTTTAAGGGTTTGGAATTTGAAAAATATTATAGAAAAAAAACATTTTTTAAGATGACGGTACTTTTTATACTGAAAAAAACATATATTTGGTAGGGGAAATTTACCAAAGTGGCAAAACGGGCGGAAGGGGAGTTTGTTGGTTCCCAGCTCCCCTCGACGGGCGGATTTGGCTTGAAGCCCCAAAAAATCGTGAGTCGGAAAGGCACCTATACAAGGGAGTACAAGTGAAAAACAAACAGCAACAAACCTACTGGGTCAAACGGTCTACCTGATGATGTTTTCTACCAATATTAGGGTGGTCCAAATTTATAAATTTTTTTTTTTGAACCCCTAAAATTTGTGGGGTTTATATGAAAAAATAACTGTAAAATTTGGGAAAAAATTTAAAAAGGAAGTGGTCCCCCACACAACATCTTAAAAAAGCAACACGCGATGGTTTCAGTAAATTTATGCCTTTTGCAGTTTTTAGTTACTTCGCTAAAAACTTAATTTAGTTGTAAGTCACCAGACAAAACCCGTAGCTGTAATGCCAGTGTTGTGGGCTTGGATCAGTTGTTTTTTGTGGCACTTTCGGTAGAACTTTCCGATGGGCTCGAGGACCGGGAGAGAAGCTGGCGCTGCTCGTACTTTTGGTGAGGATTCGGAAGCAGTAGCCAATCTGCTGCACTTTCGCACGCTTTGAAACCCTTTCTTTGCAGAACGGTTTTGCGTGCGGATTGTGTCAGCACTTTAAAATCCACGGTTTACTTTACGAAGGAATTTGGCAGCGAAGCGTTTTGAAAGAGGTTGAGAGAGCGCGCGTGAAAAAAATCGCAATCGAAAGGTTTCCCTGAACGCAGAATCCGATTGGAGCAAGCCGGAAAAGGTCTTTTGGGAGGGGTTTCCCCTTCGAGGATGACAATGGCTTCCTTGTCTTCATAAACTGACATCGTCACTGAAAAAAAGGGCCCCAGTGCAGCAAGATTTCACTGAGATACACAAGTGCAGTCTCTTTTTCTTTTCAGCGAAACCTGTTATTTCTTGTCAACAAAAGTAAATTTCTCGATCAGTGTAGCATAACAAGTCATTTGTAGGAGCAGTGCGTTAGGGCCCTGCAAAACTAGAAACTCGCATAGACCGTACCAAGAAAAAAACAGTTTCGCCTTAAGAACTATCTATTTTTATGAGCACAAGCTGATGGCGAAACCAAATTTTTTTGAGGAAATAGGCCCTTTCCATCCACCGTGCTCTGTGATAAGCCCAGGGCAGAAAACCCGGGTTTGCCCACAACCGATTTTTCCCCATGAAAACTAAAGGTGAGTTGCGCAAATCTTTTGTAGTCTTACGGGGTTGGAATCATCCAGAGCGTGCAAATTGGTTATTACAAAAACTTGGGGAGAGCAAGCCAGGTTTTTCTCTGAAAAATCCAGAAAACCCAAAACCACCTTCGTCACTATAAAGAGGATCAAATATTGATTTTCAATGAATCCCATTGAAATTTCAGTCGACCAAAACAGCTCAATTCCAGGTCCCTTTGAGTAAAAAGAACGCATCAAATACGGCGGCGGCGCAGACCGAGCATATGGTGTCGGAGCAAAAAAGAGCAACCGCTGAGAAATGACTGCTGAACAAGGGTGTTTGCTCCTGTGTGAATACCAGTATTATTTTGCTGTAGATAAAGCACAGCCCTGCCAGTGCCCTTACCCCTGCCCACTCCGCACAAACTGACCCCCTTCGCCCCATCAGGGCTCCAGTTCCTTTGGCAGATGGGGATGCAAGCAATTTTAAAATCCAAACCGATACGCGATTGGCAGACTGTACGTTTTTTTCCCACCCGAGTGGCAGCAGTTTCTCAAAGGGGGCAACAAGTGGAACTTTTGGGTTTGGAAGTTTGTCGTACTTTTGCGCAAGTTTTTAACGTGACGCCTGCGAGCACCCATCAGAAAAGTCCGCGACAGAGAAAGACTAATAAATCCTGCACAGCAAGAGCAGGCGTAAGATCATATTGCCGGGAGTGTCGGGGCCCTGGCGTCCAAGCTGCTTGCACAATGGGCGTAGGATGCACCTTTGGGGAGGGCTGACTAGGCTCAGATAGGGGACGTTATGGAGTTGGGGATGTTTGCATGGCAGAGGGTTTTTAATGATGATGTTGGGGGTTCATGGGAGAACATCGGCTGAAGAGTCACGGAAGAGAGAATTACAGGAGCAGCTTTTGAAGTAGACTCTGCTTATGAGCGACGACGACGCTCCTCCCCCTGCTTGCGTTTTTTGGGTTTTTGGCAGAGATGTCAGTAGGCCATGTCTTCCGTGTCTTGAAATCTTCGGGGCCCGGGGCCCCGGGTAAATGAGAAACTTTTGGTTTTTGGAATCCATGTTCGACTTTCCCCAGCAGCATTGCAATGTCAAGAAGGGGACTCTGCGGTGTAAAAGCAGCCTCCAAACCAGTCTGTGTGGTTGATTGTGTTTCTTGTGCTTGGAGACCGGAAATGCTTCTGATGGAGAGCTTCAGTTTGGGACAACATGGGGCTTCGCGTGGCTTGATGTGGATGATCCAGAAGACAGACTTCATCCGCAACTTTTTGCCAAGGCTGTAGGAATGTTGCCTTTTTGCCCTTATTAATAACAATGCGACGAACAAAAATCCCTTCACAGGCAGTTGATTTGGTGTTGTTCGATACGGACGGGGGGCCAAATACCCGATTTTTGGGGCAGAGCGCGTAGTGGGGACGACATCTGAATCACTTTGTGTTTTTAATTTTATTTTTGTATTCGAACATTTTTGAAACTTATTATATATAATTAATATTGCTTTCTCACCATTTATGCGTTTTTTGTACTATGAATTGGCAGTACCCTGAAATAGACTTGACAAATCTCCACAAAAAATTGTTTATAAAAATTTGTCGGGAGGGAGAACCCTTTTAAATATGTATTACACTTCTATTTTTCAATTTTGCATAAACACTTTGGGGTAAAATGGTTGTATACTGTATTAAAGTGTTTAAGGTTCGTATTTTCATTTTATGTGAAATAAAAAATTTTCTTTGTCACAGTCACCCCCATTTTAACACGCGCATTCTAAATTTCAAACACAAGGCAAGAAAAACATAATTTTCAATACATGGCCTTAAATAGATTTTGGCTTACAACTATAACAATCCATTAAAGTAACCGTTAACTGCCCAACACGCTTTTGCATCAAAGGAAATCTGACACGATCTGATTAGGGGGGGGGGGTCACCCCGAACCGTACGAAGGTCCCCAAACCCCGAAAAAAATTTAAAATTTTTCGCGCCCCCCAATGCCACCAGGGAGCAGCGCCACCTCAGTGAACTACATGGAGCAACAGGGTAGATTTTTTGACTAAAGGTAGGGTGGGGTGGGGTCACCCCAAACGGGGGGATCACAGTAAAAAAAATTTAAAAAAAACCCTTTAAAATGCCCCTTTATTACTGATTAAGTATCATGAGGGCCCAAGGTGGGCCATATTGTGAATTTTGTTTGGGCCAGTGTGACTCTTCGGTAAAAAAATGGTTTTTTTATGAAATTTTCCACAATAGTACGGGTCCCCCCAACCCCCCCACCCCTTGAAGAGGTTCGGGGGTAGGCTAACTGTTTTAGCGCCCGGGAATTGAGCGAATCTGACAATCGCTGGAAACCCTTTGATTGCGCTAATCCGCCGCAATGGGTGGGGGTAGACGGATTAGTGTTCTGTAACCGAACGAACCCGACACGCGGCGGGGTTTTCTTTGACAGGCGGTCCCGGAATTTTTTGGGATAGTTCCCGGAAAAGCCAGGCACGAGCGGTAATAGGGCACATTGTTGAAATGTACTGTTGGAAGTGTCCATGCGTTAAATACAAAACATAGCAAAGGATTGAAAAGTAATAGGTAGAAAATGATCAACTTTGGATTGTATACAATGTGTTATTTACCCTTGCAATGTGAGTACGCTTGACTCTAGAACTTTTAATCGTTGATAAAATTTTACTGAAATTTCATAGCAAGCCCCCATAAATGAGAGGGTGGGGGCTATGTAAAAAAAAAAAAAAAAAAATAATATATAATATAAATGGCCAACCTAACCAATATACTTTTGTTAGAGGAAAAGAAGTAGCAACGGTGAAAGGGAAAGGAAGGAAAAAAAGAAAAATAATAAAAGAAGGAAAGAAGGGAAAGGGGAAAGAGCTAGGAAAAAAGCAGTAATCGAAACCAGAAAACATAAAAACAAAAAAAAAAAATATATTAGTTACCAAAAACAATAAATGCAATAATGGGGTTTAAAAAAGAGGGGTTTAAAAAAAAGGGGAAAAAGGAAAAGAAAAACAAGGGAAAAAATTTAGAAACATGAGAAATAAAAACAAATAAAAAGTGGAAAAAAAAAATAGTGGAAAATGGGGAAAGGGAAAAGGAAAGAAATTTATTCTGACAAATGGAAGAAAAATTTATTTTTCAATTTCAGGGGAGAAAACGGGAATGAAAAAAAAGGAAAAATAAGAAGTAAAAAAGAGGAAAAAAAAATACGAGGGAAAAAGGAAAAAGAGCAAACGTTTTCCTAAGGGGAAAAAAATCAATGACAAAATAATAAGAGGGAGAGAGGAGAGAGAGAGAGAAGGGGAGAGAGAGGGAGAGAGGAGAGAGAGGAGAGGAAGAGGAGAGAGAGGGAGAAAGAGAGAGAGAGAGAGAGAGAGAAGGAGAGAGAGGGGAGAGAGAGAAAGAGAGAGAGAGGAGAGAGAGAGAGAGAGAAGAAGGGGAGAGGGAGAGAAGGGAAGGAGAGAGGGGAGAGAAGAGAGAGAGAGAGAGAGAGAGGGGGAGAGAAGAAGAAGGGAGAGAGGAGAGGAAGGGGGAGAGAGGAAAAAGGAGAGAGGAGAGAGAAAGGAGAGGGGAGAGGGAGGGAGAGAGAGAAGATGAGAGAGGGGAGAGAGAGAGAAAAAGGGGGGGGGGGGGAAAGAGAGAGAAAGAGAGAGAGCGAACTGGGGGAAGAGAGCGAGAGAGGGGAGAGAGAGAGAGAGAGAGAGAGAGGGGGGAGAAAGACAATATGCAAGTAAAACAAGTATCACCACACATCAGGAACTTTTTTCCATTTAAACAGAAACTTAAAAAAAATCCAAAATTTTTGATGAACTATAACACGAGCTAAATTTTTTCCCTTTTCCGAAGATTTCGCTCGGCCCCGGTGTATGGCAATGAATGTATGGTGGGCGGAGGAGGGGAAGGTTATGGAGGCGATGGGGAATACAAAGGGGTTCAAAGAAGAACAGACACAAAAAAACCATACTGAGCCAAACGATGCTATTTGTTGGGCAATTTTCTGCCAAATTTGTTTCTACGGGTTTTTTGGTTTAAGGGAATAGGAACGTGAAGAAGGGGAAAAAGGGGGAGGAGGTGATTGGGATGAGGAACACGAAGTAAAGGATTAGAGAGACAGGATACAATATAGGAACAGAGGAAAAAAAAACCCTCCAGGTTTTAAATGGGGTATCCGAAAATACATAGGAAACACTAACAAACAACACGTAAGAGAGCAAGATAGCACAAACAATTCTGTCTTCCCCCCAATTTTTAAACCCCTGTGGCAGGTCGACAGGAAACAGTTGGAATGTAATACCCAAAAATACATAAAGAAAATTGGGAATGGATATTTTTAATAAAATTTAAATTTAATTATAGGAAAGGAAAACAATTTAAAAAAAAAAAAAAACAGGATTTTTTTTTTTAAAGTAAAGAATGAAAGGGAAAAGTATGTAACCTAAACTGTGCTAACACAAAATTTATCCTGAGCTTTTATAAAATATTAGTCAAGGGGAATATCAAAGCCTATTTTCTTTGAAGTACGTACAAGTCTATTTTAATTGTGTTTTTGGCAAATTTCGAAGATTTCATTTGTCGAACCTGTACCTCATTGATATGGAATAGTCAGGAAAGGTATTGATCCGGAAACGAGATAGTGGGAAAGTTATTCACAAGGACAGAGTGGCAGGCGAAGTGGAAAAAGTTTCGCTTGAGCAGAGAGCATTTTCAGTGTTGTGTCAAAAGTTTAAAAGCCCAGTGGAAAAATAGAGTCTATAGGGTAGAAGTTTCGGAGGGAAGTGAGGAAAATGGTTTTGGGTGTAGTATTAGGGCCCCAAACTTTTGTAAAAAGGGTTAGCTCTATTTTGGGAAAAAAAAAAAACAAGGCCCGCAGATATAACGACTATGCCGGTGGCATTTAATCTTTGGAAAAATTTGACGGGATTTTAAACATAGGTGCAGCGATGCAGATGAATTTTTAAATAAATCCCGGAAACCCTTAAATAAGCGTCAAGGGCCCCCCTAGAGAAGATAATTTCTACATTATTGCGACAAATAGAGACGATTTGTTTCAGGGTGGAGGTTTGGGTGAAAGTTTGATAATAGCGACCATATGAGACAGATTTTGTTAAAATGGAAGTTGAAAAATTAAAGGCAATAAACTAGAATATTAATTTCAGAAAGGCCCAAATTTTGCAGGATTAAGAAGACACCGGAGGTTATAAAAAGAGGTGGGTGGAGGGGAAGAAATTTCCCCGGGAAGGATAAGGGGATGACAGGGAAAGGGCCCAATTTGAAGGGGGTTAGAAGGCACCGGAGGTAATTTGAGCGGTAGACAGGAAGTGAGGTCGGGGCTGAGGAGGGAAATTTGAGCGGGTTTGTCAGGAAGTGAGGTCGGGGCTGAGGAGGAATACCCTTTTTTGGGAAAAGGGAAAATAATTGACGGACAGAAAAAAAAATCTTCCTTATAGCGAAAAGGTCCCGAAAAAGTGATCCAAAGGAGACCATAATTTTAAAAAAACAACATGGAGTAAAAAAAAAAAATTATTTAAGGTTCAAAGGGAGGATTTGGGGAAACAAAGAACAGATAACGGATGCCAAGGGGCGGGGAAGAAATTAACTCGAGTTTCTACGGCAATTATTTGATAGAGTAGCAGGAAGGCGAAAAAAAAACCAAAGGGGGGTTTTTCAGGTATATAAAAAAGGACTAGGGAATTTGTTGGGCGTTAAGGTCAGGGACAGGGTGGGTCTAAAAACGGATGAGGGTATGTGTAAAGTCAAATGAATTTTTAAGTTTTTTAGGAGGAGGATACACAGACGATACCTGATAGTGAACAGTGTTCAAAAGGGAAACGAGAGGAGAAACTAAAGATATTGTGATAATAGGGGAAATTTTTGGAAGAGGGTATAGAAAAAAAGAAGAATTTTAAATCGCCAGGCCAGATGAAGTGATCCCAGGGTATTAAGGAAAGCAAGGAGGGTTTTTTTAGGAGTCGTTAGGCACATTTTTAGGGAAAACGGTGAGAAGGCGATGTGAAATTTTTGTGGAGGAAAGGAAAAGTTTTTCCCATATTTTTAAAAAAGGGACAGAGGGCAAAGTCAAACTATCGACCGTAAGTTTAACTCAGTGGTGGGTAAATTTTTGGAATTATTATTGCAAAAAAAATTTGAGAGCATTAGATAAAAAAAAGTTTTATCAATGATTCACAACATGGGGTTTCCCCAAAGGGGAGGTAATGTCTACCCAAATTTTTTGAGTTTTTATAGGAAAGTTTATGAGACGGCAGATAATGATAAGGATTATGAATTTTAAATATCGGATTTTGTAAGGGGATTGACAAGACCCCGAGCGCTCTTTAAAAAGGGTTTAAGGTCATGGAAATAGATGGGGAAAGGCTCTTTATTGGGAAAAGGGGTTGGCTAAGTAATAGGCAAAAAGGGTCACAATTTAAAGGTTTAAATCTGAAAGGGATGGGACAAGTGGGGGGTTTCCCCAAAGGTCTGCTTTGGGTCCATTTCTATTTTTTATTTACTCAACGACGGAAGTGGGATTAGCATATACAGAAGTTTTCTGAGCCCCAAGGTGGAGGATTAGGATACAGTTTATGTAAAAATATTCAGGGGGACTTAGATAAACTTACGCGAGGGGGGTCAGATGGGAGAGGAATTTAAATTTTATAAGGCCCCCGTTATGAATATTGGTAGAAAAAAAACCCCTTAATAGTACACCATAAGCAATGTATCGCTGAAAAGATCAGAAGGTGAAAAAAATCTTGGAGTGAGGGTAGCCCCAACCCCCGACCTAGGAAAAAATGTTGATGCCAGAAATAGAGCTAGTAGAGTATTTGGATTCATTTCAGAAGTGTTAAAAGTAAGGTGTGAAAGTTATTCTAAAGCTTTTTCTGGGGTCTAGTCAAAGGGCCTCAACTAGACTATGCGGCGGTTTTTGGGGTTTCCCTATTTTCAGGATGGGTATGCCTTTTTTTGAAACATGCAGAGAAGGATGACCAAAATGATACAAGGGATCGTAACTTTTTTTATGAGATGAGATTGGGAAATTATTAAAATCACACTCACTCGAGAGAGCAGAGTAAGGGGCGATTGATAGAAGTTTTTTAAAGGGTAAAGGGGTTTAATAAAGGAGAGTTGGGAAAATTTTTACGGCTTTTAAAAAGGGTTTTTTGAAACAAGAAGTAACGGATTCAACCGGAAAAGCGTAGATTTTGAAAGGAAATAGGGAAAAAAAAGGTTTAAAAAGGGTGGTGAATGAGTGGAAAGGTCCAGTAGCAGGTAGTTTTGGCGGAGTCATTAGGGACTTTAAAAAGGGGCGGATAATCAAGGATGGGGATGAAAGGGGGGAGGTAGTTAGGGACAGGAATACCACGTGTAGGGGCCTCGCGGCCTCTTGTAGCTTCCTTATTTTCTTATGTTCTTTTGACTATACTGACATTGAAATTATTATTTCAAAGATCTGTGATGAAACGCTGACCATTTAATAATGAACTATTGCTTCCTTGTGTCACCTGAGTAGAGAGTTCAGCTTCACTTTGAAGAATTTAAGGATGAGAAGGAGTCTTCGCCTCTACTCTCCTATGCCACTCAATTTGAATTAGCATAGCTATCACAAACAGCCACGTCAGGACCAACAGGTTTCTTGCTG
>JACEEZ010002349.1:37500-47500 GCA_016584305.1 Chionoecetes opilio
TCACCCTCTCCCTGCACACTACACACCCTGCAAGACCCTGTCCCTGCATCACCCTGTCGCTGCACATTACACACCCTGCACACTTCTTCCTCCCTCCCCAACTCCTCCTCCTCTTCTTCTTCTTCTTCTTCTTCTTCTTCTTCTTTTTCTTCTTCTTCTACGGCCACTCAACAGGGGTCCATAAGAAGGTGGGAAGGGGGGGAGGGGGGCAACAGCAGGGAGGGGGAAGTAAATGGGTTAGAAGTAGTGGAAGGGGGAAGGGGGTTCAGAGAGAGAGAGAGAGAGAGAGAGAGAGAGAGAGAGAGAGAGAGAGAGAGAGAGAGAGAGAGAGAGAGAGAGAGAGAGAGAGAGAGAGAGAGAGAGAGAGAGAGAGAGAGAGAGAGAGAGAGAGAGAGAGAGAGAGAGAGAGAGAGAGAGAGAGAGAGAAGAGAGAGAGACAGAGACAGAGAGAGAGAGAGAGAGAGAGAGAGAGAGAGAGAGAGAGAGAGAGAGAGAGAGAGAGCAGGACGCCCTGGATGACGGCCAGGACACTGTCGTGGTGGCCCTTGACATAGCGGGTGCCTTTGACAGGGTGTGGCACGGAGGCCTTCTCGAAAAACTTCGAGCAAAAGGCATCCAGGGTGACCTCCCGCTATTCCTGGGGAACTACCTGCAGGGAAGAACCCTCCAGGTTGTTGTCAACTGGCAGGCCTCTGAGTCCCTGCCAGTGGAAGCATCATTCCCACAGGGCTCTGTGCTGGGGCCAGACCTGTGGAACATCTACGTGGACGATCTTCTCCGGCAGCTGCCAGCAGTCTCGGCTTACGCTGATGACTGTACTCTCTCCTGCTCCTACCCGCGACATGACTGTGGGCGTGCTGCTGCTGAGATCAATCAGCAGCTGAGTGTTATACAGGAGTCGGGTACACGTTGGATGGTGACCTTTGCTCCGGAGAAGACACAGGTAATGGTGGTTTCTCGGTCCCCCGCTCCCGGTCCAGCAGTGGAAGGGAGGTTGCGGTTTGGTGGCGTTCCTCTCCCACTCCAGGAAGCCGTCAAGGTTCTGGGAGTAGAGGTGGACCGAGAGCTAAGGTTTGACGGCCACATCAAACACATTGCTAAAATGCCTCTCACAGAGTCTCTGCCCTGCGAAGGGTAGCCAGCTTCCTCGACAGGGGAGGGAAGCTCTTCCTCTACAAGGCCCAGATACGGCCTTACTTAGAGTACGCCGCCCTTTCCTGGATGATCTGTGCAGGCTCGCACACTAGGAGGCCGGACAGCATCCAGTGTCGAGCCCTGCGACTGGTGGATGCTGCAGACCCCCCAGACCCACCAGCCCAGTTCGAGCCGGTGAGTCCTCTCGACTCACTGGAACACCGCAGGGACGTCGCGGCGCTTGTGGTATTCCACAAGGCACAGGTGCAAGGAGTGCCACACCTGGCTGGGCTATGACAGCCTCCGAGAATCGCCATGCAAAGCACGAGAACGGTGCTTACCAGTGGTGATGCAGTGGAGGTGCCGCGTTCCCGTGCCAGCCAGCACCAACGCACCTATGTGGGCCGCGTTTCCAGGATGTGGAACATTTTCACGGCCGCTGTCACTCACATCGAGGAGATGATCACACAAAGTGTAAAGTTGGCGGCCAATCGGTGGAGACTGTCGAAGCCCACCTCGCTGACGCTAGTGATACTGTGACACTAGTGACAGCAACAGTGCCTCAACAAATCACTTTAGTGATGCTTATATATATATATAATGCTAGTATTTTAGGTCTTTGTATTTATGCGTATATAGCTATATTTACTTGCCCTTCAGATAGGTAGCACACGACAGTGCACCAGTGGGCTTCATGTATATGTATGTTTAAATAAAAAAAAAAGATAACAAAAAGATCATCATCAGATCAAAACGTTTATTGTGAGCTAGCAGAAAGGGTGCCCTCCGGGCACCTTTCTCCTAGCTCCTGCGGAGGGCTGTGGGCCTGCAGAACAATAGGGGGCCTGCGGCCATGTTGTACGGCCATGTTGTATATGTACGGCCAACCAATTTGGACTACAAAGTCAAGTCTCTATCTCGCACGGTTTAACCGCTACAGCTGTTTATAGTTTGTTTTTGCTTACCACGCCCACCGGGGTCGGACACGTCCCTCAAAACATCTTCCATCCCCCCAAGTCGATCACGGCCAACAATTTTGGACTACAGTGTCAAGTCTGTATCTCGCACGGTTTAGCAGCCACAGCCGTTTTTAGGTTGTTTTTACTGGCCACGCCCACCAGGGTCGGCCACGTCCCTCAAAACATAGCCTATGTTCTCCTCTGGGTCATGAGGATTCCAAATATGTGCGGCATGTTGGGTTTTGGCCATCTGTAGCCGAGTCTATAACGAACATACAGATACACAGACAGACAGACAGACAAATTTTGAGATTTATATATATAGAGATAATTACACATTATACATAATACATATATAATTAAGGGTACAAAATAGACAAAGGGCGCACCCCCCATGCAGGTTGCATGGGAAGGATTGCCATGATTAATTAATTTAGATAGTAACAATGTTAATTACATTCAGATATGCATATACAAAAGACTATGTTATGTTACATATATATTAAGTCCCTTATGAGGCATTGGGCAAATTTTTGGGTGACTGTTTTTGACTTGGATAAGGTTACATGGTTGTAGATAATACTGCAGCAGCCAGCATAGGAGGCATTGGCACAGCTGCTCTAAAAGAAATCATTTCTGGACATTCCATTACATAATGGGGGGAGTGTGTGCTTCTCTTCTGTTTTACACGGGTTACATTTTCTCATATTGATTTTGGGTCACCGCCAGCTACCTCCCACATGTACTTATACCCTAACCTTAGCCTACTATAACACACCTGCTGGCGCCTAGTAATTACTCCATTTTGTATGTAGTGGAGTTGACACCCTTTTGTTAAGTCCATATATGTAGTGAGAGAAGCAGACTGACCGAGCATGCTGTCAATATGTCTCTTATTGTAAATTTCCATTTCCTCACATATTTCTGTTTTTAGACGGCCAAGGGACAGAGGGAGCGGAAACCCAACACCATCCTTAGTCGTAGCACTGTTGGTGAGTTCATCTGCCCGCTCGTGACCCGCTATCCCACAGTGTGATGGGGACCATATACAGTTCACAGTTCTGTCCTGACACGTTATCTTATACACAAGTTTAATAATTCTGTTCACGAGGACGGTGTGAAGATGGTTCCTGGATGTTATCGACTGTAGGGCAGTCGTGCTGTCAGAGGCAATGATGACTTCTCCGGCTTCTCGCTTGACTGCTGCCAGAGCCGCTGCTATCCCGAGAAGCTCCGTTTGGGTCGAGGAGCAGCCATCAGACATTCGGATGCTTAGCGCCCGGTGTTCACCCCGGCTTTCTCCCTTATAGTACACGACCCCGACCCCCGCACGCCGTCCTCATGCAGCAACCCGTCGGTGTACAGGATATTGAGACACTCAGGGAGGGCATTCAATCTACTAAGGAAGTCCTGCCTCATCAGCTCACATGGTACATTACACTTCTTAACCTTGATGGCAGAATAGGGCACATTGAAAACTGGCAGTTCCCAGGGGGGGGAGATCAACTGGTTTGTGCTCCATATCATCCATGTATTTATCAAAATTAAATGAACTGAGCAATTTCCTGACTGATGGGAGCCAAACATTACACTTTTCTTTCCACTTAGGATTGAAAAGAGCCTCATATAACTGACCATCATCATTAGTATTTAGTGATCTCATAATTTGGAGGGCTGCCATTTGCTGTACTCTATGTGTGAGAGGTGGTAATCCTATCTCGTGTCTTGCACTATCCTGCTGTGTTGATCTTAGGCACCCTAAAATGATCCTAATTGCTGTATTTTGAATGATTTCAACTGCCTTAGATTTGCCTTTATTAAGACGCGTTAGGGTGCTAGAGTTGTAGTCTATGACTGATCTGATTAAGGAAACATATAGCCTCTTAATGACGGGGACAGACGAACCCACGTCTCCCCATGCCACCTTCCTTAGCAACGCTAGTCGAGGCTGACAGATGTGCTTCAGTCTGGTGACTTCGTTGTGTCTTGTGTTGCAATGCCGAACAAGTACACCCATATACTTGTAGGTGGAAACTTCTTCTAGAATTTTCCCTTGTAGCTTTAAGGAAGCTTTATCCCGATGCCGTTTATACAGCACCTTGCTTTTCCCTGGTTATATGATGGAGTTGCACAATCTCCCTAGTGTTAGCAACGCGCTTTTTATGTGTGTTTGTGAGTCAGCTTGTAGCACTATGTCATCAGCATAAACAACAATAACAACCCCATCAATTTGAAAGAAACAATGATATTCATAAGTGCGTTGAAGAGCATTGGCGAGAGAACACCCCCCTGTGGTGTTCCTAATTCCATGTGTTCCCAGTAAGCCCCCTCAAAGTAGACTCGACTGTGTCTGTCTGTTAGGTCAGTATTCTTCAAACTTTTTTCATCGCGACCCAGTTTGATTTTATGCATTACATTCACGACCCTATTGTACGTCTGTTGCTGCTTTCTCTCCGCGGTGATTTTTTTTTTACAATTATATACATATATATATACTCTCTCTCTCTCTCTCTCTCTCTCTCTCTCTCTCTCTCTCTCTCTCTCTCTCTCTCTCTCTCTCTCTCTCTCTCTCTCTCTCTCTCTCTCTCTCTCTCTCTCAATGAATGCTCTCTCCCTTCCGTCAGCACCTCCGTCTTCCTCCCTCCATCCTTCCTTTTCTCTCCCCCCCTCTCTTTCTTTACTTTTTTTTCTCTCTCCTTAATGATTCCGCGTCCTCAGCAGCTTTATACTTTTTAGTCTTCCTTGCTGTTACTGAGAGAGAGAGAAAGAGATACAGAGAGCCTCGTCATCAGTCATACCCCCCACACCCCACACACCACACACACACACACACACACACAACACACACACACACAACACACACCCCACACACACACACACCCCACCACACACACACACCACACACACACACACACACACAAAACACACACACACACACACACACACACACACACACACCACACACACACACAACACACAAACACACACACACACACACCCCACACACACACACACACACACACCACACACACACACACACCCCACACACACACACACACACACACACACCACACACCACACACACACCACACAACAAAACAACACACACACACACACACAACACACAACACATCACACAACAACCCAAAACCACACGCAACAAACACACACACCCCTTAAAAAAAAAATCTTTATATATACAACTCTTTTTTTTTTTTTTTTTTTTTTTTTTTTCCAGTCCTAGTAAAATAAAAATTAAAACAGGTATGAATGACACTCTAAAATTACATTAAAGCGATTTAATCCCCTGTTTATACTGTTTTATAAAATTTACCCAAATCACCCCTTTTTTTACCTCCGCCAACAAATTTGGAGGGGTTAGTTTTCACCCCGATCGTTGTTGTCTGCTTCGTCTTTTTGAGGTACAGGATTTCTCAAAAATTACGAATATTTGGCCCAAAACCGTATACCAATTCTTTTTGGTTATAAGGAAGAACTATTTTTTTTTGGTGAAATCTATTGACAACTATTGCCATTGAACCCAATTGAAAAATTTTGGGCCCGGGGGCATGGCTTTAAACTGATCATTATATATAAAATATAAAATAATTATAATATAAAAATTATAAAAAATAAAATTAAATAAAATAATAAATATAATTATATTATAAAAAATAAATATAAATAATATATATATATATTTATAATTAGTAATTTATAAAAATATTCGGGCGGGGGTATGCCCTCTACTGAGTGCCCCCCCCCAGTTTCCTTTTACGCTATGTTCCTAAAAAAATAATAATACATAAAATTAACTCCTAAGCTTTTTAATTCCCTGATCCCGAAATTATTGATACCGAAATATGAGTTAATTTAAACGTGTAAATTTTCTGATACATAATTTTGTTGGGAAAACGTGAGTGACGTGAGGATAAAACGATACTTTTGGGGAAAAAGTTATGATAAAAAACCCCAAGAGGGGGCTTGTTTGAGAGAGAGAGGGAAAAGAGAGAGAGAGAGAGAGAGAAGGAGAAAAGAAAGAGAGAAGAGAGAGAGAGAGAGAGAGAGAGAGAGGGGAGAGAGAAGAGAGAGGAGAGAGAGAGAGAGAGAGAGAGGAGGAGAGAGAGAGAAGAGAGAGAGAAGGGCCCCCGACACACCAAAACCCCCAAACCCCACAGGGCCAAGACAGGGAAGTCTTGTCACCTCCCCCCTAACAGCTCTGAAAGAATCCCCTCCACCTATTGCCATACGACATCCTCCCGAAGGGAATTGGGTGTCAGTCGTGATGCCCCTGGTAGGGGATAGTCGTCGACCTCCTCATCACCCCTCAAAAATCCCCGAGCCCCTTCTGAACCCAGCAGCAAAAACACGATAAAAACCCAAACCCCCCCAAGCCCCCAAAATTTTTCCCCCCCAATCCCCCCCCACCCGGAACCCCAAAAAATTCCAAAAACAACCTTCCCCCTTCCCCCCCCCCCCCCACAACCCCCCCAAAAAACCCGGGGCCCCNTTTTTCAAAACATCTATAATACCAAACATTATGAGGTTTTCTCTATCAAAAAAGGGGCGAATAATGTCCATTTTGACATTTTTAGCCTTCAAAAATACATTAAAACCACTTGAAAAAATCCTTTTTTATGATAAAAATTGATACTTAAATTTCATGATAAATACATATTTTTAGCTATTATTTTTTAAATGTATGTAGCAAATATCAAAAGCTATTAGCTAAAAGAAATAGATATATACTTTAATTTGTGAGAAAAAACTCTTCACATTATAACTACTAAAATCATTGAAAACACTACATTTTATGGGTATATAGCAATATAAATAAGTAAAACTACTTGTATAAAAAACAATAACACTACAGTTTACAAGAAACTATGAAAAAACGCTTGCAATATACCGTTATAACCACAAATAAATAACCTCTTACTCCTCTATTTATTCTTCACTGATAACTAGCTAAATCTCGAAAACACAACATTTATGGTTATAGCAATATAAATAGTAAAAACTACTTGTTATATATTACAATACACTCATTACAGAAACTATGAAAACGCTGCAATTTACCGTTAAAATCACAATAATAAAACCTCATATCCTCTATTTTACTTAATGTAATGAAGCACTTACAGGTGCAATTATTCTAAGAAAAAATGTTGTATCTTCCATTTGTAGGAAAAAAACTAATTTAAGATAACTAGCTAAACTATTGAAAAGAACACATTTGGGGTTATAAAGCATTATCATACGTAATTCCTTTTATTTTTTGATAACACAAAATTTACAAGAACTATGAAACATTTATAATTTTCATTGTATCAAAAATTCTCTCTCTCTCTCTCTCTCCTCTTTTTCTCTCTCTCTCTCTCTCTCTCTCTCTCTCCTCTCTCTTCTCTCTCTCTCTCTCTCTCTTTTCTCTCTTCCCTCTCCCCTCTCTCTCTCCTTCTCTCTCTCCCCCCTCTCTCTCTCTCTCTCTCTCCCCCTTCTCTCTCTCTCTCTCCTCCTCTCTCTCTCTCTCTCCTCTCCCCTCTCTCCTCTCTCTCTCTCTCCTCTCTCTCTCTCTCTCTCTCTCTCTCATCTCCCCCGCCCCTCGTCCTCCCCTCTCTTTTCTCTCTCTCTCTCTCTCTCTCTTCTCTCTCTCTTTTCTCTCTCTCTCCTCTCTCTCTCTCTCTCTCTCCCCCCTCTCTCTCCCCCTCCCCCTCTCTCTCTCCCCCTCTCTCTCTCTCTCTTTCCTCTCTCTCTCTCTCTCTCTCTCCCCTCCTTCCTCTCTCTCCCCAAACCCACCCGCCCCCCACCACATCCGGTCCTGCCCCCCACCTCGGCCAACTACCGCCCCGAATAAAAAGGACGTGAACGGTGCCCCGGCGGTCGTGATCATTACCCCCGACCACCGAGAACAGAAAGGGTTTAGAAAAGTGGGTTGTTACAACTGTGGAGATTTTAACCACCAGAAATTAAACTGTCGGTTCGACCAAAGTAAAGTGTGGCATTTTGTCAACGACGGGGTCATAAGAGCAAACTCTGTGCTGCTTATAGCGCCTAGGAAAATGGCAAAGATGGTCAACCCGATAGTTCCCTTAAACCAATATAAAGGATTTTTCTTAAAATTAAACACCTAAATTCCAATCACTACAAGGCAATCTTGAGGAAATAAAGTTGCTGATAAATGAAAGAGATGTCGATATTTTATGTATTAGTGAGACGTGGCTATCTTCCTGCACTCCTGAATTCCTATGTAAATATACCTCACTACAAACTATACAGGTGTGATAAGGGTCGCGGCTCGGGGTTTTGTGTGTATGTGAAAGACCATCTCAGCTCTGAAGTATTAGAAAAAAACCTTGCGCAACAATTAGGCGTCGAGGATATATGGATCAAAATTCAGTCAGAAAATTACCTTCTATCATTATGGGTTTTGCATTTACAGACACCCTAAAGCTCTTTCTGATTCTTTTGGGACTATATTGTTGACCTCCTAAAACAATGTCTTTTGCTAACAAACTGTTTTCATCCCTCGGTGATTTAAAGGGACGATCTTCTCAACAGAAAAGCAAACTCTCACGAATCATCATAAAAAACAAATTAACCACAAATAATTAGCAAGCCCACTCGAGTCACTCCCACCTCCGCCACACTACTTGACGTTATCATCACTAAAAAAGCCTGACTTGGTGCTGACCTCTGACGTCATTCCTTATCACATAGCGGACCATGACCTTTCGTGTCACCGTCAATATAAGTAAACAAAAGCGACCCCGTATCATTAAAACTATTCGTGAAAATGTCACCCCTATGATAGGGACACATTCTCTCAAAAACTACTTGGTGAAAGTGATAGACTCAGTAAAATATTTATACAGACGATATAAATGAACAAGTAGACATACTAACATCCACAATAAAAAAGTGCCTGGTTTCCCCTGCGCCCCCCATGGTTACAAAGGAAATACGCCGTCCCCCCGCCCCGTGGATGCCCGATCAGATTCGGGAGGCAATAACAACACAAAATACGCTCAACGTAATCTCAAAGCACACAGAACGGCCACACTCTGCAGGCCCAATACAAGGACCTAAAAAAACATGTAAAGCAAGCTATAGATAAAACAAGGAAAGAGTATTTATCACTTTTCTATTACTTAATTCTAAGAAAAACATTGCCGCTACTTGGAAGTTTATTAAGGACCTATCCCTCCCCTAAAAAGGCGTCTAATGCCAACACATCTGACGCTGAAAAAAGTAAAGCGGAAGATTTTAATACTTTTTTCGAAACCCTGTTGGTGAAACTACTTACAAAAAACCACAACAGTCTCTGCGTAACATCCCCGACCAAAATGTAACTACAAGAGACGCTAGAGTATCCTCGTCGGGAGAACATTTCCGCCCCAACCCGTCGTACGAATACGGTCATCTTAACTATCAAGCACCTTTAAACAACACTAAATCTTTTGGGATCAGATATTTTTTCCCTGCGTTTCGTTAAAGATTCACTTATTTTTTAGCTTTTTATTTGACATTTACTATAAACACCTCCATCGTAACCGGTCTTTTTCCGAATCAGTGGAAGCATGCCACCGTTACCCCCTCTTTACAAGAATGGAACACAGATGATGTCAGTAATTACCGCCCCATTTCCCTCCTCCCTATCTATTCCTAAGGTAATTGAAAAAACTGTTGCTACTCAACTCACAACTTTCCTCGAGTCAAATGATCTCCTTCTAACAACCAGCAGGGCTTTCGTCATAAATTATCTACCGAAACACCCCTTACTGTCATTACAAACCACATTTATGACAACATGGACAGGAAGCGGGTGTCACTATTATCCTTATGCGATCTATCTAAAGCATTTGACAGTGTCAACCACACCACCTACTTAAAAAACTTGACAAAACAAA
>JACEEZ010002349.1:52500-53953 GCA_016584305.1 Chionoecetes opilio
TGCAGGCTCAGATGGTCACTCCGCCCTTCTCACCCTCTTCAACGCCTCCTGGGAGGCCTGCAAACTACCATTAAAATGGAAGGAGGCTACCATCATACCCATACCTAAGCCCAAAGATCCTGGTGCCATGCGCCCTATCTCCCTCTTCAGCTGTGTGGGCAAAACCATGGAGCGGATAGTCCTAAACAGGCTAACCTGGGCGGTCGGTCCGCTCCATCAAGACCTCTTTGCCTACAGGCAGGGCATGGGAACAGCTGAATGCCTTTCCACTCTTCTATGCGCTGCCAGTTCCGGAGGTACCACAGTAGCCTTCCTCGATCTCGAGAAAGCCTTTGAACTCGCCAACTGCCGAGTGATCCTTTCGCTTCTGGTCCGCAAGGGAGTATGCGGCAGACTCCTTATATGGCTCAAAGACTTCCTCTCGGGCCGAGCGGCTAGAGTTGCCTTTCAGGGGGAGACGTCTCAACTCCATCAACACGAAAACGGAACACCACAGGGCAGCATTCTGAGCCCCTTCCTGTTTAACATACTAATGGAAGAACTCATCTCTCTCCCACTCCCACCCGGAACTAAGCTTCTCTGCTATGCGGACGACCTTGCCCTCTACTGCACTGGACCCGCCCACGCACAACGAGCCCAGAACCTGTTGACTGATATAACCACCAAGTGTAGGGAACTAGGCTTGAAGCTGAATGTGGCAAAATCCAAGGCCATGGCCTTTGGGTGTGACGCGCCGCGCGCCCCGCTCTATATCCTGGACACACCACTCTCCTGGGTCACGTCGCACCAATACCTGGGCATCTGGCTCGACAACCGTCACAACCTCCGCACACACGTAGCTTACCTGCAGGAGCGTGAAAACAGCAGGATCTCCGTCCTACGGGCAATCCCTGGCTTAAAAGGGGGGGCCAGTTTCCAGGTGAAGCGCACCTTTTACATTCACGCCATCCGCTCTCTCCTGGATTATAGCGCTCCATGCCTTATCTCCCTCACGAACACCCTACACCAAAAACTAGAGGCCACACAAAACAGCGCCCTGAGAGTCATCATCAACGCCCCCAGATGGACTAAGGTCTGCAACCTGCAGCAGGAGTGCCAGGTAGTCCCGACTCGGCGCCGTATCGAAGAACGGACCGCCTGCCTGCTCGCCAAAATGACCCACCTGCCCTACCCCTACGAACCTCCCGCCAAGGTTGCAACTCATCTTGCCAGGCCCCGCAACAACCTTCGGCGGCAATGTTGGCCAGCGTGCGCTGCAGAAGCAATTCTCACTATGGGAATTCACGAAACCCTCCTCAATAAGGGCGAGGACTTCCCTCACCCGAATTTCGCTACACCACCGCCTTGGAGCCCTCCTCCAATCATCACATCACTCCACAGTCTTGAGCGCCCAAAGGCACACTGGCTCCCCGCTGCCTTACGCTTGGAAATGCTACAGGTCATGGATGTTTTG
>JACEEZ010002350.1:0-34478 GCA_016584305.1 Chionoecetes opilio
TAGCTAAATATTTATTTTTTTATGAAATTAGGTATCAATTTTAATCTTATAAACAACGTTTTTTCAAGTATTGTAATGTATTTTTGAAAGCCTAAAAAATTCGAAATTTGACATTATGCACATTTACACAACTATATTTTAAAATATAATGAGCAAAACATGTATTTTTTTTGAAATATTTGTATTAATTTTAATCTTAAAAACAACGTTTTATAAAGTGTTTTAATGTATTTTTGTAGGGCTAAAAAAATGTCGAAATTTGAAATTATTAAGCACTTTACACAAATATATTTTACAATACTATGAGCTAAAAATATGTTTTTTCATAAAATTTAGGTATCAATTTTAATCTTAAAAAGAACGTTTTTTCAAGTATTTTAATGTATTTTTGAAGGGCTAAAAAATGTCGAAATTTGATATTATTCAGCACTTTTACACAACTATACTTTACAATATTGTGAGCTTTAAACATGTATTTTTCATGAAATTTCAGTATTCATTTTAATCTTAAATACAACGTTTTTTCAAATGTTGTAATGTATTTTTGAAAGGCCAAAAAATGTCGAAAATTGAGATTATTCAGCCCTTGTTTTGATAGAGAAATTCAAAATGTGGTATTATAGTAGTTTTCGTTAGAAAATGCTACTTTAAACTACTGAAAGCTTTAATAGAAGTTTGAGAATCTATATTGTGATACATTTGTATATTACACGTGTTTTTCATAGGTTCTTGTATATTGTAGTGCTATATAATAAATAGATGGAATTTAACTTATGGTAATGCTTTCTAACCTCAAAATGTGTTCTTTTCAATGATTTTAGCTAGTTATCGGTGAAGACCTGTTTTGTTCTAGAAATTGAAGTATATTCCTTTATATCGGTAGCTATATAGATTTTTGATATTTGCTACAACTATATTTTACAAAACTAATAGCTATAAATATGTATTTTTTATGAAATTTAGGTATCAATTTTAATCTTATAAACAACGTTTTTTCAAATATATTAATGTATTTTTGAAACGCTAAAAAATGTCGAAATTTGACATTATTATGCACTTTTACACAACTATATTTAACAATATTATGAGCTTAAAACATGTATTTTTCATGAAATTTAGGTATTCATTTTAATTTTTAAAACAAAGTTTTTTCAAGTGTTTAAATGTATTTCTGTAAGGCTAAAAAATGTCGAAATTTGACGTTATTAAGCACTTTTACACAATTATATTTTACAATACTATGAGCTAAAATTTGTATTTGTCATAAAATTTAGGTATCAATTTTAATCCTAAAAAACAACATTTTTTTCAAGTAATTTAAAGTATTTTTGCAGGGCTAAAAAATGTCGAAATTGACATTATTCAGCACTTTTACACAACTATACTTTACAATATTATGAGCTTAAAATATGTATTTTTCATGTAATCTAGGTATTAATTTCAGTCTTAAAAACAACGTTTTTCCAAGTGTTTTATTTTTATTTTTGGAAGGCTAAAAATGTTGAAAATTGACAATATTCAGCCCTTTTTGTGAAAGAGAAATTCAAAATACTGTAATATAGTTGTTTTCGTTAGAAAATGCCAAAGTTAAACTACTGTAAGCTTTTGATAGGAGTTTGACACTTTATATTGTGATACAATTGTGTATTGCACGTGTTTTTCATAGTTTCTTGTATATTGTAGTGTTATATAATAAATAGAAGGAATTTAACTTATGATAATGCTTTATGCCCTCAAAATGTGTTCTTTTCAATGATTTTAGATAGTTATCGGTGATATATAGCTGTTTTCCTACAAATTGGAGTATACAATCCTTTTTTTATAATAATTTGCACCTCTAAGTAGTTTACATTACATTAAGCTAATAAATAGAAGAGTAGGAGGTTATTTATTGTGATATAACGGTATATTGCAAGCGTTTTCATAATTTCTTGTAAACTGTAGCGTTATTGTATATATACAAGTAGTTTTACTTATCATATTGCTATAAACCCATAAAATGTAGTGTTTTCAATGATTTTAGCAAGTTATCCGTGAAGAGTGGTTTTTTTCTACAAATTGAAGTATATTTCTTTATATTTGTA
The DNA here is from genome assembly GCA_016584305.1 of Chionoecetes opilio. NCBI lineage: Eukaryota > Metazoa > Arthropoda > Malacostraca > Decapoda > Majidae > Chionoecetes > Chionoecetes opilio. The sequence continues at coordinate 2,085 of JACEEZ010002350.1, forward strand.
GCTAAATAGCTTTTGATATTTGCTTCAACTATATTTTACAAAATTAATAGCTAAAAATACGTATTTTTCATGATTTTTATTTATCAATTTTAATCTTATAAACAACGTTTTTTCAAGTATTTTAATGTATTTTTCATAGGCTATAAAATGTCGAAATTTAACATTATTCAGCACTTTTACACAACTATATTTTACAATATTATGAGCTTAAAACATGTATTTTTCATGAAATTTAGGTATTCATTTTAATCTTAAAAACAACGTTTTTTCAAGTGTTTTAATGTATTTTCGAAGGGCTAAAAAATGTCGAAAATTGACATTATTCAGCCCTTTTTTTGATAGAGATATTCAAAATGTGGTATTATAGTTGTTTTCGTTAGAAAATGCTATTTTAAACTACTTGTTACTATATAATAGGAGTTTGAGACTCTATATTGTGAAACAATTGTATATATCACGTGTTTATCATAGTCTCTTGTAAATTGTTGTGTTATATCATAAATAGAAGGAATTTACCTTACGATAATGCTTTATACCCTAAAATGTGTTTTTTTCAGTGATTTTAGCTAGTTATCGATGATATATAGCTGTTTTTCTACAAATTGAAGTATACAATCCTTTTTTTAGAATAATTTGCACCTATAAGTAGCTTACATTACATTAAGCTATAAAATAGAAGGGTAAGAGGTTATTTATTGTGATTTAACAGTATATTGCAAGCGTTTTTCATAGTTTCTTGTAAACTGTAGCAGCGTTATTGTATATATACAATTAGTTTTACTAATTATATGGCTATAAACCCATAATATGTAGTGTTTTCAATGATTTTAGCTAGTTAACAGTGAAGACCGGTTTTTTTCTACAAATTGAAGTATATTCCTTTATTCGGTAGCTAAATAGCTTTTTTGATATTTGCTACAACTATATTTTACAAAGTTAATAGCTAAAAATATGTATTTTTTATGAAATTTAGGTATCAATTTTAATCTTATAAACAACGTTTTTTCAAGTATTTTAATGTATTTTTGAAAGGCTAAAAAATGACGAAATTTGACATTATTATGCACTTTTACACCTCTATATTTTACAAATTATGAGCTTAAAACATGTATTTCTCATGTATTTAGGTATTAATTTTTAATCTTAAAAACAACGTTTTTTCAGTATTTTAATGTATTTTATGTATATTTTATGTATTTTATGTATGTATTAATGTATTTTATATTTTTCATGAATTTAGGTATTAATTTTAATCTTAAAACAACTTTTTTTCAAGTCTTTTAATGTATTTATGAAAAGCTAAAAAATATCGAAAACTGACAATATTCAGCCTTATTTTTGATAGAGAATTCAAATATAGTATTATAGTTGTTTTCGTTAGAAAATGCTATTTTAACTACTTGTTAGCTTATAATAGGAGTTTGAGACTCTATATTGTGATACAATTGTATATTGCACGTGTTTTTCATAATTTCTTGTATATTGTTGTTTTATATAATAAATAGAAGGAATTTAACTTATGATAATGCTTTATACCCTCAAAATGTGTTCTTTTCAATGATTTTAGCTTATTATCGGTGATATATAGCTGTTTTCCTACAAATTGATGTATACAATCCTATTTTTAGAATCATTTGCACCTATAAGTAGCTTACATTACATTAAGCTAATAAATAGAAGAGTAAGAGGTTATTTATTGTGATATAACGGTATATTGCCTGCGTTTTTCATAATTTTTTGTAAACTGTAGCGTTATTGTATATATACAAGTAGTTTTACTTATCATATTGCTATAAACCCATAAAATGTAGTGTTTTCAATGATTTTAGCAAGTTATCAGTGAAGAGATTTTTTTTCTACAAATTGAAGTATATTTCTTTATATCTGTAGCCAAATAGCTTTTGATATTTGCTACAACTATATTTTACAAAATTAATAGCTAAAAATATGTATTTTTCATGATATTTAGGTATCAATTTTAATCTTAAAAACAATGTTTTTGCAAGTATTTTAATGTATTTTTGAAAGGCTAAAAAATGTCGAAATTTCATATTATTAAGCACTTTTACACAACTGTATTTTTAAAATATTATGAGCTAAATATATGTATTATTTATAAAATTTAGGTATCAATTTTAATCCTAAAAACAACATTTTTTCAATTTTTTAATGTATTTTTCAGGGGCTAAAAAATGTCGAAATTTGACATTATTCAGCACTTTTACACAACTATATTTTATATTATTATGAGCTTAAAACATGTATTTTTCATGAAATTTAGGTATTAATTTTAATCTTACAAACAACGTTTTTTCAAGTGTTTTAATGTATTTTTGAAGGGCTAAAAAAATTCGAAATTTGACATTATTCTGCCCTTTTTTTGATAGAGAAATTCAAAATGTTGTATTATAGTTGTTTTCGTTAGAAAATGCTATTTTAAACTACTTGTTAGCTTATAATAGGACTTTGAGACTCTATATTGTGATACAATTGTATATTTCACGTGTTTTTCATAGTCTCTTGTAAATTGTTGTGTTATATCATAAATACAAGGAATTTACCTTACGATAATGCTTTATACCCTCAAAATGTGTTCTTTTCAATGATTTTAGCTGGTTATCGGTGATATATAGCTGTTTTTCTACAAATTGAAGTATACAATCCTTTTTTTAGAATAATTTGCACCTATAAGTCGCTTACATTACATTAAGCTATAAAATAGAAGAGTAAGAGGTTATTTATTGTGATATAACGGTATATTGCAAGCGTTTTTCATTATTTCTTGTAAACTGTAGCGTTATTGTATATATACAAGTAATTTTACTTATCATATTGCTATAAACCCATAAAATGTAGTGTTTTCAATTATTTTAGCTAGTTATCAGTGAAGACCTGTTTTTTTCTACAAAATGAAGTATATTCCTTTATAACGGTAGCTAAATAGCTTTTCGATATTTGCTACAACTATATTTTACAAAATTAATAGCAAAAAATATGTATTTTTCATGAAATTTAGGTATCAATTTTAATCTTAAAACAATATTTTTGCAAGCATTTTAAGGTATTTTTGAAGGGCTAAAAAATTTCGAAATTTGACATAATCAAGCACTTTTTCACAACTATATTTTACAATATTATGAGCTTAAAACATGTATTTTTCATGAAATTTAGATATCAATTTTAATATTAGAAACAACGTTTTTTCAAGTTTTTTAATGTATTTTTGAAAGGCTAAAAAATGACGACATTTGGCATTATTCAGCACTTTTACACAACTATATATTACAATATTATGAGCTATAAATATGTATTTGTCATAAAATTTAGGTATCAATTTTAATCTTAAAAACAACGTTTTTTTCAAGTGTTTTAATGTATTTTTGAAAGGCTAAAATATGGCGAAAATTGACATTACTCAGCCCTTTTTTTGATAGAGAAATTCAAAATGTGGTATAATAGTTGTTTTCGTTAGAAAATGCTATTTTAAACTACTTGTTAGCTTATAATAGGAGTTTGAGACTCTATATTGTGATACAATTGTATATTTCACGTGTTTTTCATAGTCTCTTGTAAATTGTTGTGTCATATCATAAATAGAAAGAATTTACCCTACGATAATGCTTTATACCCTCAAAATGTGTTCTTTTCAATGATTTTAGCTAGTTATCGGTGATATATAGCTGTTTTTCTACAAATTGAAGTATACAATCCTTTTTTTAAAATAATTTGCACATATAAGTAGCTTACATAAAATTAAGCTAATATACAGAACAGTAAGAGGTTATTTATTGTGATATAACTGTATATTGCAAGCGTTTTTCATAGTTTCTTGTAAACTGTAGCGTTATTGTATATATACAAGTAGTTTTACTTATCATATTGCTATAAACCAATAAAATGTAGTGTTTTCAGTGATTTTATCTAGTTATCAGTGAAGACCTGTTTTTTTTCTACAAATTGAAGTATATTCCTTTATATCGGTAGCTAAATAACTTTTTGATATTTGCTACAACTATATTTTACAAAATTAATAGCAAAAAATAAGTATTTTTTATGAAATTTAGATATCAATTTTAATCTTATAAATAACGTTTTTTCAAGTATTTTAATGTATTTTTTAATGGCTAAAAAATGTCGAAATTCGAAATTATTATGCTCTTCTACACAACTATATTTTACAATATTATGAGCTTTAAACATGTATTTTTCTTGAAATATAGTATTCATTTTAATCTTATAAACAACTTTTTTTCAAATGTTTTAATGTATTTTTGAAAGGCTAAAAAATGTCGAAAATTGACATTATTCAGCCCTTTTTTTGATAGAGAAACTCAGAATTTGGTATTATAGTTGTTTTCGTTAGAAAATTTTATTTTAAACTACTATTTGCTTATAAAAGGAGAATGAGACTCTATATTGTGATACATTTGTATATTACTCGTGTTTTTCATAGGTTCTTGTATATTGTAGTGTTATTTAATAAATAGAAGGAATTTAACATATGATAATGCTTTATACCCTCAAAATGTGTTCTTTTAAATGATTTTAGCTAGTTATTGGTGATATATAGCTGTTTTCCTACAAACTGAAGTATACAATCCTTTTTTTAGAATCATTTGCACCTATAAGTAGCTTACATTACATTAAGCTAATAAATAGAAAAGTAAGAGATTATTTATTGTGATATAACGGTATATTGCAAGCGTTTTTCATTATTTCTTGTAAACTGTAGCGTTATTGTATATATACAAGTAGTTTTACTTATCATATTGCTATAAACCCATAAAATGTAGTGTTTTCAATGATTTGAGCAAGTTATCAGTGAAGAGTTGCTTTTTTCTACAAATTGAAGTATATTTCTTTATATCTGTAGCTAAATAGCTTTTGATATTTGCTACAACTATATTTTACAAAATTAATAGCTAAAAATATGTATTTATCATGAAATTTGTATCAATTTTAATCTTAAAAACAATGTTTTTTCACGTATTTTAATGTATTTTTGAAAGGCTAAAAGATATCGAAATTTGACATTATTAAGCACATTTACACAACTATATTTTACAATATTATGAGCTAAAAATATGGATTATTCATAAAATTTAGGTATCAATTTTAATCTTAAAAACAACGTTGTTTCAAGTATTTTAATGTATTTTTCAAGGGCTTAAAAATGTCGAAATTTGACATTATTCAGCACTTTTACACAACTATATTTTACAATATTATGAGCTTAAAACATGTATTTTTCAAGAAATTTAGGTATTAATTTTAATCTTATAAACAACTTTTTTGAAGTGTTTTAATGTATTTTTGCAAGTCTAAGAAATATCGAAAATTGACATTATTCAGCCTTATTTTTGATAGAGAAATTCAAAATATGGCATTATAGTTGTTTTTGTTAGAAAATGCTATTTTAAACTACTTGTTAGCTTATAATAGGAGTTTGAGACTCCATATAATGATACAATTGTATATTTCACGTGTTTTTCATAGTTTCTCGTAAATAGTTGTGTTATACCATAAATACAAGGAATTTACCTGACGATAATGCTTTATACCCTCAAAATGTGTTCTTTTCAAAATGTTTAGCTAGTTATCGGTGATATATAGCTGTTTTTCTACAAATTGAAGTATACAATCCTTTTTTTAGAATAATTTGCACCTATCAACTTCCATTACCATAAGCTATAAAATAGAAGAGTAAGAGGTTATTTATTGTGATATAACGGTATATTGCCAGCGTTTTTCATAGTTTCTTGTAAACTGTAGCGTTATTGTATATATATACAATCAGTTTTACTTATCATATTACTATAAACCCATAAAATGTAGTGTTTTCAATAATTTTATCTAGTTATCAGTGAAGACCTGTTTTATTCTACAAATTGAAGTATATTCCTTTATATCTGTAGCTAAATAGCTTTTTGATATCTGCTACAACTGTATTTTACAAAATTAAGAGCTAAAAATATGTATTTTTTATGAAATTTAGGTATCAATTTTAATCTTACTAACAACCTTTTTCAAGTATTTTAATGTATTTTTGAAAGGCTAAAAAATGTCTATATTTGACATTATTATACACTTTTACACCACTCACTATATTTTACAATATTATGAGCTTAAAACATATATTTTTCATGAAATTTAGGTATTCATTTTAATCTTAAAAACAACGATTTTTCAAGTGTTTTAATGTTTTTTCGAAAGGTAAAAAATGTCGAAAATTGACATTAAGTACTTTTACACAAATATATTTTACAATACTATGAGCTAAAAATATGTATATATCATAAAATCTAGGTATCAAATTTAATCTTAAAAACAGCGTTTTTTCAAGTATTTTAAAGTATTTTTGAAGGGCTAAAAAATGTCGAAATTTGACATTATTCAGCACCTATACACAACTATACTTTACAATATTATGAGCTTAAAACATGTATTTTTCATGTAATTTAGGTATTAATTTTAATCTTAAAAACAACGTTTTTACATGTGTTTTAATATATTTTTGAAAGGCTAAAAAATGTGGAAAATTGACATTATTCAGAACTTTTTGTGATAGAGAAATTCAAAATACGGTAATATAGTTGTTTTCGTTAGAAAATGCTATTTTAAACTTCTGTAAGCTTATAATAGGAGTTTGACACTCTATATTGTGATACAATTGTATATTGCACGTGTTTTTCATAGTTTCTTGTATATTGTAGTTTTATATAATAAATAGAAGGAATTTAACTTATGATAATGCTTTATACCCTCAAAATGTGTTATTTTTAATAATTTTAGCTAGTTATCGGTGATATATAGCTGTTTTCCTACAAATTGATATATAGGGCTGTAGATATATAGGGCTGTAGTAACAGCCCTTTTTTTTATGGAGAAATTCAAAATGTGGTATTATAGTTGTTTTCGTTAGAAAATGCTATTTTATACTACTTGTTAGCTTATAATAGGAGTTTGAGACTCTATATTGTGATACAATTGTATATTTCACGTGTTTTTCATAGTCTCTTGTAAATTGTTGTGTTATATCATAAATAGTAGAAATTTACCTTACGATAATGCTTTTAACCCTCAAAATGTGTTCTTTTCAATGATTTTTGCTAGTTATCGGTGATATATAGCTGTTTTCCTACAAATTGAGGTATACAATCCTTTTTTTAGAATCATTTGCACCTATAAGTAGCTTACATTACATTAAGCTATAAAATAGAAGAGTAAGAGGTTATTTATTGTGATATAACGGTATATTGCAAGCGTTTTTATAGTTTCTTGTAAACTGTAGCGTTATTGTATATATAAAAGTAGTTTTACTTATCATATTGCTATAAACCTATAAAATGTAGTGTTTTCAATAATTTTAGCTAGTTATCAGTGAAGACCTGTTTTTTTTCTACAAATTGAAGTATATTCCTTTATATCGGTAGCTAAATAGCTTTTTGATATTTGCTACAACTATATTTTACAAAGTTAATGGCTAAAAATATGTATTTTTTATGAAATTTATGTATCAATTTTAATCTTATAAACAACGTTTTTTCAAGTATTTTAATGTATTTTTGAAAGGCTAAAAAATGATGAAATTTGACATTATTATGCACTTTTACACCTCTATATTTTACAATATTATGAGCTTAAAACATGTATTTTTCATGAAATTTAGGGATCAATTTTAATCTTAAAAACAAAGTTTTTTCAAGTATTTTAAAGTATTTTTTGAAGGGCTAAAAAATATAGAAATTTGACATTATTCAGCACTTTTACACAACTATACTTTACCATATTATGACCTTAAAACATGTATTTCTCATGTAATTTAGGTATTAATTTTAATCATAAAAACAATATTTTTTCAAATGTTTTAATGTATTTTTGAAGGGCTAAAAAATGTCAAAATTTGACATTATTAAGCACTTTTACACAACTATATTTTACAATACTATGAGCTAAAAATATGTTTTTTCATAAAATTTAGGTATCAATTTTATCTTAAAAACAATATTTATTCAAGTATTTTAATGTATTTTTGAAAGGCTAAAAAATGTCGAAATTTGACATTATCCAGCACTTTTACATAACTATATTTTACAATATTATGAGCTTTAAACATGTATTTTTCATGAAATTTATGTATTCATTTTAATCTTAAAAACCTTGTTTTTTCAAGTATTTTAATGTATTTTTGAAGGGCTAAAATATGCTGAAAATTGACATTGTTCAGCCATTTTTTTGATAGAGAAATTCAAAATGTGGTATTATAGTTGTTTTCGTTAGAAAATGCTATTTTAAACTACTGTAAGCTTATAATAGGAGTTTGAGACTTTATATTGTGATACATTTGTATATTACACGTGTTTTTCATAGGTTCTTGATTATTGTAGTGTTATATAATAAATAGAAGGAATTTATCTGATGATGATGCTTTATATCCTCAAAATGTGTTCTTTTCAATGATTTTAGCTAGTTATCGGTGATATATAGCTGTTTTCCTACAAATTGAAGTATACTATACTATCCTTTTTTTAGAATCATTTGCACCTCTAAGTAGCTTACATTACATTAAGCTAATAAATAGAAGAGTAAGAGGTAATTTATTGTGATATAACGGTATATTGCTAGCGTTTTTCATAGTTTCTTGTAAACTGTAGCGTTATTGTATATATACAAGTAGTTTTACTTATCATATTGCTATAATGCCATAAAATGTAGTGTTTTCAATGATTTTATCTAGTTATCAGTGAAGACCTTTTTTTTTCTACTAATTGAAGCATATTCCTTTATATCGGTAGCTAAATAGCTTTGTGATATTTGTAACAACTATATATCACAAAATCAATAGCTAAAAATATGTATTTTTTATGAAATTTAGGTATCAATTTTAATCTTATAAACAACGTTTTTTCAAGTATTTTAATGTATTTTTGAAACGCTAAGAAATGTCGAAATTTGACATTATTGTGCACCTTTACACCACTATATTTTACAATATTATGAGCTTAAAACATGTATTTTTCATGAAATTTAGGTATTCATTTTAATCTTAAAAACAACGTTTTTCCAAGTGTTTTAAAGTATTTTAGAAGGGCTAAAAAATGTCGAAATTTGACATTATTAAGCACTTATACACAACTATATTTTACAATACTATGAGCAAAAAATATGTATTCCTCAAAAAATTTAGGTATCAATTTTAATCTTAATAACAACTTTTTTTCAAGTATTTTAAAGTATTTTTGAAGGGCTAAAAAATGCGATATTTGACATTATTCAGCACTTTTACACAACTCTACTATACAATATTATGAGCTTAAAACATGTATTTTTCATGTAATTTAGGTATTAATTTTAATCTTAAAAACAACGTTTTTACAAGTGTTTTAATGTATTTTTGAAAGGCTAAAAAATGTCGAAAATTGACATTATTCAGCCCTTTTTGTGATAGTGAAATTCAAAATACGGTAATATAGTTGTTTTCGTTAGAAAATGCTATTTTAAACTAATGTAAGCTTATAATATGAGTTTGACACTCTATATTGTGATACAATTGTATTTTGCACGTGTTTTTCAAAATTTCTTGTATATTGTAGTTTTATATAATAAATAGAAGGAATTTAACTTATGATAATGCTTTATACCCTCAAAATGTGTTCTTTTCAATGATTTTAGCTTATTATCGGTGATATATAGCTGTTTTCCTACAAATTGAAGTATACAATCCTATTTTTAGAATCATTTGCCCCTATAAGTAGCTTACATTACATTAAGCTAATACATAGAAGAGTAAGAGGTTATTTATTGTGATATAACGGTATATTGCATGCGTTTTTCATAATTTCTTGTAAACTGTAGCGTTATTGTATATATACAAGTAGTTTTACTTATCATATTGCTATAAACCCATAAAATGTAGTGTTTTCAATGATTTTAGCAAGTTATCAGTGAAGAGGTTTTTTGTTCTATATGTATTTTTCATGAAATTTAGGTATTAATTTTAATCTTAAAAACAACTTTTTTCAAGTGTTTTAATGTATTTTTGGAGGGCTTATAAATGTCAAAAATTGACATTATTCAGCCCTTTTTTTGATAGAGAAACTCAAAATGTATTATTATAGTTTTTTTCGGTAGAAATTGCTATTTTAAACTACTTGTTAGCTTATATTAGGAGTTTGAGACTCAATATTGTGATACAATTGTATATTTCACTTGTTTTTCATAGTCTCTTGTAAATTGTTGTGTTATATCATAAATAGAAGGAATTTACCTTACGATAATGCTTTATACCCTCAAAATCTGTTCTTTTCAATGATTTAGCTAGTTATCGGTGATATATAGCTGTTTTTCTATAAATTGAAGTATACAATCCTTTTTTTAGAATAATTTGCACCTATAAGTCGCTTACATTACATTAAGCTATAAAATAGAAGAGTAAGAAGTTATTTATTGTGATATAACGGTATATTGCAGGCGTTTTTCATAGTTTCTTGTAAACTGTAGCGTTATTGTATATATATTCAAGTAGTTTTACTTATCATATTGCTATAAACCCATAAAATGTAGTGTTTTCAATGATTTTAGCTAGTTATCAGTGAAGACCTGTTTTTTTCTACAAATTGAAGTATATTCCTTTATAACGGTAGCTAAATAGCTTTTCGATATTTGCTACAACTATATTTTACAAAATTAATAGCAAAAAATATGTATTTTTCATGAAATTTAGGTATCAATTTTAATCATAAAACAATGTTTTTGCAAGTATTTTAAGGTATTTTTTGGGAAAAGGCAAAAAATTTCCTATTTTGCATTATTTAAAACACTTTTACACCATCCATATTTTACAAAATTTATGATTTAAAAACAAATTTTTTCATGAATTTAGGTTTTCCCCATTTTAATCTAAAAAAACAACGATTTTTTCAAGTTTTTTAAATTTTTTTTTTTCGAAAGGTAAAAAATGTCAAAAAATTGACATTAATTATTTTTTACACAAATTTTTTTACAATCTATGAGCCTAAAAAATGTATAATCAAAAATCTATTATAAAATTTTAAATTCTTAAAACAAAAAGCGTTTTTTAAAGGGTATTTTAAAGTAATTTTTTGGGGGCTAAAAATGTAAAAAAATTTTTTGGCCCCTTTTTTTTCAGCACCAAATACACAACTATATTTACAATTTTAAATAAATTTTAAAAACATTTTTTTTCATGTAATTTGGGGTTTTAAATTTTTTTAAATTTTTAAAAAAACCCTTTTTACATGTGTTTTTTTTATATTTTTTAAAAGGCAAAAAAATGGGGAAAAATTGCCCTATTATTCGAATTTTTGGGTGTTTAGAGAAATTCAAAAAGGGTAAATAGTTTTGTTTTCGTTAAAAAATGCTATTTTAAACTTCTTAAGCTTATAATGGATTTGGACCTCTATATTGTGAAAAATTGTATTTCCCGTGTTTTTTCTTATTTCTTGTATATTGTATTTTTAATATAAAAAATTTAAGGGAAATTTAAAAAATTTAAATGATAATGTTTTTATCCCCTAAAAATGGGGTTTTTTTTTTTTAAATAATTTTAGCTTTTTATCGGTGATATTTTAGCTTTTTTTCCCTACAAATTGATATATAGGGCTGTAGATATTTTAGGGCTGTAGAAACACCCTTTTTTTTTTTATGGAGAAAAATTAAAAATGGGAAATTTTTTGTTTTCGTTAAAAAATGCTTTTTTTAATACTACGTTTTTACTTATAATGGGATTTTTGAGACTCTATATTGTGATAAAATTTTGTATATTTAAACGTGTTTTTTCATAGTCTCTTTTAAATTTTTTGGGGTTTATATCAAAAATAGTAAAAATTTCCCTTACGATAAGGTTTTTAAACCCTCAAATTGTTTTTTTTCAATGTTTTTTTGGCTAGTTATGGGGGGGGGATATATACTGTTTTCCTACAAATTGAGGTATAAAACCTTTTTTTAGAACCTTTTGCACCTATAATTAGTTTTACATTACTTAACTATAAAAATAAAAAGAGAAAAGGGGTTATTTATTTGATTTAAGGGTATATTCAAAAGGGGTTTTTATTTTTTTCCTTGTAAACTGTAGCTTTTCTTTTTTAAAAAATTTTTTTTTACTTATCATATTGCTAAAAACCCTATAAATTGTAGTGTTTTCAAAAATTTTTTGGGCTATTTTCCCAGTGAAACCTTTTTTTTTTCTACAAAATTTAAATATATTCCCTTTAATACCCGTAGCAAAATTACTTTTTGATATTTCAAACAACTATTTTTTTAACAAAGTTAAGGGCAAAAAATTTTGTTTTTTTTTATAAAAATTTAATTTAAATTTTTAAATTTTTATAAACCCCTTTTTTTTCAAGTATTTTTTAATGTTTTTTTGGAAAACCAAAAAAATGATAAAATTTTAAACATTAAAAAGGGCCATTTTTTACACCTCTATATTTTCCCAATATTTTAATGAGTTTAAAAACATGTATTTTTTCATAAAATTTTTAGGACCCAATTTTAATTTTAAAAACAATTTTTTCAAGTATTTTAAAGTATTTTTGGGGGCTAAAAAATAAAAAATTTTTGACATTATTCAGCATTTTTAAACCACAACTAAAAACTTTACCATATTATGCCCTTTAAAACCCATTTTATTTCTCAGAAAATTTAGGTATTTATTTTTTTAATCATAAAAAAAAATTTTTTTCCCAAATTTTTTAAATGTTTTTTTAAAGGGGCTAAAAATTTTCAAAATTTAAAATTATTAACATTTTTAACACAACTATTTTTTTTACAATACTATAAAGCTAAAAATTTTTTTTTCAAAAAATTTTAAGGTATCAATTTTTTTTTTAAAAAAAATTTTTTATTAAAGGGTTTTTAATGTTTTTTTTTAAAAGGGCAAAAAGTCGAAATTTTGACATTACCCCAGCATTTTTAAAACCAAAACTATTTTTTTACAATATTTGAGCTTAAAACATTATTTTCATAAAATTTAGTTTTCTTTTTTAATCTTAAAACCTTTTTTTTTCCCAAGGATTTTTGTTTTTTAAAGGGCTAAAAAAAGGCTGAAATTAAACTTTTTTCAGCCATTTTTTTGATAGAAAAAATTTAAAAAATGTGGTATTAAAAGTTGTTTTTCGTTAGAAAATGCTTTTTAAAACTACTGAAAGCTTATAATAGGATTTTTTGAGACTTTTATTTTTTATCCATTTGTTTTTATTACCTTTGTTTTTCATAGGTTTTTTGTTTTTATTGTAGTTTTAAATATAATAAATAAAGGAATTTATCTAAATGATATTTTTATACCCCTAAAAATTTTGTTTTTTTTTCAAATGTTTTAGCTAGTTATCGGTGATTTTAATAGCTGTTTTCCAAAAAATTGAAGTATACTAACCCTACCCTTTTTTAGAATCATTTGCACCTCTAAGTATTTTTACATTCCCTTTAGCTAATAAATTAAAGAGTAAGAGGTAATTTATTGGGGATATAACGGAAATATTCTAGCTTTTTTTTTCATAGTTTTTCTTGTAAACTGTAGCTTTTTATTGTATTTTTAAAAGTAGTTTTACCTTATCATTTTCCCCTATAAGCCAAAAAAAAATGTATTTGGTTTTTAAATGATTTTTATCTAGTTTAAAGTGAAGACTTTTTTTTTTTTCTACAAATTGAAGCAAAATTCCCTTTTTATACCCGGTAGTAAATTGCTTTGTAATATTTTTAACAACTAAATATCAAAAATCAATGCAAAAAAATTGTTTTTTTTTATAAAATTTGGTATAAAATTTTAAATTTCTTAAAAACAACTTTTTTTTTAAATTTTTAAAGGTTTTTTTGGGAAAACCTAAGAATGTCAAAAATTTGCCCATTTTTGTGCCCCTTTTTACACCCTATTTTTTTTTACAATTATGAGCTTAAAACATGTTTTTTTCATGAAATTTGGGTTATTCATTTTAATCTTAAAAAAAACGTTTTTCCAAGTGTTTTAAATTTTTTTTTTTAGGGGGGCTAAAAAATGCGAAATTTGACTTTTATTTAAGCACTTATCCAAAACAAAATTTTAAAATACTAGAGAAAAAAAATATGTATTCCCAAAAAAATTTAGGTATCAATTTTAACCCTTTAATTTCCCAATTTTTTTTCCAAGTATTTTAAAGAAATTTTTTAAAGGGCTAAAAAATGCGATTTTGACATTATTCAGCACTTTTACACATTTCCTACTATAAAATATTTGATTTAAAAAACAGGGAAATTTTTTTCATTAATTTAGGTTTAAATTTTAATCTTAAAAAAACGTTTTTTATAAAGTTTTTTTAAATGTTTTTTTTTGAAGGCAAAAAAAGGTCAAAAATTGACATTATTCACCCCCTTTTTGTGATAGTGAAACCCAAAATACGGAAATTAAAATTTGTTTTCGTTTAAAATGCTTTTTTTAAACTAATTTTAAGCTTATATATGATTTTGACACTCTAATTGTGATAAAATTGGTATTTTGCACGTGTTTTTAAAAATTTCTTGTATTTTGGGTATTTTTTATATAATAAATAGAAAAATTTTTAACTTATGAAAAATGTTTTTATACCCTAAAAATGTTTTTCTTTTCAATGTTTTTACTTATTATGGTGATATATAGCTTTTTCCTAAAATTTGAAGAAATACAATCCATTTTTAAAACCCTTTTCCCCTTAAGTTTTTAAACTTTACTTAAGCTAATACATAGAAAAAGTAAGGGTTATTTATTGTAAATTAACGGTATATTGCATGCTTTTTTTTCAAATTTCTTGTAAACTGTACTTTTATTGTATATATACAATAGTTTTCCCTTATCATATTGTAAAACCCCCAAAAAAGGAGTTTTTTTTCCAATGTTTTTAGAAATTTATCAGTGAAGGGGTTTTTTTTGTTCATATTTTTTTTTCATAAAATTTGGGGTATTTTTTTTAAATCTTAAAAACCTTTTTCAAGTTTTTTAAATGTTTTTTTGGGAAGGTTTTATAAATGTCAAAATTGACATTTTCACCCTTTTTTTTGATAGAGAAACCCAAAATGTTTTTTAAATTTTTTTTTTCGGTAAAATTCCCTATTTTAAACTACTTTTTAAATTTTTAAAATTTGGGAGTTTGAGCCCTCAATATTGTGATAAAATTGAAATATTTCACTTTTTTTTTCATAGCCCTTTTTTGGTAAATTTGTTGTGTTATATCAAAATAAAAGGAATTTCCTTACAAATAATTTTTTATCCCCTAAAATCTGTTTTTTCAAATGATTTAGCTTTATCGGTGATATATACTTTTTTTTAAAAATTTTAAAGATACAACCCTTTTTTTTAGAATAATTTGCCCTAAAAGTGGCTTACATTACTTTTAAGCTAAAAAATAGAAAGTAAAAGTTTTTATTGTGATATAAGGGTATTTCCCCGGCTTTTTTCCCCATATTTTTTTCCTTGTAAACTGTAGCTTATTGAAATTATATTAAAGTATTTTTTACTTTTTCATATTGCTATAAACCCATAAAATTTTAAGTTTTTAAATGATTTTGCTATTTACCCGGAAGACCTGTTTTTTTTCTAAAAATTAAGTATTTCCTTTAAAAACCCCGGAAGCAAAAAGCTTTTCGATTTTTTTGCTAAAACTATATTTTACAAAATTAATAGAAAAATTGTATTTTTCATAAAATTTGGGTTCTTTTTTTAAATCTTTAAAACATGTTTTTGAAAGTTTTTTAAAGGTATTTTTTGAAAGGCTAAAAAATGCAAATTTTGACATTTCAACCATTTTTACACAACTATTTTTTTACAATATTTATGAGCTTAAAACATGTATTTTTTCATGAAATTTTAAAGATATCAATTTTAATATTAAAAACCCTTTTTTTTTTCAAGTTTTTTTAATGTATTTCTAAAAAGGCTAAAAAAGGGAAAAAATTTTTGGGCATTTTTCGCAGTTTTACCCAACTAATATTTCAATTTATTTCTAAAATATTTTATTTGTAAAAAAATTTGGGTAAAATTTTTAATCCTAAAAAAAAACTTTTTTTTTTTCAAGTTTTTTAATTTTTTTTTAAAGGGGTCAAAAAAAAAAATATCAAAAATTAAAATTTAAACTGGGCCCTTTTTTTTTTTATAAAGAAATTCAAAATGGGTTTTAATATTTTTTTTGGTTTGGAAAAATCCCTTTTTAAAAACTACTTTTTTTAGCTTATAATGGAGTTTGAGACTATTTTTTGGTAAAATTGTTTTTTATTCACGTTTTTTTTTTCATAGTCTCTTGTAAATTGTTGTGCATTTTCAAAAATAAAAAGGAAATTTACCCAAACCGAAAAAAATCCCTTTTATACCCTCAAAATGTTTTTTTTTCAATAAATTTTTAGGTTTAGTTATGGGTGTTTTATAGCAAAATTTTTTTTTAGAAATTAAAGTTTCCCAATTCTTTTTCTTAGAATAATTTGCACATATAAGTAGTTTACATTACATTAAGCTAATAAATAAAAAAGGGGTAAGAGGTTATTTTTTTTGATATAACTGTATTTTTCAAGCTTTTTTCCCATAGTTTCTTGTAAACTTAGCGTTTTTGGGTATATAAAACCAATTAGTTTTAATTATCATATTGCTATAAACCCATAAAATTGTAGTGTTTTTCAATTTTTTTTAGTTTATTTATTAGTAAAGCCCCGGTTTTTTTTCTAAAAATTTTAAGAAATTTTCCCTTTTTTTATCGGAAAGCTAAATACCCTTTTTAAAAATTTGCTATAACTATTTTTTAAACAAAATTAATAGCAAAAAAATTTATGTTTTTTTTTATAAAATTTTATGTACAATTTTAACCTTATAAACAACGTTTTTCAAGTTTTTAATGTATTTTCAATGGCAAAAAAATTTTTCCAAAATTTTAAAAATTTTATTATGAAATTTTTTAAAAACAACTATTTTTTTTAAAATATTATGAGCTTTAAAACATGTATTTTTTTTTAAAAATTTAAATTATTCTTTTAATCTATAAACAATTTTTTTTCAAGTTTTTTTAATTTATTTTTGAAAGGTTTAAAAAATTTGGGAAAATTGACATTATTCAGCCATTTTTTTGATAGAGAAATTTCAATGTGGATTATTGTTTTTTTTTCGTTAGAAAATGTTTTTTTTAAACTACATTATTTAATAATAGGAGTTTGAGACCTATATTGGATCCCTTTGTATTTTAAACACTTTTTTTCCCAATGGGTTTCCCTTTTATTTTTGTAGTGTTTTTAAATAAATAAAGGGGAATTTAATTTATGAAAATGCTTTATTTTTCCTAAAAATGTGTTTTTTAAAAATGATTTTAGCTAGTTATCGGTATATATAGCTGTTTTTTTAAAAAATTTAAAAGTATAAAACCCTTTTTTTTTAGAACCCTTTGCACCTATAAGTAGCTTACATTACTTAAGCTAATAATAAAAGAAAGAGGTTTTTTTATTTGATTAAAAACGGTTTTGCAACTTTTTTTCATAATTTTTTTAAAAAAACTGAAAGCGTTATTGTTTATAAAATACAATTTTTTTTACTTATAGATTGCTATAAATCCGGGAAATGTGGTTTTTTTCAATGATTTTCGCAAGTTTCAGGGGAAGAGTTTTGTTTTTTTTTACAAATTAAAAGTATTTTTCTTTTTTATCTGTGCTAAATTTTTTTTTTTTGTTTTTTTGCTAAAACCTTTTTTTTTTAAAAAATTAAATACCCAAAAAATTTATGTTTTGCATAAAATTTGGGTTTATAAATTTTTTCTTAAAAACTTTGTTTTGCAATATTTTTAATGTATTTTTTGAGAGGCAAAAAATCCAAAATGTGAAAATTAAAAACCCATTTTTTAAACCCAACTTATTTTCAATTTTTAATTTCCCTAAAACAGGTTTTTTTTCATAAATTTTTAGGTATTTCTTTTTAATATTAAAAAAAACCTTTTTTTCCCAATGTTTTAATGTATTTGTAAAGGGGCTAAAAAAGGGTCAAAAATATATCATTATTAAGCACTTTTACACAACAAATATTTTACAATCTTTTAATTAAAAATTTGTTTTTTTCAAAAAATTTTTGGGTACTTTTTAATCCTAAAAAAACCTTTTTTTTCAAATTTTTATTAATTTTTTGATGGGTTTTAAAATGTCAAAAATTTGACTTTTTCCCAGCCCCTTTTAACACAACAAACCCATCAAAATATTATGAGCTTAAAACATGTGTTTTTTCATGTAATTTAGGAAATTTAATTTTAATCTTAAAAAAAACTTTTTCTTCAAGGTTTTAATGTTTTTTAAAAGGCCCCAAAAAAAATTTCAAAAAATTGACTTATTCACCCCCTTTTGTATAGAGCAATTCAAAATACGGTAATATTTTTTGTTTTCGTTAAAAAAGGGCTTTTTTAAAACACTGAAACTTAAAATAGGAGTTTGACCTCTATTTTTTTTGATAAAATTTGTATATTGCACGTTTTTTTTTCATGGGTTTCCTTGTTATTGTAGTTTTTTATATTAAATAAAAGGGAAATTTTTAACTTATTTTTTAATGCTTTTTTACCCTAAAAAAGTGTTTTTTTTCATGATTTTTAGCTCCCCTTATCGGGATAAAATAGCTTTTTTTTTTCCCTACAAATTGAAGTATACAATCCTTTTTTTTAGAACCCAATTTACCCTATAAGTGGCTTACTTAAACATTAAGTTTAATAAATAAAAGGGAGTAAGAGGTTTTTTTTGGTAAATATAAGGGGTATATTGCAAGCTTTTTTTCAAAATTTCCCTTTGAAAACTGAAAGCGTTTTTTGTATATATACAAGTTTTTTACTTATCATTTTGCTTAACCTATAAAAGGTGGGTTTTTTTCCAATGATTTTAGAAAGTAATCAGTGATGAGTGGTTTTTTTCTAAAAATTGGGGAGTATTTTCTTTAATTTTGCTAAATAGCTTTTAAATATTTTGCTACAAACAATTTTTTTACAACTTTAATGTTTACACATATGTTTTTTTTCATAAAATTTTGGGTGTCAATTTTAATCTTAAAAAAAATGTTTTTGCAAGAAATTTTAAAGGGGTTTTTTTTGCAAGGCAAAAAATTCAAAAAAAAGGGAAAAAAATTTTACATTTTTAAACCCATTTTTTACAAAACTATATTATCAATAATTTATGGGGCAAAAAATTTATGTATTTTTCATAAAATTAGGTTTAAATTTTTAAATTTCTTAAAAACAACTTTTTTTTTCCCCAAAGTATTTTAAGATTTTTTTAAAAGGTAAAAAAATTTTTCCGAAATTTTGAAATTTTCGGGCCTTTTTACAAAACTATACTTCACAATATTATAGCTTAAAACAGGGTTTTTTTCGTGTAATTTAGGTTTTAAATTTTTAATCTTTAAAACAAACCTTTTTTTTCCAGTGTTTTAATGTATTTTTTGAAAAGCTAACTCAAAATTACGGAAAAATTTTGTGACATTAATTAAACCTTTTTTGTGATAGAGAAATTCAAAATACGGTAAATATGTTGTTTTTTGTTAGAAAAGGCATTTTAAAACTTTGAAAGGGCTTTAAAATGGGGTTTAAATCATTAAACCCATTGGGGGCAAAAACGCCGTGGGGCGCGTAGCCTCGCCCCCCCAGATCCCCCTCCCCGGGGGTCACCACGCGCGATTTCCCCAGGGGGGCTCCTTTCCCATACCGCAGCTCTGGGACAAAAAAAATAAACCTTCCCTTCTGCCACGATTTCTTGTGGGTCCCCCCCCTTTTTTGGGGGGGGTTTTTTCTCCACCCCGGGAATTGTCTCCTACAGATAAAACCCCGAGGGGAAGGACCCGGTTTTCGGGGTAGCGTGCCCAGGGCCCATAAAGCCCGAATTTGGGGCGCTGAGGGACTAGGGCGGCCTGGGATTCAAGTCTCAGGGAACAATCGCTGATTTGACACTAATCACCCAGGGGATACCCCATGTTCCCTTGAGACACTTTTTCCCAAAAGGGCCCATTGATTCGCCCTCTCAAGTCACTATTTAGTTTCCATGTCTCCCCAAAAACCCTTTTTTAGGATTTAGGGCCCAAGGGATCACGGGGACTTGAAATCCCGGGATCTTTTTTTTCCGCACGGTACCGGACAACTTTTCCCAAACTTTTTTCGCTGGGGGGGATTTCATAACAACGGGGGGCCCCCCTAGCCAATCCGTCGTAAGATTTCTTATTGTGACCCCCGTAAATTAGGGACTCCCGTTTACCAAGGAAATGTAAAATTTTCCCAAAAAATCTAAATGTCCTCGCCACCCGCTGAAAAAGACTGTATTTGCTTCATCTAGTAAGTCCCCAAAATACCGGGGCCTTGGCCCTTGACCAGGGCCCCTCAAGCCCCAAAAGGATTTGCCTCCTCGTGCAGCGCCTGGGAAGCCATCACCGGGACCTCTAGGGGCCCCAAAAAAATTACTGCATCATGGGAAAAAAACAAGATCAGTGATTTTGGGGGTTCCCGACGGATGCTCCCCCCAAATCACTTTAAAATCAAAACCCTTTGTCCAATACCCAGTCCATACAAGCTTAAAAAGGGGATGGGGGGGGGACGCCCCCCTTCCCTTTCACTCCTTATTTACGGGAAAAAAAGCTGGATACACCTGCCCCACCTTCCAGACTCTCATTTCCCAAATGCAGACCAGTTATAAAACCAAAATATCCTTTGCAGGAATCCCTCGAAGTCGCCGAAGTTTCCCAGAGTCCCTAAAGGGAATGCACTGAGTAAAAAACCCGCCTTCTTGGTTTAAATATGGGCGGAAGGGCACCCCCCTTTCGAACTCACGTGGGGCGTTAAACCAGGACCGAAGCGCTAGGATAGGGTTTCCGTTTGTTGATTTACCGGGCTAACCCAGACTGCGGGGGGGTTCCTTTGATGCTTCACCAGAACTGCAAAATTCGTGTCGGGCAATAGATGGGCAAGCACCTTCCCTGGTACCTGAGCAGTGTAAAACCGCTGTAATTGTTTGCAAGTCCCCACGGTCCCCTTTCCCTTTTCCAGATAGGGACGACCAGCCCCCCTTTTTCCAGTCCCGGGGAAAGGTACCTGATTTTTCCACACGGCAGTCAGGGCGCATGCAAAACCCCCGGATCATGGCCTCACCCCCCGCTTTTAGGAGCTCCGCACTGATATTGCAAAAACCAGCTGCCCTTTTCCCCCCTTCAAATTTTCCCACAACCCCTCTACTTCGTCAAGAGTCCAAAAAAATATTTCCCTTTAATTTTTTTTTACCCCAAATTTAAGTATATTTTTTAAAATCGTAGCTAAATGCGTTTTGATATTTGCTACAACAATATTTTTACAAAATTAATAGCTAAACCCTATGTAATTTTTTTAAAGAAATTTTTTGGTACAATTTTTCTAAAAACCTTGTTTTTTGCAAGTTTTTAAGGGATTCTTTGGGAAGGCCCAAAAAAAGTCCAAATTTTAAAAAAAATAAACACTTTTCAAACTAAAATTTTTTTCAGTATTATGACAAAAATAATTTTATTTTTCTAAAAATTAGGTATCAATTTTTAAAACTTAAAAAAAAACATTTTTTCAAGTATTTTAAAAGTATTTATCAAGGGCCCAAAAAAGTCGAAATTTTTACATTATTTACACTTTTTTAAAAAACAAAATTTTTTCAAATTTTGAGCTTTTAAAAAAATGGTTTTTTTTCATGAAAATTTTGGTTAAAATTTAAATTTTTCTTATAACAAATTTTTTTCAAGTGGGTTTTTTGTATTTTTGAAGGGCTAAAATTTTTTGAAAAAATTTACATTATTTCCAAACCCTTTTTGTATAAGAAAAATTTAAAATACGGTATTATAGTTGTTTTTTCCCTTTTGAAAAAAGCTATTTTAAACTACTGTAACTTTTAAAAGGAAATTTTACACTCTTTATTGGATTCAATTGTAAAAGGGGACGGGGTTTTTTCTTAAATTTCTTGTATATTGTAGTGGGGGTTAAAAATAAATAGAAGGGAAATTTTAAATTATGATAATTTTCTTTTTAAACCTCAAAATGTGTTTCTTTCAATGATTTTAGCTAGTTATTTGGGGAAAGATTGTTTTTTTCTACAAATTGAAAGTATATTTCTTTTTTATCTGTAGGTTAATAGCTTTTTTATATTTGCTACCCCTATATTTTTTCGAAATTAAAAAGCTAAAAAAAAGGGATTTTTTATGAAATTTAGGTTTTCAATTTTAATCCTAAAAACAATGGGGTTTTTCAAAAATATTTTTAAAGTATTTTTGAAAGGCTAAAAAATGTCGAAAAGTGACAAATTTTTAAGCCTTTTTTCACAAATTTTTTTAAAAATATTTTTGCCTAAAACATGTATTTTTTCATGAATTTTGGTTTTTCATTTTTAAACGTAAAAAAACGTTTTTTTCAAAGGTTTTTAAAGTTTTTTGAGGGGGTAAAAATGTCGACATTTTACATTATTAAGCACTTTTACACAACTAAAGTTTTTTTTCAATTTCTATTTAGCTAAAAAAAGTTTTTTCAAAAATTTAGGTATTAAATTTTTAAACTTAAAAACAAAGTTTTTTTTTTAAAATGTTTTTTTAATGTATTTTTGAAAAAGCTTAAAAAATGTCCCAAAAATTTACTTAATTTAGCCCCCTTTTTTTTGATAAAAATTTAAAATGTGGTATCATTAAATTTTTTTTCGTTAGGAAAGGGGTATTTTTAAAAATACTTGTTAGCTTATATAGGGGTTTTTTTAGACTTTTATATTGTTTACAATTTTTTTCATGTGGTTTTTTATAGGGCCCCTTGTAAATTGTTGTGTTAAAATTTTAAATAAAAAGGAATTTACCTTTCCCATAAAGTTTTAAAAACCCACAAAATGTGTTTCTTTTTTAAAAGTTTTTTGCTACTTATCCGTTGAAAATTAGCAGTTTTTCCCACAAAATTTTTGTTAACCCAAAACCCCTTTTTTTTAGAATAATTTGCACCTTTTAGTAGCTTCATTAAAAATTTGCTATAAAAAAAAGAGTTAAAAAGGTTTTTTTTATTGTGATAAACGGTATATTGCAAGCTTTTTTTATAGTTTTTTTGTAAAATGTAGCGTTTATATATTTACAAGTATTTTTTTCTTATTTAAAATTGCTATAAAAACCCTAAAATGTAGTGTTTTTTAAAAGATTTTAAAACTGTTATCAGTTTTAAGACCCCGTTTTTTTTTTTTCAAATTGAAGTATATTCCTTTTTTCGGTAGCTAAATGGTTTTTTTTTTATTTGCTTTCAAAATTATTTTACAAAAATAATAGCTAAAAATATGGGATTTTTTTTTGAAATTTTTGGATCAATTTTAATTTTTCAAAAACCAAACCCCTTTTTTTCAAATATTTTAAAGTATTTTTTAAAAAATTTTAAAAATTGAAATTTGACATTATTATGCACTTTTTTCCCCAAAATATTTTTACAATTTATGAGCTTAAAAAAATGTATTTTTCATGAAATTTTTAGGTAAATTCCCTTTTTAAAAACTTAAAAACCCAAAGTTTTTTCAAGGGGTTTTTAAAATTTTTTTTAAGGGTTTAAAAAATGTTTTGAAAAATTTTTACTTTTTTAAGCACCCTTTTAAAACCCAAATTATTTTTTACAATACTATGAGCTATAAATTTTAAAATTTTTTTCTAAAAATTTTGGTATCAATTTTTTAAACTTAAAAAAAATGTTTTTTTTTAAGTATTTTCGGGGGTTTTTTGAGGGGCCCAAAAATTTTCGAAATTGAAAATTTTCAGCACTTTTTAAAAACAACTATACCCCACAAAATTTGGGGCTTAAAAAATGTATTTTCATGTAATTTAGGGATTTAAATTTTCTCTTAAAAAAACCCCTTTTTTTTTTTGTGTTTTTTAAAGTATTTAAAAAAGGGCTAAAAAAGTCGAAAATTTACCCTTTTTCACCCCTTTTTTTGATGAGAAATTCAAAAAACGTAAAAAATTTTTTTTCGTTTGAAAAAAGCTATTTTTAAAATACTGTAACCTTTTTAATAAGGCGTTTGAAAACTCTAAAATTTTGATACAATTGGGATATTGCCCCGTGTTTTTTTTATAGTTTTTTGATATTGTAGTGTTTATAAAAATAGAAGGAATTTTAAATTATGTAAAAACTGGGGAACAAATTTTTTGTTGCGGTTTTTTTTTCCTGACACTTGTTATTAAGTTTAAATTTTTGGTGCCCGAAAAAACCAAAAATGGATCTTTAGTTTTTCTCTATCACTTTTAAATTTTTTTAACTGTAGGGTTTTCGTTTTCCTTTAAAAAATTGAAAAAAAACTGTACATAAAAGTAACAGGCTTTTTTATAAAAAGTTTTCAAAAAGGTTAACATACAATGAAAAATTAAAGGAAAAAGGGAGAAAGAAATTTTTTTTAACTTACATGTTTTTTAGAAAGGATAAGGCTATAATTGGGGTTTCAGGTTAAGGTAAAAATTTACTTTGTAGCCCTTTTTCTGGAGTGTTTTTAACTTGAGGACTATTTGCCCTTTTTAATTTCTCCCAAAAAATAGTAAACCATCATATCACAAACCCATCTCCCCGGTAACGTTTCTTTTCCCTAACCTTCAAAACTTTGGGGAAAATCTTCACCTTTCTCGTCCCCTGCACACCAAGATTTTCCGGAAAGTTTGGGAAGATTGGGTTTTGCAAAATGTAAAGTTTAAAACTCTGTTGCACCAAGGGGTTTTAGCTCCCAATAGTTTTTTTGAAAAATTTTTTGTTAATTACCTGCCCGTGTATTTTTCCCAAAAAGTTCTTTTACGACGTCTTGAAAAGATAGGGCCCAAACATTTTTTTTCAAGGGGCTTTAATAGTACCGTTGAAATGTTATCTTTTATGAGCTGTCGAAATTTTTGGGCCATCAAACACACCGGCGTTGATTTTTTTTAAATTTACAGTCCCGGAAAGGCCAAGGGTATGCTTCAAAAAGGGCGCCCTCCGTTTTTACAAAGCTTTTTTCAAAATTTTTTTCATGGAAAATAAATTTTTTTGTGCGAGGTGGGGAAAATTATTTTCTTCCCCGTCAAAAAGTGGCCCCCTGTACAATGTTAAGTCTTCCAGGTTTAAGATCAAACTCGGAGGCCAATTTGTCTCCCCCTGCTTCCTCCCAGCCTTTCTATCCCCCCAAAAAGAAAAACAGGGTACTTTTGGGAAACCACTTTTTTACCAAGAAAAGGGAAAGGGGGGGCACCATTTTTTAAAGGGCCAAAACCCAAAGATCCAAATTTTGTTTGTCATATTGCAATAAATCATTGACTCCTTTACACTCCATATTCTTCACGAAACAGAACCCGAATGCCCAATAGGGGCTGGGGCCCAAAAAAATTTCCCTTTGTGTAAAGGAAAACTTCCCGCTCTGCTTTGAGCTATCAAAAAACAATCGCCATTCATTTTGGGGTTGAGATTGAAAGCCCTGACCTTTGTAATTCGGGAAAGTTAAAGGCAAAAAACAAAAAAGCTGGCACTTTGGGGGGGGGGTACTTTCAGAAATGTACTTTCTCTGGTTTTGAAAAGTATGATACCTTCACCCTTTTTCAAGTATGTTTTTCTTTGTTCAGTCTTGATGCTAGTATTTTTTGAAACTTTTTTTGGGATAGGCCCAAAACACGTGCTAAAATCATTCAACTCGTGCTGTCAAAACCCCTACGAACTGAATCCTCGTGAATGTCAAAATCTGCATCTTTTCTGTCCACTGCGTTTCTTCAACAAAAAACCCCCTCAGATCTTTTAAGGAGGTTTTTCGAAAAATGGGGTGGAAATTTCCTTTAAAGAGCATTGGGCTTTAGGCCCGGTTTGATTTTGGTTTTCTATTTTACTTTTATTTTTCTTGTTAAAAACCCCGATGTTTTTACTAAAAAAAAAAGGTAACAGTTTTTTGGAATGATCTTTTTTCTCTCGCCAAAAAATTTGGGAAAACCAAATGCCAAAAATTTTCACGTGTTTTCCTTTTTTTCCCATCCGTAATTTTCTCGACACCCGGGTTTCCCCACTTTGTTAAGGGCCCAAAAGCTTTTCTTGATCCCGAGTTTCATTTAAAAATTTTGCGAAATAGGGGTTGTTTGAAAAAATACGCTGATGCTTTTCCCCTCTGACTTTTTGGGTTGGTGAAACTACCACAATTTTAGCAGAAGGAGTCAGGGTTGTTTTGGCCCTTTTTCCGAGACGTGGGAAAGGAGCAGACATGATCTGAAAAAAAAAAATATATACCTATGTTAATAAAACCTAACTGGAAAAATTTCCAAGCTTTTGAAAAAAACAAAAGGGAAAAACAAATAGAAATTTAAAAAAGGGTTTTTTTTTTACAAGGTTTAAAAAAAAGCCCTAACAAAACCTCCTAAATTTTTACTATCCACTTTCTGTTTAGAGATATTGATGTCTTGGCCCCATTGGGAGCTTCCCACCTTTTCACCGCCCCTGGGCTAAATTTTTTCTGCACAAAAAAGTTTTCCACATAGCTCGCGGAGTCAAATGGTAAACAGCTGGGAAGGGTTTTCTACAGCTCCCCAAGTGGAATTTTTTTCTTTTCTGGATGGTTTAAACTGTGGGAAAAAAAATTGACGTGCTAGAAAAAAAAATGACTACAGTTTGGAATCAGCATGCCCAAATTTTTTTCTAAATAAACTCAAAAATCTAACTCAACAAATTTTTTTTTTTCAAAATTTTGTCCCATTTTAAAGCTTTTTTACCCTCAAAATGTGTTTTTTTTCAATGATTTTAGGGTAGTTATCGGTGATATTAGCTGTTTTCCTACAATTGAAGTATACAATCCCTTTTTTTTGATCAATTTTTCACCTATAAGTAGCTTTCCCTTTTCATTAAAATAATAAATAGAAGAGTAAAAGTTATTTTTTTTGTGATTAACTTTTATTGCAAAAGCGTTTTTTCATAAATTTCTTGTAAACTGTACGTTATTGTTTTATATCAAGTAATTTTACTATCATATTCCCATAAACCCCTAAAAAAGTAGTTTTTTTTTCAATGATTTTAAAAAAGTTACAGTTTAAGATTTTTTATTTTCTACAAAAAATTTAAGTTTTTTCTTTATATCTTTACCCAAAAACCCTTTTTTTGTTTGCTACAACTATATTTACAAAAAATTAAAACCCCAAAAATTTTATTTTTTATTTAAAAATTTGGTTTTTCAAATTTTTAAACTTAAAAAACATGTTTTTGGGAATTTTTTAAGGTATTTTTGAAAGGGTAAAAAAAGTCAAAAAAATTTTAATTATTTAAAACACTTTTTTCACAACTAAAATTTAAAAATATTTTTGCCTAAAACATGTTTTTTCATGAAAATTTTGGTATTCCCTTTTTAATCGTAAAAAAAACGTTTTTTTTAAGTGTTTTAAAGTATTTTTTGAGGGGGTAAAAAAAAGTGACATCGACATTATTAAGCACCTTTTTTCCCCCTATGTTTTTTCAATACTATGAGCTAATAATATGTTTTTTTTCATAAATTTAGGTATTAATTTTAATCTTAAAAACAACGTTTTTTTCAAAATGGTTTTTAATGGTATTTTTTGGAAAAGCTAAAAAATGTCGAAAATTTACTTATTTTGCCCTTTTTTGTAAAAGAAATTCAAAATGTGGTTCTAGTTTTTTCCCTTAGGAATGCTATTTAAAACTACTTGGGACTTAATTTGGGGGGTTTTAGCCTCTATAAATTTGAACAATTATATATTTCCCTGTGTTTTTTTTATTTGTTCCCCCTTTGTAAAATTTTTTTGGTTTTTATCATAAAAAGAAGGAATTTACCTTTCGATAATGCTTTATAACCCTCAAAATGTGTCCTTTTCAATGATTTTAGCTAGTTTATCGGTGATATATAGCTGTTTTTCTACAAATTGAAGTATACATCCTTTTTTTATAATAATTTGCACCTATAAGTAGCTTACATTACATTAAGCTATAAATAGAGGAAGTAAGAGGTTATTTATTGTGATATAACGGTATATTGCAAGCGTTTTTCATAGTTTCTTCTAAAATATAGCGTTATTGTATATATACAATTATTTTTACTTATCATATTGCTATAAACCCATAAAATACAATCAATAAATTACAATGATTTTAGCTAGTTATCAGTGAAGACCTGTTTTTTTTCTACAAATTGAAGTATATTCCTTTATATCGGTAGCTAAATAGCTTTTTGATATTTGCTACAAGTATATTTTACAAAGTTAATAGCTAAAAATATGTATTTTTTATGAAATTTAGGTATCAATTTTAATCTTATAAACAACGTTTTTTCAAGTATTTTAATGTAGTTTTGAAAGGCTAAAAAATGTTGAAATTTGACATTATTATGCACTTTTACACCACTATACTTTACAATATTATGAGCTGAAAACATGTATTTTTCATGAAATTTAGGTATTCATTTTAATCTTAAAAACAACGTTTTTTCAAGTGTTTTAATGTATTTTTGAAGGGCTAAAAAATGTCGAAATTTGACATTATACAGCACTTTTACACAACTATATTTTATATTATTATAGGTTAACAATATGTATTTATCATAAAATTTAGGTATCAATTTTAATCTTATAAACAACGTTTTTTCAAGTATTTTAATGTATTTTTCAAGGGCTAAAAAATGTCGAAATTTGACATTATTCAGCACTTTTACAAAACTATACTTTACAATATTATGAGCTTAAAACATGTATTTTTCATGAAATTTAGGTATTAATTTTAATCTTATAAACAACATTTTTTCAAGTGTTTTAATGTATTTTTGAAATGCTAAAACATGTCGAAAAATGACATTTTTCAGAACTTTTTGTGATAGAGAAACTCAAAATTCGTTAATATAGTTGTTTTCGTTAGAAAATGCTATTTTAAACTACTGTAAGCTGATAATAGGAGTTTGACACTATATATTGTGATACAATTGTATATTGCACGTGTTTTTCATAGTTTCCTGTATATTGTAGTGTTATATAATAAATAGAAGACAGTTAACTGATGATAATGCTTTATACCCTCAAAATGTTTTCTTTTCAATGATTTTAGCTAGTTATCGGTGATATATAGCTGTTTTCCTACAAATTGAAGTATAAAAACCTCATTTTTAGAATCATTTGCACCTAAAAGTAGCTTACATTACATTAAGCTAATAAATAGAAGAGTAAGAGGTTATTTATTGTGATATAACAGTATATTGCAAGAGTTTTTCATAATTTCTTGTAAACTGTAGCGGTATTGTATATATACAAGTAGTTTTACTTATCATATTGCTATAAACCCAAAAAATGTAGTGTTTTCAATGATTTTAGCAAGTTATCAGTGAAGAGTTGTTTTTTTCTACAAATTGAAGTATATTTCTTTATATCTGTAGCTAAATAGCTTTTGATATTTGCTACAACAATATTTTACAAAATTAATAGCTAAACATATGTATTTTTCATGAAATTTAGGTATCAATTTTAATCTAAAAAACATTGTTTTTGCAAGTATTTTAAGGTATTCTTGCAAGGCTAAAAAATGTCGAAATTTAAAATTAATAAGCACTTTTACACAACTATATTTTACAGTATTTTGAGCTAAAAATATGTATTTTTCATAGAAATTAGGTATCAATTTTAATCTTAAAAACAACATTTTTTCAAGTATTTTAATGTATTTATCAAGGCTAAAAATGTCGAATTTGACATTATTCAGCCTTTACACACAATATTTACAATATTATGACTTAAACATGTATTTTTCATGAATTTAGGTATTATTTTAATCTTAATAACAACGTTTTTTCAAGAGTTTTATGTATTTTTGAAGGCTAAAAAAATTTGAAAATTGACATTATTCAGCCCTTTTTGTGATAGAGAAATTCAAATACGGTTTATAGTTGTTTCGTTAGAAATGCTATATTTTAAACTACTGTAAGCTTATAATAGGAATTTGACACTCTATATTGTGATACAATTGTATTGCACGTGTTTTTCATAGTTTCTTGTATATTGTAGTTATATAAAATAGTTAACTAATAATGCTATACCTAAAATGTGTTTTTTAAATGATTTTAGCTAGTTATCGTGAAGAGTTGTTTTTTTCTACAAATTGAAGTATATTTCTTTATATCTGAGTAAATAGCTTTGATATTGCTACAACTATATTTTCGAAGTTAATAGCTAAAAATATGTATTTTTCATGAATTTAGTATCAATTTTAATCTTAAAAGCATGTTTTTGCAAGTATTTTAATGTATTTTGAAAGGCTAAAAATGTCGAATTTGACATTATTAAGCACTTTTACACAACTATTTTTTACAATATTATTAGCTAAAAATAGTATTTTTCATGAAATTTAGGTATTCATTTTAATCGTAAAAACAACGTTTTTTCAAGTATTTTTAATGTATTTTTGAGGGGCTAAAAAATGTCGAATTTGACATTATTAAGCACTTTTACACAACTATATTTTACAATATTATGAGCTAAAACATGTTTTTTCATAAAATTTAGGTATTAATTTTAATCTTAAAAACAACGTTTTTTCAAGTGTTTTAATGTATTTTTGAAAAGCTAAATAATGTCGAAAATTGACATTATTCAGCCCTCTTTTTGATAGAGAAATTCAAAATGTGGTATCATAGTTGTTTTCGTTAGGAAATGCTATTTTAAACTACTTGTTAGCTTATAATAGGAGTTTGAGACTCTATATTGTGATACAATTGTATATTTCATGTGTTTTTCATAGTCTCTTGTAAATTGTTGTGTTATATCATAAATAGAAGGAATTTACCTTACGATAATGTTTTATACCCACAAAATGTGTTCTTTTCAATGATTTTAGCTACTTATCGGTGATATATAGCAGTTTTTCTACAAATTGAAGTATACAATCCTTTTTTTAGAATAATTTGCACCTATAAGTAGCTTACATTACATTAAGCTATAAAAGAGAAGAGTAAGAGGTTATTTATTGTGATATAACGGTATATTGCAAGCGTTTTTCATAGTTTCTTGTAAAGTGTAGCGTTATTATATATATACAAGTAGTTTTACTTATCATATTGCTATAAACCCATAAAATGTAGTGTTTTCAATGATTTTAGCTAGTTATCAGTGAAGACCTGTTTTTTTCTTCAAATTGAAGTATATTCCTTTATATCGGTAGCTAAATGGCTTTTTGATATTTGCTACAAATATATTTTACAAAACTAATAGCTAAAAATATGTATTTTTTATGAAATTTAGGTATCAATTTTAATTTTATAAACAACGTTTTTTCAAGTATTTTAATGTATTTTTAAAAGGCTAATAAAAATTGAAATTTGACATTATTATGCACTTTTACACAACTATATTTTACAATATTATGAGCTTAAAACATGTATTTTTCATGAAATTTAGGTATTCATTTTAATCTTAAAAACAACGTTTTTTCAAGTGTTTTAATGTATTTTTGAAGGGCTAAAAAATGTCGAAATTTGACTTTATTAAGCACTTTTACACAACTATATTTTACAATACTATGAGCTATAAATATATATTTTTCATAAAATTTAGGTATCAATTTTAATCTTAAAAACAATGTTTTTTCAAGTATTTTCGAGTATTTTTGAGGGGCTAAAAATTGTCGAAATTGATATTATTCAGCACTTTTACACAACTATACCCTACAATATTATGAGCTTAAAACATGTATTTTTCATGTAATTTAGGTATTAATTATAATCTTAAAAACAACCTTTTTTCAAGTGTTTTAATGTATTTATGAAGGGCTAAAAATGTCGAAAATTGACATTATTCAGCCCTTTTTATGATAGAGAAATTCAAAATACGGTAATATAGATGTTTTCGTTAGCAAATGCTATTTC
This sequence comes from Chionoecetes opilio, assembly GCA_016584305.1. NCBI lineage: Eukaryota > Metazoa > Arthropoda > Malacostraca > Decapoda > Majidae > Chionoecetes > Chionoecetes opilio. The sequence continues at coordinate 33,900 of JACEEZ010002350.1, forward strand.
AAACTACTGTAAGCTTATAATAGGCGTTTGACACTCTATATTGTGATACAATTGTATATTGCACGTGTTTTTCATAGTTTCTTGTATATTGTAGTGTTATATAATAAATAGAAGGAATTTAACTTATGATAACACTGGGGAACAAATTTTTGTTGCGTTAGGTCTGACACTTGTTATTAAGTAATTTTTGGGTGCTGAATCCAAAACTGATCTCAGTTTTTCTCTATCACTTCAAGTTTTTGAACTGTAGGATTTTCGTTTGCTTAAAAAAATTGAAAAATACTGTACATAACAGTAACAGTGCTTATATTATAAAAAGTTGCAAAAGGTAACATACAATGAAAAATTAAAGAAATAGGCATGAATAGAATGTTTATTTAACATTATCATGTTTTTAGAAAGGATAAGGCTATAATTGTGTGCAGGTTAAGGTAAAAATTTACGTTTGTAGCTTTGTCTGGAGTGTTCAACTTGAGGACTATCGCGTTTGATGCTCCAACAATAGTCAGCCATCATATGCACATCCCATCTACCCTGGTAACGTTTTTCCATACCTTCAATCTTGGTGAATTTTACCGT
>JACEEZ010002350.1:35062-67998 GCA_016584305.1 Chionoecetes opilio
TAATATTTTTCATCAATTATGAAAACAAGTTTTACATTAATGTATTTTTAAGTGTAAAAAATTTTCGAGCATTATTCAATAACAACGTTTTTTCAAGTATTTTAATGTATTTTTCAAAGGCTAAAAAAGGTCGAAATTTGACATTATTCAGCACTTTTACACAATTATACTTTACAATATTATGAGCTTAACACATGTATTTTTCATGAAATTTAGGTATCAATTTTAATCTAAAAAACATTGTTTTTGCAAGTATTTTAAGGTATTCTTGCAAGGCTAAAAAATGTCGAAATTTAAAATTAATAAGCACTTTTACACAACTATATTTTACAGTATTTTGAGCTAAAAATATGTATTTTTCATAATAATTAGGTATCAATTTTAATCTTAAAAACAACATTTTTTCAAGTATTTTAATGTATTTATCAAGGGCTAAAAAATGTCGAAATTTGACATTTATCAAAACTCTTACACAACAATATATTACAATATTATGAGCTTAAAACATGTATTTTTCATGAAATTTAGGTATTAATTTTAATCTTAATAACAACGTTTTTTCAAGAGTTTTAATGGGTTTTTGAAGGGCTGAAAAATTTTGAAAATTGACATTATTCAGCCCTTTTTGTGATAGAGAAATTCAAAATACGGTATTATAGTTGTTTTCGTTAGAAAATGCTATTTTAAACTACTGTAAGCTTATAATAGGAATTTGACACTCTATATTGTGATACAATTGTATATTGCACGTGTTTTTCATAGTTTCTTGTATATTGTAGTGTTATATAATAAATAGAAGGAATTTAACTTATGATAATGCTTTATATCCTCAAACTGTGTTCTTTTCAATGATTTTAGCTAGTTATCGGTGAAGAGTTGTTTTTTTCTACAAATTGAAGTATATTTCTTTATATCTGTAGCTAAATAGCTTTTGATATTTGCTACAACTATATTTTGCGAAGTTAATAGCTAAAAATATGTATTTTTCATGAAATTTAGGTATCAATTTTAATCTTAAAAGCAATGTTTTTGCAAGTATTTTAATGTATTTTTGAAAGGCTAAAAAATGTCGAAATGTGACATTATTAAGCACTTTTACACAACTATATTTAACAATATTATTTGCCTAAAACATGTAATTTTCATAAAATTTAGGTATTAATTTTAATCTTAAAAACAACGTTTTTTCAAGTGTTTTAATGTATTTTTGAAAAGCTAAATAATGTCGAAAATTGACATTATTCAGCCCTTGTTTTGATAGAGAAATTCAAAATGTGGTATTATAGTTGTTTTCGTTAGAAAATGCTATTTTAAACTACTTGTTAGCTTATACTAGGAGTTTGAGACTCTATATTGTGATACAATTGTATATTTCACGTGTTTTTCATAGTCTCTTGTAAATTGTTGTGTTATATCATAAATAGAAGGAATTTACCTTACGATAATGCTTTATACCCTCAAAATGTGTTCTTTTCAATGATTTTAGCTAGTTATCGGTGATATATAGCTGTTTTTCTACAAATATAAGTATACAATCCTTTTTTTATAATAATTTGCACCTATAAGTAGCTTACATTACATTAAGCTATAAAATAGAGGAGTAAGAGGTTATTTATTGTGATATAACGGTATATTGCAAGCGTTTTTCATAGTTTCTTCTAAAATATAGCGTTATTGTATATATACAATTATTTTTACTTATCATATTGCATAAACCCATAAAAATACAGTGTTTTTCAATGATTTTAGCTAGTTATCAGTGAAGACCTGTTTTTTTTCTACAAATTGAAGTATATTCCTTTATATCGGTAGCTAAATAGCTTTTTGATATTTGCTACAAGTATATTTTACAAAGTTAATAGCTAAAAATATGTATTTTTTTATGAAATTTAGGTATCAATTTTAATCTTATAAACAACGTTTTTTCAAGTATTTTAATGTAGTTTTGAAGGGCTAAAAAATGTTGAAATTTGACATTATTATGCACTTTTTCACCACTATACTTTACAATATTATGAGCTTAAAACATGTATTTTTCATGAAATTTAGGTATTAATTTTAATCTTAATAACAACGTTTTTTCAAGAGTTTTAATGGGTTTTTGAAGGGCTGAAAAATTTTGAAAATTGACATTATTCAGCCCTTTTTGTGATAGAGAAATTAAAAATACGGTATTATATTTTTTTCGTTAGAAAATGCTATTTTAAACTACTGTAAGCTTATAATAGGAATTTGACACTCTATATTGTGATACAATTGGATATTGCACGTGTTTTTCATAGTTTCTTGTATATTGTAGTGTTATATAATAAATAGAAGGAATTTAACTTATGATAATGCTTTATATCCTCAAACTGTGTTCTTTTCAATGATTTTAGCTAGTTATCGGTGAGGAGTTGTTTTTTTCTACAAATTGAAGTATATTTCTTTATATCTGTAGCTAAATAGCTTTTGATATTTGCTACAACTATATTTTGCGAAGTTAATAGCTAAAAATATGTATTTTTCATGAAATTTAGGTATCAATTTTAATCTTAAAAGCAATGTTTTTGCAAGTATTTTAATGTATTTTTGAAAGGCTAAAAAATGTCGAAATGTGACATTATTAAGCACTTTTACACAACTATATTTAACAATATTATTTGCCTAAAACATGTAATTTTCATAAAATTTAGGTATTAATTTTAATCTTAAAAACAACGTTTTTTCAAGTGTTTTAATGTATTTTTGAAAAGCTAAATAATGTCGAAAATTGACATTATTCAGCCCTTGTTTTGATAGAGAAATTCAAAATGTGGTATTATAGTTGTTTTCGTTAGAAAATGCTATTTTAAACTACTTGTTAGCTTATACTAGGAGTTTGAGACTCTATATTGTGATACAATTGTATATTTCACGTGTTTTTCATAGTCTCTTGTAAATTGTTGTGTTATATCATAAATAGAAGGAATTTACCTTACGATAATGCTTTATACCCTCAAAATGTGTTCTTTTCAATGATTTTAGCTAGTTATCGGTGATATATTTGTTTTCCTACAAATTGAAGTATAAAAACCTCATTTTTAGAATCATTTGCACCTAAAAGTAGCTTACATTACATTAAGCTAATAAATAGAAGAGTAAGAGGTTATTTATTGTGATATAACAGTATATTGCAAGAGTTTTTCATAATTTCTTGTAAACTGCAGCGGTATTGTATATATACAAGTAGTTTTACTTATCATATTGCTATAAACCCAAAAAATGTAGTGTTTTCAATAATTTTAGCAAGTTATCAGTGAAGAGTTTTTTTTTTCTACAAATTGAAATATATTTCTTTATATCTGTAGCTATATAGCTTTTGATATTTGCTACAACAATATTTTACAAAATTAATAGCTAAAAATATATATTTTTCATGAAATTTAGGTATCAATTTTAATCTTAAAAACAATGTTTTTTGCAAGTATTTTAAGGTATTTTGAAAGGCTAAGAAATGTCGAAATTTGACATTAATTAAGCACTTTTAAACAACTATATTTACAATATTATGAAACTAATATATGTTTTTTTACATAAAATCTAGGTATCAATTTTAATCTTAAAAACAACGTTTTTTTCAAGTATTTTAATGTATTTTTGAAGTGCTAAAAAATGTCGAAATTTGACATTATTCAGCACTTTTACAAAACTATATTTTACAATATTATGAGCTTAACACATATTTTTCATGCAATTTTGGTATTAATTTTAATCATAAAAACAACGTTTATTCAAGTGTTTAAATGTATTATTGAAAGGCTAAAAAATGTCGAAAATTGACATTATTCAGCCCTTTTTTTGATAGAGAAATTCAAAATGTTGTATTATAGTTGTTTTCGTTAGAAAATGCTATATTAAATTACTTGTTAGCTTATAATAGGAGTTTGAGACTCTATATTGTGATACAATTGTATATTACACGTGTTTTTCAGTCTCTTGTAAATTGTTGTGTTATATCATAAATAGAAGGAATTTACCTTACGATACTGCTTTATACCCTCAAAATGTGTTCTTCTCAATGATTTTAGCTAGTTATCGGTGATATATAGCTGTTTTTCTACAAATTGAAGTATACAATCCTTTTTTTAGAATAATTTGCACCTATAAGTAGCTTACATTACATTAAGCTATAAAATAGAAGAGTAAGAGGTTATTTATTGTAATATAAAGGTATATTGCAAGGGTTTTTCATAGTTTCTTGTAAACTGTAGCGTTATTTTATATATACAATAAGTTTTACTTATCGTATTGCTATAAACCCATAAAATGTAGTGTTTTCAATGATTTTAGGTAGTTATCAGTGAAGACCTGTTTTTTTCAAAAAATTGAGGTATATTCCTTTATATCGGAAGCTAAATAGCTTTTTGATTTTTGCTACAACTATATTTTGCAAAATTAATAGCTAAAAATGTGTATTTTTTATGAAATTTAGGTATCAATTTTAACCATATAAACAACATTTTTTCAAGTATTTTAATGTATTTTTGAAGGGCTAAAAAATGTTGAAAATTGACATTATTATGCACTTTTACACAACTATATTTTACAATATTATGAGCTTTAAATATGTATTTGTCATGAAATTTATTCATTTTAATCTTAAAAAACAACTTTATTTCAAGTGTTTTTAATGTATTTTTGAAGGGCTAAAAAATGTCGAAAATTGACATTCTTCAGCCCTTTTTTTGATAGAGAAACTCAAAATTTGGTATTATAGTTGTTTTCGTTAGAAAATGCTATTTTAAACTACTAGTTAGCTTATATGAGGAGTTTGAGACTCTATATTGTGATACAATTGTATATTTCACGTGTTTTTCATAGTCTCTTGTAAATTGTTGTGTTATATCATAAATAGAAGGAATTTACCTTTCGATAATGCTTTATACCCTCAAAATGTGTTTTTTTCAATGATTTTAGCTAGTTATCGGTAATATATAGCTGTTATTATACAAATTGAAGTATGGAATCCTTTTTTTAGAATAATTTGCACCTATAAGTAGCTTACATTACATTAAGCTATAAAATAGAAGAGTAAGAGGTTATTTATTGTGATATAACGGTATATTGCAAGGGTTTTTCATAGTTTCTTGTAAACTGTAGCGTTATTTTATATATACAATAAGTTTTACTTATCGTATTGCTATAAACCCATAAAATGTAGTGTTTTCAATGATTTTAGGTAGTTATCAGTGAAGACCTGTTTTTTTCAAAAAATTGAGGTATATTCCTTTATATCGGAAGCTAAATAGCTTTTTGATTTTTGCTACAACTATATTTTGCAAAATTAATAGCTTAAAATGTGTATTTTTTATGAAATTTAGGTATCAATTTTAATCATAAAAACAACGTTTTTTCAAGTATTTTAATGTATTTTTGAAGGGCAAAAAAATGTTGAAATTTGACATTATTATGCACTTTTACACAACTATATTTTACAATATTATGAGCTTTAAATATGTATTTGTCATGAAATTTATTCATTTTAATCTTAAAAAACAACTTTATTTCAAGTGTTTTAATGTATTTTTGAAGGGCTAAAAAATGTCGAAATTTGTCATTATTCAGCACTTTTACAAAACTATATTTTACAATATTATGAGCTTAACACATATTTTTCATGCAATTTTGGTATTAATTTTAATCATAAAAACAACGTTTATTCAAGTGTTTAAATGTATTATTGAAAGGCTAAAAAATGTCGAAAATTGACATTATTCAGCCCTTTTTTTGATAGAGAAATTCAAAATGTGGTATTATAGTTGTTTTCGTTAGAAAATGCTATATTAAATTACTTGTTAGCTTATAATAGGAGTTTGAGACTCTATATTGTGATACAATTGTATATTACACGTGTTTTTCAGTCTCTTGTAAATTGTTGTGTTATATCATAAATAGAAGGAATTTACCTTACGATACTGCTTTATACCCTCAAAATGTGTTCTTCTCAATGATTTTAGCTAGTTATCGGTGATATATAGCTGTTTTTCTACAAATTGAAGTATACAATCCTTTTTTTAGAATAATTTGCACCTATAAGTAGCTTACATTACATTAAGCTAAAAAATAGAAGAGTAGGAGGTTATTTATTGTGATAAAATTGTATATTGCAAGCGTTTTTCATAGTTTCTTGTAAACTGTAGCGTTATTGTATATATACAAGTATTTTACTTATCATATTGCTATAAACCTATAAAATGTAGTGTTTTCAATGATTTTAGCTAGTTATCAGTGAAGACCTGTTTTTTTTCTACAAATTGAAGTATATTCCTTTATATCGGTAGCTAAATATCTTTTTGATATTTGCTACAACTAAATTTTGCAAAATTAATAGCTAAAAATATGTATTTTTCATGAAATTTAGGTATCAATTTTAATCTTATAAACAACGTTTTTTCATGTATTTTAATGTATTTTTGAAGGGCAAAAAAATGTCGAAATTTGACATTATTATGCACTTTTACTATATTTTACAATATTATGAGCTTTAAACCTGTATTTTTCTTGAAATTTAAGTATTCATTTTAATCTTATAAACAACGTTTTTTCAAGTGTTTTAATGTATTTTTTATAGGCAAAAAAAAATCGAAAATTGACATTATTCAGCCCTTTTTTTGATAGGGAGATTAAAAATGTGGTATTATAGTTGTTTTCGTTAGAAAACTCTATTTTAAACAACTTGTTAGCTTATAATAGGAGTTTGAGACTCTATATTGTGATACAATTGTATATTTCATGTGTTTTTCATAGTCTTTTGTAAATTGTTGTTATATCATAATTAGAAGGAATTTATGTAACGATAATGCTTTATACCCTCAAAATGTGTTCTTTTCAATGATTTTAGCTAGTTATCGGTAATATATAGCTGTTTTTCTACAAATTGAAGAGTACAATCTTTTTTTTAGAATATTTTGCACCTATAAGTAGCTTACATTACATTAAGCTATAAAATAGATGAGTAAGAGGTTATTTATTGTGATTTAACGGTATATTGCAATTTTTTTTCATAGTTTCTTGTAAACTGTAGTGTTATTGTATATATACAGTTAGTTTTACTTATCATATTGCTATTAACCCAAAAAATGTAGTGTTTTCAATGATTTTAGGTAATTATCAGTGAAGACCTGTTTTTTTCTACAAATTGAAGTATATTCCTTTATATCGGTAGCTAAATAGCTTTTTGATATTTGCTACAACAAAATTTTGCAAAATTAATAGCTAAAAATATGTATTTATCATGAAATTTAGGTATCTATTTTAATCTTATAAACAAAGTTTTTTCAAGTATTTTAATGTATTTTTTAGGGCTAAAAAAATTCGAAATTTGATATTATTATGCACTTTTACACAACTATATTCTTACATTATTATGAGCTTAAAACATGTATTTCTCATGAAATTTATGTATTCATTTTAATCTTAAAAACAACGTTTTTTCAAATGTTTTAATGTATATTCAAGGGCTAAAAAATTTCGAAATTTGACTTTATTCAGCCCTTTTTGTGATAGAGAAATTCAAAATACGGTAATATTGTTGTTTTCGTTAAAAAATGCTATTTTAAACTACTGTAAGCTTATAATAGGAGTTTGACACTCTATATTGTGATACAATTGTATTTTTCACGTGTTTTTCATAGTCTTTTGTAAATTGTTGTGTTATATCATAAATAGAAGGAATTTACCTTACGATACTCTCAAAATGTGTTCTTTTCAATGATTTTAGCTAGTTCTCGGTGATATATAGCTGTTTTTCTACAAATTGAAGTATTTATTCTTTTTTTTAGAATCATTTGCACCTATAAGTAGCTTACATTACATTAAGCTAATAAATAAAAGAGTAAGAGGTTATTTATTGTGATATAACTGTATATTTCAAGCGTTTTTCATAACTTCTTGTAAACTGTAGCGTTATTGTATATATACAAGTAGTTTTATTTATCATATTGCTATAAAACCATAAAATATAGTGTTTTCAATGATTTTAGCAAGTTATCAGTGAAGAGGTTTTTTTCTTCTACAAATTGAAGTAAATTTCTTTATATCTGTAGCTAAATAGCTTTTGATATTTGCTACAACTATATTTTACAAAATTAATAGCTAAAAATATGTATTTTTCATGAAATTTAGGTATCAATTTTAATCTTAAAAACAATGTTTTTGCAAGTATTTGAATGTAATTTTGAAAGGCTAAAAAATGTCGAAATTTGACATTATTAAGATATTTTACACAACTATGTTATACAATATTATAAGCTAAAAATTTTCATTATTTTTCATAAAATTTAGGTATCAATTTTAAACTTAAAAACAACGTTTTTTCAAGTATTTTAATGAATTTTTCAAGGACTAAAAAATGTCGAAATTTGACATTATTCAGCACTTTTACACACATTTTACACATACTTTTTTACATATTTTACAATATTATGAGCTTAAAACATGTATTTTTCATGAAATTTAGTTATTAATTATAATCTTAAGAACAACGTTTTTTCAAGTGTTTTAATGTATTTTTGAAGGGTTAAAAAATGTCGAAAATTGACATTCTTCAGCCCTTTTTTTGATAGAGAAATTCAAAATGTGGTATAATTGTTGTTTTCGTTAGAAAAAGCTATTTTAAACTACTTGTTAGCTTATAATAGGAGTTTGAGACTCAATATTGTTATACAATTGTATATTTCACGTGTTTTTCATAGTCTCTTGTAAATTGTTGTGTTATATCATAAATATAAGGAATTTACCTTATGATAATGCTTTATACCCTCAAAATGTGTTCTTTTCAATGATTTTTGCTAGTTATCGGTGATATATAGCTGTTTTTCTACAAATTGAAGTATACGATCCATTTTTTAGAATAATTTGCACTTATAAGTAGCTTACATTACATTAAGCTATAAAATAGGAGAGTAAGAGGTTATTTATTGTGATATAACGGTATATTGCTAGCGTTTTTCATAGTTTCTTGTAAACTGTAGCGTTATTGTAAATATATACAATTTGTTTTACTTATCATATTGCTATAAACCCATAAAATGTAGTGTTGTCAATGATTTTAGGTAGTTATCAGTGAAGACTTGTTTTTTTTATACAAATTGAAGTATATTCCTTTATATCGGTAGCTAAATAGCTTTTTGAAATTTGCTACAACTATATTTTACAAAATTAATAGGTAAAAATATGTATTTTTTATGAAATTTAGGTATCAATTTTAATATTATAAACAACGTTTTTTCAAGTATTTTAATGTATTTTTGAATGGCTAAAAAATGTCGAAATTTGACATTATTATGCACTTTTACATAATTATATTTTACAATATTATGAGCTTAAAACATGTATTTTTCATGAAATTCAGGTATTCATTTTAATCTTAAAAACAACGTTTTTTCAAGTGTTTTAATGTATTTCTGAAGGGCTAAAAAATGTCGGAATTTGACATTATTAAGCACTTTTACACAACTATAGTTTTCAATACTACTAGCCAAAAATATGTATTTTTCATAAAATTTAGGTATCAATTTTTATCGAAAAAAACAACGTTTTTTCAAGTATTTTAATGTATTTTTGAAGAGCTAAAAAATGTCGAAATTTGACATTATTAAGCACTTTTACATAACTATATTTTACAATATTATGAGCTTAAAAACTGTATTTTTCATGAAATACAGGTATTCATTTTAATCTTAAAAACATCGTTTTTTCAAGTGTTTTAATGTATTTTTGCAGGGGTAAAAAATGTCGAAATTTGACATTATTAAGCACTTTTACACAACTATACTTTACAATACTATGAGCTACAAATATGTTTTTTTCATAAAATTAAGGTATCAATTTTAATCATACAAACAACGTTTTTTCATGTGTTTTAATGTATTTTTGGAGGGCTAAAAAATGTCGAAAATTGACATTATTCAGCTTTTTTTGTGATAGAGAAATTCAAAATGTGGTATTATAGTTGTTTTCGTTAGAAAATGCTATTTTAAGTAGACTACTGTAAGCTTATAATAAAAGTTTGACACTATATTGTGATACAATTATATATTGCACGTGTTTTTCATAGTTTCTTTTATATTGTAGTGTTATATAATAAATAGAAGGAATTTAACTTATGATAATGCTTTATACCCTCAAAATGTGTTCTTTTCAATGATTTTAGCTAGTTATCGGTGATATATAGCTGTTTTTCTACAAATTGATGTATACAATATTTTTTTTAGAACCATTTGCACCTATAAGTAGCTTACATTACATTAAGCTAATAAATAGAAGAGTAAGAGGTTATGTATTGTGATATAACGGTATATTTCAAGCGTTTTTCATAATTTCTTGTAAACTGTAGCGTTATTGTATATATACAAGTAGTTTTACTTATCATATTGCTATAAACCCATAAAATGTAGTGTTTTCAATGATTTTAGCAAGTTATCAGTGAAGAGTTTTTTTTTTCTACAAATTGAAGTATATTTCTTTATATCTGTAGCTAAACAGCTTTTGATATCTGCTACAAATATATTTTACAAAATTAATAGCTAAAAAAATATATATTTTTCATGAAATTTAGGTATCAATTTTAATCTTAAAAACAATGTTTTTGCAAGTATTTTAAGGTATGTTTGAAAGTCTAAAAAATGTTGAAATTAGACAATATTAAGCACTTTTACACAACTATATTTTACAATATTATGAGCTTAAAAACATGTATTTTTCATGAAATTTAGGTATTAATTTTAATCTTAAAAACAACGTTCTTTCAAGTGTTTTAATGAATTTTTATAAGGCTAAAAACTGTCGAAAATTGACATTCTTCAGCCATTTTTTTTATAGAGAACTCAAAATGTGGTATTAAAGTTGTTTTCGTTAGAAAATGCTATTTTAAACTACTTGTTAGCTTATAATACGAGTTTGAGACTCTATATTGTGATACAATTGTATATTTCACGTGTTTTTCATAGTCTCTTGTAAATTGTTGTGTTATATCATGAATAGAAGGAATTTACCTTACCATAATGCTTTATACCCTCAAAATGTGTTCTTTTCAATGATTGGTAATTATCTATTTATTAGTAATTTATTGTAATTAATCTAGTTATTGGTAATATATAGCTGTTTTTCTCCAAATTGAAGTATACAATCCTTTTTTTTGAATAATTTGCACCTATAAGTAGCTTACATTACATTAAGCTATAAAATAGAAGAGTAAGAGGTTATTTATTGTGATATAACGGTATATTGCAAGCGTTTTTCATAGTTTCTTGTAAACTTTAGCGTTTTTGTATATATACAATTAGTTTTACTTATCATATTGCTATAAACCCATAAAATGTAGTGTTTTCAATGATTTTAGGTAGTTATCAGTGAAGACCTGTTTTTTTCAACAAATTGAAGTATATTGCTTTATATCGGTTGCTAAAGAGCTTTTTGATATTTGCTACAACTATATTTTGCAAAATTAATAGCTAAAAATATGTATTTTGTATGAAATTTAGGTATCAATTTTAATCTTATAAACAACGTTTCTTCAAGTAATTTAATGAATTTTTGAAGGGCTAAAAAATGTCGAACTTTGACATTATTCAGTACTTTAACAAAACTATATTTTACAATAGCTTAAAACATGTATTTTTCATGCAATTTAGGTATTAATTTTAATCTTAAAAACAACGTTTTTTCAAGTGTTTTAATGTATTTTTGAAGGGCTAAAAAATGTCAAAAATTGTCATTATTCAGCCCTTTTTGTGATACAGAAATTCAAAATACGGAAATATAGTTGTTTTCGCTAGAAAATGCTATTTTAAACTACTGTAAGCTTATAATAGGAGTTTGACTCCTATTATAATATATTCTTATATTGTGCTATATTGTGATACAATTGCATATTGCAGGTGTATTTCATAGTTTCTTGTATATTGTAGTGTTATATAATAAATAGAAGGAATTTAACTTATGATAATGCTTTATACCCTCAAAATGTGTTCTTTTCAATGATTTTAGCTAGTTATCGGTGATATATAGCTGTTTTCCTACAAATTGAAGTATACAATCCTTTTTTTAGAATAATTTGCACCTATAAGTAGCTTATATTTCATTAAGCTAATAAATAGAAGAGTAAGAGGTTATTTATTTTGATATAACGGTATATTGCAAGCATTTTTCATAGTTTCTTGTAAACTGTAGCGTTATTGTATATATGCAAGTAATTTTACTTATCATATTGTTATAAACCCATAAAATGTAGTGTGTTCAATGATTTTAGCAAGTTATCAGTGAAGAGTTTTTTTTTTCTACAAATTGAAGTATATTTCTTTATATCTGTAGCTAAATAGCTTTTGATATTTGCTTCAACTAAATTTTACAAAATTAATAGTTAAAATATGTATTTTTCATGAAATTTAGGTATCAATTTTAATCTTAAAAACAATGTTTTTGCAAGTGTTTTTGTTTGCAAGTTTGCAAGAAATTTGACATTATTAAGCACTTTTACATTACTATATTTTACATTGTTATGAGCTAAAAATATGTATTTTTCATGTAATGTAGGTATTAATATTAATCTTAAAAACAACGTTTTTTCAAGTGTTTTAATGTATTTTTGAAGGGCGAAAAAATGTCGAAAATTGACATTATTCAGCCCTTTTTGTGATAGAGAAATTCAAAATACGGTAATATAATTGTTTTCGTTGGAAAAATACTATTTTAAACTACTGTAAGCTTATAATATGAGTGACACTCTATAATGTGATACAATTGTATATTGCACGTGTTTTTCATAGATTCTTGTATGTTGTAGTGTTATATAATAAATAGAAGGAATTTAGCTCATGATAATGCTTTATATCCTCAAAATGTGTTCATTTCAATGTTTTTAGCTAGTTATCGGTGATATATAGCTGTTTTTCTACAAATTGAAGTATACAATCCTTTTTTTAGAATAATTTGCACCTATAAGTAGCTTACATTACATTAAGCTATAAAATAGAAAAGTAAGAGGTTATTTATTGTGATATAACGGTATATTGCAAGCGTTTATTATAGTTTCTTGTAAATTGTAGCGTTATTGTATATATACAAGTAGTTTTACCTATCATATTACTAAAAACCCATAAAATGTAGTGTTTTCAATGATTTTAGCTAGTTATCAGTGAAGACCTGTTTTTTTCTACAAATTGAAGTATATTCCTTTATATCGGTAGCTAAATAGCTTATTGATATTTGCTACAAATATATTTTACAAAATTAATAGCTAAAAATATGTATTTTTTATGAAATTAAGGTATCAATTTTAATCTTAAAAACAACGTTTTTTCAAGTATTTTAAAGTATTTTTGAAGGGCTAAAAAATGTCGAAATTTGACATTATGCAGCAATTTTAAACAACTATATTCTACAATACTATGAGCTAAGAATATGTATTTTTCATAAAATTTAGGTATCAATTTTAATCTTAAAAACAACGTTTTTTCAAGTATTTTAAAGTATTTTTTAAGGGCTAAAAAATGTCGAAATTTGACATTATGCAACACTTTTACACAACTATACTTAACAATATTATGAGCTTAAAACATGTATTTTTCATGTAATTTAGGTATTAATTTTAATCTTAAAAACAACGTTTTTTCAAGTGTTTTAATGTATTTTTGAAGGGCTAAAAAATGTCGAAAATTGACATTTTTCAGCCCTTCTTGTGATAGAGAAACTCAAAATACGGTAATATAGTTGTTTTCGTTAGAAAATGCTATTTTAAACTACTGTAAGCTTATAATAGGAGTTTGACACTCTATATTGTTATACAATTGTATATTGCACGTGTTTTTAATAGTTTGTTGAATATTGTAGTGTTATATAATAAATAGAAGACATTTACCTTATGATAATGCTTTATACCCTTAAAATGTGTTCTTTTTAATGATTTTAGCTAGTTATCGGTTATATATTGCTGTTTTCCTACAAATTGATGTATACAATCCTTTTTTTAGAATAATTTGCACCTATAAGTAGCTTACATTACATTAAGCTATAAAATAGAAGAGTAAGAGGTTATTTATTGTGATATAACGGTATATTGCAAGCGTTTTTCATAATTTCCTGTAAACTGTAGCGTTATTGTATATATACAAGTAGTTTTACTTATCATATTGCTATAAACCCATAAAATGTAGTGTTCTCAATGATTTTAGCTAGTTATCAGTGAAAACCTGTTTTTTCTACAAATTGAAGTATATTCCTTTATACCGGTAGCTAAATAGTTTTTTGATATATGCTACAATTATATTTTACAAAATTAATAGCTAAAAATATGTATTTTTTATGAAATTTAAGTATCAATTTTAATTTTATAAACAAACTTTTTTCAAGTATTTTAATGTATTTTTGAAGGGCTAAAAAATGTCGAAATTTGACATTATTAATCACTTTTACACAACTATAATTTACAATATTATGAGCTTAAAACATGTATTTTTCATGAAATTTAGGTATCAATTTTAATCTTCAAAAAAACATTTTTTCAAGTATTTTAATGTATTTTTAAAGGGCTAAAGAATGTAGAAATTTGACATTATTCAGCACTTTTACAAAACTATATTTTACAATGTTATGAGCTTTTCATGAAATTTAAGTATTCATTTTAATCTTAAAAACAACGTTTTTTCAAGTGTTTTCATGTATATTTGAAGTGCTAAAAAACGTCGAAAATTGACATTATTCAGCCCTTGTTTTGATAGAAATTCAAAATGAGGTATTATAGTAGTTTTCGTTAGAAAATGCTATTTTAAACTACTGTAAGCTTATAATAGGATTTTGAGACTCTATATTGTGATACATTTGTATATTACACGTGTTTTTCATAGGTTCTTGTATATTGTAGTGTTATATCATAAATAGAAGGAATTTACCTTACGATAATGCTTTATACCCTCAAAATGTGTTCTTTTCAATGATTTTAGCTAGTTATCGGTGATATATAGCTGTTTTTCTACAAATTGATGGATACAATCTTTTTTTTAGAATCTTAATTTTAAGAATTAAAGTGTATTAAGGTAAAAAAAAGTTTTTGCAAGTAGTTTAAGGTATTTTTGAAAGGCTAAAAAATTTCGAAATTTGACATTATTAAGCACTTTTACACATCTATATTTTACAATATTATGTGCTTAAAACATGTATTTTTCATGAAATTTAGGTATT
The DNA here is from genome assembly GCA_016584305.1 of Chionoecetes opilio. Lineage (NCBI taxonomy): Eukaryota > Metazoa > Arthropoda > Malacostraca > Decapoda > Majidae > Chionoecetes > Chionoecetes opilio. The sequence continues at coordinate 50,261 of JACEEZ010002350.1, forward strand.
AATTTTAATCTTAAAAACAACGTTTTTTCAAGTGTTTTAATGTATTTTTGAAAGGCTAAAAAATGTCGAAAATTGACATTATTCAGCCCTTTTTTTGATAGAAAAATTCAGTGTGGTATTATAGTTGTTTTCGTTAGAAATTGCAATTTTAAACTACTTGTTAGCTTATAATAGGAGTTTGAGACTCTATATTGTTATACAATTGTATATATCACGTGTTTTTCAGTCTCTTGTAAATTGTTGTGTTAAATCATAAATAGAAGGAATTTACTTTACGATAATGCTTTATACCCTCAAAATGTGTTCTTTTTAATGATTTTAGCTAGTTATCGGTGACATATAGCTGTTTTTCTACAAATTGAAGTATACAAACCTTTGTTTTTATCAATTTTAATCTTCCTAACAACGTTTATTCAAGTATTTTCAAGTATTTTTGAAGGGCTAAAAAATGTCGAAATTTGACATTATTCAGCACTTTTACACAACTATATTTTACAATATTATGAGCTTAAAACATGTATTTTTCATGAAATTTAGGTATTAATTTTAATCTTAAAAACAACGTTTTATCAGGTGTTTTAAAGTATTTTTGAAGGGCTAAAAAATGTCGAAAATTGACATTATTCAGCCCTTTTTGTGATAGAGAAATTCAAAATAAGGAATTATAGTTGTTTTCGTTAGAAAATGTTATTTTAAACTACTTGTTAGCTTATAATAGGAGTTTGAGACTCTATATTGTGATACAATTGTATATTTCACGTGTTTTTCATAGTCTCTTGTAAATTGTTGTGTTATATCATAAATAGAAGGAATCTACCCTACGATAATGCCTTATACCCTCAAAATGTGTTCTTTTCAATGATTTTAGCTAGTTATCGGTGATATATAGCTGTTTTTCTACAAATTGAAGTATACAATCCTTTTTTAGAATAATTTGCACCTATAAGTAGCTTACATTACATTAAGCTATAAAATAGAAGAGTAAGAGGTTATTTATTGTGATATAACGGGATATTGCAAGCGTTTTTCATAGTTTCTTGTAAACTGTAGCGTTATTGTATATATACAAGTAGTTTTACTTATCATATTGCTATAAACCCACAAAATGTAGTGTTTTCAATGATTTTAGCAAGTTATCAGAGAAGAGTTTTTTTTTTCTACAAATTGAAGTATATTTCTTTATATCTGTAGCTAAATAGCTTTTGACATTTGCTACAACTATATCTTACAAAATTAATAGCTAAAACTGTATTTTTAATGAAATTTAGGTATCAATTTTAATATTAAAAAAAAAGTTTTTGCAAGTATTTTAAGGTATTTTTGAAGGGCTAAAAAATTTCGAAATTTGACTTTATTAAGCACTTTTACACATCTATATTTTACATAATTATGTGCTTAAAACATGTATTTTTCATGAAATTTAGGTATTAATTTTAATCTTAAAAACAAAGTTTTAACAAGTGTTTTAATGTATTTTTGAAAGGCTAAAAAATGTCGAAAATTGACATTATTCAGCCCTTTTTTTGATAGAGAATTCAAAGTGTGGTATATATTTTCGTTAGAAATTGCAATTTAAAATNAAAATATTCGGGAAATTTGGCTTTTTTCACCTTTTTGTGATAGAGAAATTCAAATCGGAAATATGTTGTTTTCGTTAAAAAATCTTTTTAACTACTGAAAGCTTATAATAGGAGTTTGACACTCTATATTGTGATACAATTGTATTTTTCACGTGTTTTTCATAGTCTTTTGTAAATTGTTGTTTTATATCATAAATAGAAGGAATTTACCTTACGATACTCTCAAAATGTGTTCTTTTCAATGATTTTAGCTAGTTCTCGGTGATTATAGCTGTTTTTCTACAAATTGAAGTATTTATTCTTTTTTTAGAATCATTTCCCACCTAAAAGTAGCTTACATTACATAAGCTAAAAAATAAAAGAGTAAGAGGTTATTTATTGTGATATAACTGTATATTTCAAGCGTTTTTCATAACTTCTTGTAAACTGTAGCGTTATGTATATATACAATAGTTTTATTTATCATATTGCTATAAAACCATAAAATATAGTGTTTAAATGATTTTAGCAAGTTATCAGTGAAGGGTTTTTTTCTTCTACAAATTGAGTAAATTTCTTATATCTGTAGCTAAATAGCTTTTGATATTTGCTACAACTATATTTTAAAAAATTTAATAGCTAAAAATATGTTTTTTTCATGAAATTTAGGAAACCCAATTTTAATTTTAAAAAACAATGTTTTTTGCAAGTTTTGAATGTAATTTTGAAAGGCTAAAAAATGTCGAAATTTGACATTATTAAGATATTTTACACAACTATGTTATACAATATTATAAGCTAAAAATTTTCATTTTTTCATAAAATTTAGGTATCAATTTTAAACTTAAAAAAAAACGTTTTTTCAAGTATTTTAATAAATTTTTTCAAGGACTAAAAAATGTCAAAATTTTGACATTATTCAGCACTTTTACACACATTTTACACATACTTTTTTACATATTTTACAATATTATGAGCTTAAAAAGGTATTTTTCATGAAATTTAGTTATTAATTATAATCTTAAGAACAACGTTTTTTCAAGTTTTTTAATGTATTTTTGAAGGGTTAAAAAAGTCGAAAATTGGACATTCTTCAGCCTTTTTTTGATAGAGAAATTCAAAATGTGGGTATAATTGTTGTTTTCGTTAGAAAAAGCTATTTAAACTACTTGTTAGCTTATAATGGGATTTTTGAGACTCAATATTGTTATACAATTGTATATTTCACGTGTTTTTTCATAGTCTCTTGTAAATTGTTGTGTTATATCATAAATATAAGGAATTTACCTTATGATAATGCTTTATACCCTCAAAATGTGTTCTTTTCAATGATTTTTGCTAGTTATCGGTGATATTAGCTGTTTTTCTAAATTGAAAATATACGATCCATTTTTAGAATAATTTGCACTTATAAGTAGCTTACATTACATTAACTATAAATAGGAGAGTAAGAGGTTATTTATTGTGATATAACGGTATATTGCTAGCGTTTTTCAATAGTTCTTGTAAACTGTAGCGTTATTGTAAATATATACAATTTGTTTTACTTTTCATATTGTATAAAACCCATAAAAGTAGTGTTGTCAATGATTTTAGGTAGTTATCAGTGAAGACTTGTTTTTTTTATACAAATTGAAGTATATCCTTTATATCGGGAGCTAAATAGCTTTTTGAAATTTTCTACAACTATATTTTACAAAATTAATAGGTAAAATATGTATTTTTATGAAATTTAGGTATCAATTTTAATATTATAAACAACGTTTTTCAAGTATTTTAATGTATTTTTGAATGGCTAAAAAAATGTCGAAATTTGACATTATTATGCACTTTTACATAATTATATTTTACAATATTATGAGCTTAAAACATGTATTTTCATGAAATTCAGGTATTCATTTTAATCTTAAAAACAACGTTTTTCAAGTGTTTTAATGTATTTCTGAAGGGCTAAAAAATGTCGAATTGACATATTAAGCACTTTTACACAACTATAGTTTCAATACTACTAGCCAAAATATGTATTTTCATAAAATTTAGGTATCAATTTTATCGAAAAAAACAACGTTTTTTCAGTATTTTAATGTATTTTTGAAGAGCTAAAAAATGTCGAAATTTGACATTATTAAGCACTTTTACATAACTATATTTTACAATATTATGAGCTTAAAAACTGTATTTTTCATGAAATACAGGTATTCATTTAATCTTAAAAACATCGTTTTTCAAGTGTTTTAATGTATTTTTGCAGGGGTAAAAATGTCGAAATTTGACATTATTAAGCACTTTACACAACTATACTTTACAATACTATGAGCTACAAATATGTTTTTCATAAAATTAAGGTATCAATTTTAATCATACAAACAACGTTTTTTCATGTGTTTAATGTATTTTTGGAGGGCTAAAAAATGTCGAAAATTGACATTATTCAGCTTTTTTGTGATAGAGAAATTCAAATGTGGTATTATAGTTGTTTTCGTTAGAAAATGCTATTTAAGTAGACTACTGTAAGCTTATAATAAAAGTTTGACACTATATTGTGATACAATTATATATTGCACGTGTTTTTCATAGTTCTTTTATATTGTAGTGTTATATAATAAATAGAAGGAATTTAACTATGATAATGCTTTATACCCTCAAATGTGTTCTTTCAATGATTTTAGCTAGTTATCGGTGATATATAGCTGTTTTTCTACAAATTGATGTATACAATATTTTTTTTAGAACCATTTGCACCTATAAGTAGCTTACATTACATTAAGCTAATAAATAGAAGAGTAAGAGGTTATGTATTGTGATATAACGGTATATTTCAAGCGTTTTTCATAATTTCTTGTAAACTGTAGCGTTATTGTATATATACAAGTAGTTTTACTTATCATATTGCTATAAACCATAAAATGTAGTGTTTTCAATGATTTTAGCAAGTTATCAGTGAAGAGTTTTTTTTTTCTACAAATTGAAGTATATTTCTTTATATCTGTAGCTAAACAGCTTTTGATATCTGCTACAAATATATTTTACAAAATTAATAGCTAAAAAAATATATATTTTTCATGAAATTTAGGTATCAATTTTAATCTTAAAAAACAATGTTTTGCAAGTATTTAAGGTATGTTTGAAAGTCTAAAAAATGTTGAAATTAGACAATATTAGCACTTTTACACAACTATATTTTACAATATTATGAGCTTAAAACATGTATTTTTCATGAAATTTAGGTATTATTTTAATCTTAAAAACAACGTTCTTTCAAGTGTTTTAATGAATTTTTATAAGGCTAAAAACTGTCGAAAATTGACATTCTTCAGCCATTTTTTTTATAGAGAACTCAAAATGTGGTATTAAAGTTGTTTCGTTAGAAAATGCTATTTAAACTACTTGTTAGCTTATAAACGAGTTGGAGACTCTATATTGTGATACATTGTATATTTCACGTGTTTTTCATAGTCTCTTGTAAATTGTTGTGTTATATCATGAATAGAAGGAATTACCTTACCATAATGCTTATACCCTCAAAATGTGTTCTTTTCAATGATTGGTAATTATCTATTTATTAGTAATTTATTGTAATTAATCTAGTTATGGTAATATATAGCTGTTTTTCTCCAAATTGAAGTATACAATCCTTTTTTTTGAATAATTTGCACTATAAGTAGCTTACATTACATTAAGCTATAAAATAGAAGAGTAAGAGGTTATTTATTGTGATATAACGGTATATTGCAAGCGTTTTTCATAGTTTCTTGTAAACTTTAGCGTTTTTGTATATATACAATTAGTTTTACTTATCATATTGCTATAAACCATAAAATGTAGTGTTTTCAATGATTTTAGGTAGTTATCAGTGAAAGACCTGTTTTTTTCAACAAATTGAAGTATATTGCTTTATATCGGTTGCTAAAGAGCTTTTTGATATTTGCTACAACTATATTTGCAAAATTAATAGCTAAAAATATGTATTTTGTATGAAATTTAGGTATCAATTTTAATCTTATAAACAACGTTTCTTCAAGTAATTTAATGAATTTTTGAAGGGCTAAAAAATGTCGAACTTTGACATTATTCAGTACTTTAACAAAACTATATTTACAATAGCTTAAAACATGTATTTTTCATGCAATTTAGGTATTAATTTTAATCTTAAAAACAACGTTTTTTCAAGTGTTTTTAATGTATTTTTGAAGGGCTAAAAAATGTCAAAAATTGTCATTATTCAGCCCTTTTTGTGATACAGAAATTCAAAATACGGAAATATAGTTGTTTTCGCTAGAAAATGCTATTTTAAACTACTGTAAGCTTATAATAGGAGTTTGACTCCTATTATAATATTCTTATATTGTGCTATATTGTGATACAATTGCATATTGCAGGTGTATTTCATAGTTTCTTGTATATTGTAGTGTTATATAATAAATAGAAGGAATTTAACTTATGATAATGCTTTATACCCTCAAAATGTGTTCTTTTCAATGATTTTAGCTAGTTATCGGTGATATATAGCTGTTTCCTACAAATTGAAGTATACAATCCTTTTTTAGAATAATTTGCACCTATAAGTAGCTTATATTTCATTAAGCTAATAAATAGAAGAGTAAGAGGTTATTTATTTTGATATAACGGTATATTGCAAGCATTTTTCATAGTTTCTTGTAAACTGTAGCGTTATTGTATATATGCAAGTAATTTACTTATCATATTGTTATAAAACCCATAAAAATGTAGTGTGTTCAATGATTTTAGCAAGTTATCAGTGAAGAGTTTTTTTTTTCTACAAATTGAAGTATATTTCTTTATATCTGTAGCTAAATAGCTTTGATATTTGCTTCAACTAAATTTTACAAAATTAATAGTTAAAATATGTATTTTTCATGAAATTTAGGTATCAATTTTAATCTTAAAAACAATGTTTTTGCAAGTGTTTTTGTTTGCAAGTTTGCAAGAATTTGACATTATTAAGCACTTTTACATTACTATATTTTACATGTTATGAGCTAAAAATATGTTATTTTTCATGTAATGTAGGTATTAATATTAATCTTAAAAAACAACGTTTTTTCAAGTGTTTTAATGTATTTTGAAGGGCGAAAAAATGTCGAAAATTGACATTATTCAGCCCTTTTTGTGATAGAGAAATTCAAAATACGGTAATATAATTGTTTTCGTTGGAAAAATACTATTTTAAACTACGTAAGCTTATAATATGAGTGACACTCTATAATGTGATACAATTGTATATTGCACGTGTTTTTCATAGATTCTTGTATGTTGTAGTGTTATATAATAAATAGAAGGAATTTAGCTCATGATAATGCTTTATATCCTCAAAATGTGTTCATTTCAATGTTTTTAGCTAGTTATCGGTGATATATAGCTGTTTTCTACAAATTGAAGTATACAATCCTTTTTTAGAATAATTTGCACCTATAAGTAGCTTACATTACATTAAGCTATAAAATAGAAAAGTAAGAGGTTATTATTGTGATATAACGTATATTGCAAGCGTTTATTATAGTTTCTTGTAAATTGTAGCGTTATTGTATATATACAAGTAGTTTTACCTATCATATTACTAAAAACCCATAAAATGTAGTGTTTTCAATGATTTTAGCTAGTTATCAGTGAAGACCTGTTTTTTTCTACAAATTGAAGTATATTCCTTTATATCGGTAGCTAAATAGCTTATTGATATTTGCTACAAATATATTTTACAAAATTAATAGCTAAAAATATGTATTTTTTATGAAATTAAGGTATCAATTTAATCTTAAAAACAACGTTTTTTCAAGTATTTTAAAGTATTTTTGAAGGGCTAAAAAATGTCGAAATTTGACATTATGCAGCAATTTAAACAACTATATTCTACAATACTATGAGCTAAGAATATGTATTTTTCATAAATTTAGGTATCAATTTTAATCTTAAAAACAACGTTTTTTCAGTATTTTAAAGTATTTTTTAAGGGCTAAAAAATGTCGAAATTTGACATTATGCAACACTTTACACAACTATACTTAACAATATTATGAGCTTAAAACATGTATTTTTCATGTAATTTAGTATTAATTTTAATCTTAAAAACAACGTTTTTTCAAGTGTTTTAATGTATTTTTGAAGGGCTAAAAAATGTCGAAAATTGACATTTTTCAGCCCTTCTTGTGATAGAGAAACTCAAAATACGGTAATATAGTGTTTTTCGTTAGAAAATGCTATTTAAACTACTGTAAGCTTATAATAGGAGTTTGACACTCTATATTGTTTTTTTTACAATTGTATATTGCACGTGTTTTTAATAGTTTGTTGAATATTGTAGTGTTATATAATAAATAGAAGACATTTACCTATGATAATGCTTTATACCCTTAAAATGTGTTCTTTTAATGATTTTAGCTAGTTATCGGTTATATATTGCTGTTTTCCTAACAAATTGATGTATACAATCCTTTTTTAGAATAATTTGCACCTATAAGTAGCTTACATTACATTAAGCTATAAAATAGAAGAGTAAGAGGTTATTTATTGTGATATAACGGTATATTGCAAGCGTTTTTTCATAATTTCCTGTAAACTGTAGCGTTATTGTATATATACAAGTAGTTTTACTTATCATATTGCTATAAACCCATAAAATGTAGTGTTCTCAATGATTTAGCTAGTTATCAGTGAAAACCTGTTTTTCTACAAATTGAAGTATATTCTTTATACCGGTAGCTAAATAGTTTTTTGATATATGCTACAATTATATTTACAAAATTAATAGCTAAAAATATGTATTTTTTATGAAATTTAAGTATCAATTTTAATTTATAAACAAACTTTTTCAGTATTTTAATGTATTTTGAAGGGCTAAAAAATGTCGAAATTTGACATTATTAATCACTTTTACACAACTATAATTTACAATATTATGAGCTTAAAACATGTATTTTTCATGAAATTTAGGTATCAATTTTAATCTTCAAAAAAACATTTTTTCAAGTATTTTAATGTATTTTTAAAGGGCTAAAGAATGTAGAAATTTGACATTATTCAGCACTTTTACAAAACTATATTTACAATGTTATGAGCTTTTCATGAAATTTAAGTATTCATTTTAATCTTAAAAACAACGTTTTTCAAGTGTTTTCATGTATATTTGAAGTGCTAAAAACGTCGAAAATTGACATTATTCAGCCCTGTTTGATAGAAATTCAAAATGAGGTATTATAGTAGTTTTCGTTAGAAAATGCTATTTTAAACTACTGTAAGCTTATAATAGGATTTGAGACTCTATATTGTGATACATTTGTATATTACACGTGTTTTTCATAGGTTCTTGTATATTGTAGTGTTATATCATAAATAGAAGGAATTTACCTTACGATAATGCTTATACCTCAAAATGTGTTCTTTTCAATGATTTAGCTAGTTATCGGTGATATATAGCTGTTTTTCTACAAATTGATGGATACAATCTTTTTTTAGAATCTTAATTTTAAGAATTAAAGTGTATTAAGGTAAAAAAAAGTTTTGCAAGTAGTTTAAGGTATTTTTGAAAGGCTAAAAAATTTCGAAATTTGACATTATTAAGCACTTTTACACATCTATATTTTACAATATTATGTGCTAAAACATGTATTTTTCATGAAATTTAGGTATTAATTTTAATCTTAAAAACAACGTTTTTTCAAGTGTTTTAATGTATTTTTGAAAGGCTAAAAAATGTCGAAAAATTGACATTATTCAGCCCTTTTTTTGATAGAAAAATTCAGTGTGTATTATAGTTGTTTTCGTTAGAAATTGCAATTTTAACTACTTGTTTAGCTTATAATAGGAGTTTGAGACCTATTGTTATACAATTGTATATATCACGTGTTTTCAGTCTCTTGTAAATTGTTGTGTTAACATAATAGAAGGAATTTACTTTACGATAATGCTTTACCCTCAAATGTGTTCTTTTTAATGATTTTAGCTAGTTATCGGTGACATATAGCTGTTTTTCTACAAATTGAAGTATACAAACCTTTGTTTTTATCAATTTTAATCTTCCTAACAACGTTTATTCAAGTATTTTCAAGTATTTTTGAAGGGCTAAAAAATGTCGAAATTTGACATTATTCAGCACTTTTACACAACTATATTTTACAATATTATGAGCTTAAAACATGTATTTTCATGAAATTTAGGTATTAATTTTAATCTTAAAAACAACGTTTTATCAGTGTTTTAAAGTATTTTTGAAGGGCTAAAAAATGTCGAAAATTGACATTATTCAGCCCTTTTTGTGATAGAGAAATTCAAAATAAGGAATTATAGTTGTTTTCGTTAGAAAATGTTATTTTAAACTACTTGTTAGCTTATAATAGGAGTTTGAGACTCTATATTGTGATACAATGTATATTCACGTGTTTTTCATAGTCTCTTGTAAATTGTTGTGTTATATCATAAATAGAAGGAATCTACCCTACGATAATGCCTTATACCTCAAAATGTGTTCTTTTCAATGATTTTAGCTAGTTATCGGTGATATATAGCTGTTTTTCTACAAATTGAAGTATACAATCCTTTTTAGAATAATTTGCACCTATAAGTAGCTTACATTACATTAAGCTATAAAATAGAAGAGTAAGAGGTTATTTATTGTGATATAACGGGATATTGCAAGCGTTTTTCATAGTTTCTTGTAAACTGTAGCGTTATTGTATATATACAAGTAGTTTTACTTATCATATTGCTATAAACCCACAAAATGTAGTGTTTTCAATGATTTTAGCAAGTTATCAGAGAAGAGTTTTTTTTTTTCTACAAATTGAAGTATATTTCTTATATCTGTAGCTAATAGCTTTGACCATTTGCTACAACTATATCTTACAAAATTAATAGCTAAAACTGTATTTTTAATGAAATTTAGGTATCAATTTTAATATTAAAAAAAAAGTTTTTGCAAGTATTTTAAGGTATTTTTGAAGGGCTAAAAAATTTCGAAATTTGACTTTATTAAGCACTTTTACACATCTATATTTTACATAATTATGTGCTTAAAACATGTATTTTTCATGAAATTTAGGTATTAATTTTAATCTTAAAAACAAAGTTTTAACAAGTGTTTTAATGTATTTTTGAAAGGCTAAAAAATGTCGAAAATTGACATTATTCAGCCCTTTTTTTGATAGAGAAATTCAAAGTGTGGTATTATAGTTGTTTTCGTTAGAAATTGCAATTTTAAAATACTTGTTAGCTAATAATAGGAGTTTGAGACTCTATAATGTGATACAATTGTATATTTCACGTGTTTTTCATAGTCCCATGTAAATTGTTGTGTTATACCATAAATAGAAGGAATTTACCTTACGATAATGCTTTATACCCTCAAAATGTGTTCTTTTCAATGATTTTAGCTAGTTATCGGTGATATATAGCTGTTTTTCTACAAATTGAAGTATACAATCCTTTGTTTTGAATATTTTGCACCTATAAGTAGCTTACATTACATTAAGCTATAAAATAGAAGAGTAAGAAGTTATTTATTGTGATATAACGGTATATTGCAAGCGTTTATTATAGTTTCTTGTAAATTGTAGCGTTATTGTATATATACAAGTAGTTCATATTTATATATTACTTAGTTAGTTACTATTACAAGTTATCATATTACTAAAAACCCATAAAATGTAGTGTTTTCAATGATTTTAGCTAGTTATCAGTGAAGACCTGTTTTTTTCTACAAATTGGAGTATATTCCTTTATATCGGTAGCTAAATAGCTTATTGATATTTGCTACAAATATATTTTACAAAATTAATAGCTAAAAATATGTATTTTTTATGAAATTTAGGTATCAATTTTAATCTTAAATACAACGTTTTTTCAAGTATTTTAAAGTATTTTTGAAGGGCTAAAAAATTTCGAAATTTGACATTATGCAGCAATTTTACACAACTATATTCTACAAGCTAAAATGATTCAAGCTACAAATTGGAGTATATTCCTTTATATCGGTAGCTAAATAGCTTATTGATATTTGCTACAAATATATTTTACAAAATTAATAGCTAAAAAAATGTATTTTTCATAAAATTTAGTTATCAATTTTAATCTTAAAAACAACGTTTTTTCAAGTATTTTAAAGTATTTTTGAAGGGCTAAAAAATGTCAAAATTTGACATTATGCAGCACTTTTTACACAACTATACTTAACAATATTATGAGCTTAAAACATGTATTTTTCATGTAATTTAGGTATTAATTTTAATCTTAAAAACAACGTTTTTTCAAGTGTTTTAATGTATTTTTGAAGGGCTAAAAAATGTCGGATAATGACATTATTCAGCCCTTTTTTTGTTTGATAGAGAAATTTAAAATGTGGTATTATAGTTTATTTCGTTAGAAAATGCTATTTTAAACTACTTGTTAGCTTATACTAGGAGTTTGAGACTCTATATTGTGATACAATTGTATATTTCACGTGTTTTTCATAGTCTCTTGTAAATTGTTGTGTTATATCATAAATAGAAGGAATCTACCCTACGATAATGCCTTATAACCTCAAAATGTGTTCTTTTCAATGATTTTAGCTAGTTATCGGTGATATATAGCTGTTTTTCTACAAATTGAAGTATATAATCCTTTGTTAGAATAATTTGCACCTATAAGTAGCTTACATTACTTTAAGCTATAAAATAGAAGAGTAAGAGGTCATTTATTGTGATATAACGGTATATTGCAAGCGTTTTTCATAGTTTCTTGTAAACTGTAGCGTTATTGTATATATCCAATTAGTTTTACTTATCATATTACTATAAACCCATATAATGTAGTGTTTTCAATAATTTTATCTAGTTATCAGTGAAGATCTGTTTTATTCTACAAATTGAAGTATATTTCTTTATATCTGTAGCTAAATAGCTTTTGATATTTGCTACAACATATTTTACAAAATTAATAGCTAAACATATGTATTTTTCATGAAATTTAGGTATCAATTTAATTCTTAAAAACAATGTTTATGCAAGTATTTTAAGATATTTTTGAAAGGCTAAAAAATGTGGAAATTTGACCTTATTAAACACTTTTACACAACCATATTTTACAATATTATAAACTAAAAATATGTATTTATTATAAAATTTAGGTATCAATTCTAATCTTAAAAACAGCATTTTTTCAAGTATTTTAAAGTATTTTTGAAGGGCTAAAATATGTCGAAATTTGACATTATTCAGCACTTTTACACAACTATACTTCACAATATTATGAGCTTAAAACATGTATTTTTCATGAAATTTAGGTATTAATTTCAATCTTAAAAACAACGCTTTTTCAGGTGTTTTAATGTATTTTTGAAGGGTTAAAAAATGTCGGATAATGACATTATTCAGCCCTTTTTTTGATAGAGAAATTCAAAATGTGGTATTATAGTTTATTTCGTTAGAAAATGCTATTTTAAACTACTTGTTAGCTTATAATAGGAGTTTGAGACTCTTTATTGTAATACAATTGTATATTGCACGTGTTTTTCATAGTTTCTTGTATATTGTAGTGTTATATAATAAATAGATGGAATTTAACTTATGATAATGCTTTATACCCTCAAAATGAGTTCTTTTCAATGATTTTAGCTAGTTATCGGTGATATATAGCTGTTTTCCTACAAATTGAAGTATACAATCCTTTTTTTAGAATCATTTGCATCTATTATTGCACCTATATTAGCTTACATTACATTAAGCTAATAAATAGACGAGTAAGAGGTTATTTATTGTGATATAACGGTATATTGCAAGCGTTTTTCATAGTTTCTTGTAAACTATGAAATTGAAGCGTTATTGTATATATACAATATACAAGTAGTTTTACTTATCATATTGCTATAAACCCATAAAATATAGTGTTTTCAATGATTTTGGCAAGTTATCAGTGAAAAGTTTATTTTTCTACAAATTGAAGTATATTTCTTTATATCTCTAGCTAAATAGCTTTTGATATTTGCTACAACTATATTTTACAAATTTGATAGCTAAAAATATGTATTTTTCATGAAATTTAGGTATCAATTTTATTCATAAAAACAATATTTTTGCAAGTATTTTAATGTATTTTTAAAGGCTAAAAAATGTCGAAATGTGACATTATTGACATTCACTTTTACACAAATATATTTTACAATATTATGAGCATTACAATATGTATTTTTCATTAAATTTAGGTATCATTTTTAATCTTAAAAACAACATTTTTTCAAGTATTTTAATATATTTTTGAAGGGCTATAATATGTCGAAATTTGACATTATCCAGAACTTTTACACAACTATATTTTACAATATTATTAGCTTAAAATATGTATTTTTCATGCAATCTAGGTATTTATTTTAATCTTAAAAACAACGTTTTTTCAAGTGTTTTAATGTATTTTTGCAGGGCTTAAAAATGTCGAAAATTGACATTATTAAGCCTTTTTTTTTATAGAGAAATTCAAAATGTTGTATTATACTTCTTTTCGTTAGAAAATGCTATTTTAAACTACTGTAAGCTTATTATAGGAGTTTGGCATTCTATATTGTGATACAATTGTATATTGCACATGTTTTTGATAGTTTCTTGTATATTGTAGTGTTATATCATAAATAGAAGGAATTTACCATACGATAATGCTTTATACCCTGAAAATTTGTTATTTTCAATGATTTTAGCTAGTTATCGGTGATATATAGCTGTTTTCCTACAAATTGATGTTTACAATCCTTTTTTTAGAATAATTTGCATCTATTATTGCACCTATATTAGCTTACATTACATTAAGCTAATAAATAGACGAGTAAGAGGTTATTTATTGTGATATAACGGTATATTGCAAGCGTTTTTCATAGTTTCTTGTAAACTGTAGCGTTATTGTATATATACAAGTAGTTTTACTTATCATATTGTTATAAATACATAAAATGTAGTGTTTTCAATGATTTCAGCAAGTTATCAGTGAAGAGATGTTTTTTTCTACAAATTGAAGTATATTTCTTTATATCTGTAGCTATATAGCTTTTGATATTTGCTACAGCTATATTTTTGAAAATTAATATCTAAAAATATGTATTTCTCATGAAATTTAGGTATCAATTTTAATCTTAAAAACAATGTTTTTGCAAGTATTTTAATGTATTTTTGAAAGGCTAAAAATATCGAAATTTGACATTATTATGCACTTTTACACAACTATATTTTACAATATTCTGAGCTAAATATATGTATTTTTCATAAAATTTAGGTATCAATATTAATCTTAAAAACAACGTTTTTTCAAGTGTTTTAAATTATTTTTGAAGGGCAATAAAATGTCGAAAATTAACATTATTTAGCCCTTTTTTTGATAGAGAAATTCAATATGTGGTATTATAGTTGTTTTCGTTAGAAAATGCTATTTTAAACTACTATAAGCTTATAAAAGGAGTTTGAGACTCTATATTGTGATACATTTGTATATAACATCTGTTTTTCAGAGTTTCTTGTATATTGTAGTATTATATAATAAATAGAAGGAATTTACCTTATGATAATGCTTTATATCCTCAAAATGTGTTCTTTTCAATGATTTTAGCTAGTTATCGCTGTTTAATAGCTTTTTTCCTAAAAATTTGATTAAAAACCCTTTTTTTAAAAAATAATTTGCCCCCAAAAGCTTATTTTACATTAAGCATTAAATAGAAGAGTAAGAGCTTTTTTTACTTTTGATTTTTAAAACCGGTATATTGAAAGGGTTTTTTCATATTTCTGTAAATGTGGGTTTTTGTATATATACAAGTATTTTTACTTATCATTTGCTTAAACCCATATAATGTAGTTTTAATGTTTTTTAGCAATTTTAAGTGAAGAGGTTTTTTTCTTTAAAAATTGAAGGAATTTTTTATTTTTGAGCAAAATTAGCTTTTGATATTTGTTTTAACTTTTTTTAAAAATTAAAATTTTAAGATTAAAATTGTCCCAAAAATTTCATAAAAAATACTTTTTTTTAGTTTTAAAATTTTGAAAAAATATAGATGTAGCAAATTTTAAAAAATTTTTTAAAGCTCCCGATTAAAGGAATTATACTTCAATTTTTTTAAAAAAAAAAAAAAACTCTTCACTGAAAACTTGCAAAAATCATTGAAACACTAAATTTATGGGTTTATAGCAATATGATAAAAAAAATACTGTATATATTTCCAAAAAAAGACAGTTTACAAGAAAAAATATGAAAAAAAAGCTTGCCCAATTTTACCCTTCTATCACAATAAAAAACCTTTAACTCTTTAATTTATAGTTTAAAGTAATGTAAGCTACTTTTATGTGCCCAAAATTTTTCTGAAAAAAAAAGGGTTTTAACTTTAATTTTTTGAAAAAAAACAGCTATATATCACCGATAAATTTTAAAAACCCTTGGAAAGAAAAACATTTTTAGGGTTTAAAGCATTTTTCTTAAGTTAAATTTCCTTTTAATTGTGATATAACATACAATTTAAAAAGAGACATGAAAAAACGGTTTAATATACAATTGTGTCAAATATAGTCTCAAAACCCCCTATTATAAGCTAAAAAAGTAGTTTTTAAAAAAGCATTTTTAACGAAAACAAATATAATACAACATTTTTAAATTTTCCCCATCAAAAAAGGGGTGAATAATGTCAAATTTTTGAAAATTTTTTGCCCTTCATAAATACATTTAAAAAACTTGAAAAAACGATTTTAAAAAAACTACCTAAATTTCATGAAAAATACCTATTTTAAGCCTCATAAATTGTAAAAAAGCAGGGGAAAAAAAAATGTTAAATTTCGAATTTTTAAGGATTTCAAAAATACATTAAAACCTTGAAAAAAAAATTGTTTTAAGATTAAAAAAATACCAAATTTTATGAAAAAAACCCTATTTTTTGCTCATAATATTGTAAAATATAGTTGTGTAAAAGTGCTTAATAATGTCAAATTTCGATATTTTTTAGCCTTTCAAAAATACATTAAAATACTAGCAAAAACATTGTTTTTAAGATTAAAATTGATACCTAAATTTCATGAAAAAAACATACTTTTAGCTATTAATTTTGTAAAATATAGTTGTAGCAAATATCAAAAGCTATTTAGCTAGAGATATAAAGCAATATTTTTACAAAAAAACAACTAATCACTGATAACTTGCAAAAATCAGCAATTATAGCAGCATTTATAGCAATATGATAAGTAAAACTACTTGTATATATATATACAATTACGCTAAAGTTTACAAGAAACTATGAAAAACGCTTGCAATACCCGTTATATCACAATAAATAACCTCCTACTCTTCTATTTATTAGCTTAATGTAATGTAAGCTACTTATAGGTGCAAATTATTCTAAAAAAAGGATTGTATACTTCAATTTGTAGGAAAACAGCTATATATTACAATAACTAGCTAAAATCATTGAAAAGAACACATTTTGAGGGTATAAAGCATTATCATAAGTAAAATTCCTTCTATTTATTATATTACACTACAATATACAAGAAACTATGAAAAACACGTGCAATATATAATTGTATCACAATATAGAGTACCAAACTCCTATTATAAGCTTACAGTAGTTTAAAATAGCTTTTTCTAACGAAAACAACTATAATACCGTATTTTGAATTTCTCTATCACAAAAAGGGCTGAATAATGTCAATTTTCGACATTTTTTAGCCTCTCAAAAATACATTAAAACACTTGAAAAAAGTTGTTTTTAAGATTAAAATTAAAACCTAAATTTAATGAAAAATACATGTTTTAAGCTCATAATATTTAAAATATAGTTGTGTAAAGGTGCTGAATAATGTCAAATTTCGTCATTTTTAGCCCTTCAAAAATATATTAAAATACTTGAAAAAACGTTTTAAGATAAAAAATTGATACCTAAATTTTATCAAAAATACATATTTTTAGCTCATAATATTTTAAATTATAATTGTGTAAAAGTGCTTAATAATGTCATATATCAACATTTTTTTGCATATCAAAAATACATTAAAATACTTGCAAAAACTTTGTTTTAAGATTAAAATTGATACCAAAATTACATGAAAAATACATATTTTTAGCTATTAATTTTGTAAAATATAGTTGTACCAAATATCAATAGATATTTAGCTACAAATATAAAGAAATATACTCAAATTGTAGAAAAAAATCTCTTCATGATAATGCTAAAAT
>JACEEZ010002351.1:15000-22500 GCA_016584305.1 Chionoecetes opilio
TATAGATAGAGATAATAATAATACCAGTATCAATATCCTTATTATCATCATTATTTACAATTACCATAATGATAATCACTCTTTCAAATATACAAACCAGAATGAGCGAGAGACAGAGACAGAGAAAGAAAGAAAGAAAGAGAGAGAGAGAGAGAGAGAGAGAGAGAGAGAGAGAGAGAGGGGGAGAGAGGAAAAGAGGAGAGAGAGGGGAGAGAGGGGGGAGGGGGGAGAGGGAAAAAGAGGGGGAGAGAGAGGGGAGAGAGGGGGGAGAGAAGGAAGAAGGGGGAGAGAGGGAGAAAAGGGGAAAGGGGGAGAGGAAAAGAGGGGGGAGAGGGGGAGAGGGGGAGAGAAGGGGGGGAGAGAAAGGGGGGGAAGGGAAAGGGAAAAAAATATAAAAGAGAAAAAAAAACTACAAAATATCCCTTTAAAAACCAGTCCATAAATAAAATAAAAAAAAAAAAAAAAAAAATAATAAATAAATAAACAAAAAATACAACAAATACCACAGCAAACATTGATCTAGAACATAAAAACAAATACAAAATAAAATACAACCTATTTTCAACACTTTTCATTCCTGGTATGGATCCCGTAATAATAATAAAAAAATAATAAAATGTATCTGGGCAATTTTTTTCTCTTCATCTCATTCAATTTTCCCCAGAGTCACGGACGAAGAAACGAGAACAAATTCACCACCCTAGAAACCCTTCAATCTTTTTTTACTTACAAAGAACTGACCAAGTGCAAAAAGAAAAGAAAAAAATACGAGAGGTAACAAAAAGCCTACAAATTCGCTTTATGTATTTGGCTACAAAGAGAACAAAAGCCTGAAGGATACAACGCATGTTCCATTTTCTGATTGGGAGAAAACAAAAACGGGAAGAAGAAAACACAGACTCAAATATAAAAGGATAGCGTTCGTCATTCCGTGTTCTATACTAACAAATATCTAAAGATGGGGATTCGATGGGTTGCTAAAGAAAAGAGGAGAGAGAGAGGAGAGAAGAAGGAGAGAGAGGAGGGGAGAGAGAGGAGAGGAGAGGAAGGAGAGAGAGGAAGAGAGAGAAGGAGAAGAAAAGGAAAAGGAAAAAGCAAAGGAAAAGGTGTATTAGGTTTGGGAAAAGTAAAAAAAAAAGGGTGAGGGGGAAAATATTTTTAAGGAAAAACAAAGGGAAACGCTGTAAGTGGGTAAAAAAGAAGAAAAAAAGGGGGAAGATGAAAAAAATAAAAAAGGGAAACAAGGGAATGGATGTATGTAGGTAACGTAAAGGGAAAAAAAGGAAGAGGAAAAGATTTAGAAGGAAAAAAAGGGGGAAAATTGACTTTCCCTGGGGGTTGGAAAAATGAAGAAAAAAAAGGGGAAGGAAGCGGAAAAGAAATGAAAGGAAAGAAAAGGGAATGAAAATGTTGTGGGTTTGCCCTTTAAAGGAAAAAAAAATGTTTGGGGTGGGAAATATAAAAAAAGAAAAGATGAAATTAATGAAGAAAAACCAAAAAATTAGATTTAAAGATAAAGAAAAATAAAGGAAAAGAAAAAGAATTCGTTTTTGGGTTTGAGGAAAAGGAAAAAAAATTAAAAAGGGGGTGCGAGAAAAATAATATAAGAAAAAAAAATTAGAGGGAAATAAAAGGAAATAAGACGAAAAAAAGCCCAAAAAGTTTGGGGAAGGAAAAAGGAAAAACAAAAAAAGGGGATTGAAATGTGGGGTGAGAAAAGGAAAATAAAATAAAATTTGGGGGAAAAAATAAAAAGAAAAAGAAAAGTTTAAAATGAATAAAGATAGGGACAAAAATTTAAAACAAATTTGGGGGGGAAAATGGGGAAAAACGAGGAAAATGGGAAAAAAACGAAAAAAATAAGAAAAAAAAAAAGAAAGGGAAATTATGGGTAAGGAAAATATAAATGATGGGAGGAAAATCTAAAAAAGAAAAAGAAAGACGAAAATAGATGGGATGTAAAGGAAGGGAAGCAAAGTAAAAAAGGAAACACAAACCCTTGGATTAAAGGGAAAGAAAAATAAAAAGTGAAGAAAGCAAAAACCCAAAAACGGAGTAAATTTCTCTCTCTCCCTCTCCCTCTTTTCCTCCCTCTTCGCCTCTCTCTCTCCCCTTCCCCCCTCCTTCTCCTCTCTCTCTGCTCCCCTTTCTCTCTTCCCCCCCTCTCAAATATTGGTTTTGCTGCGGGTCCCCCCAAATTGAGCACAAAGGGGGGAACCCGAGGAAAGGAAATTATTTTTCCTCTCCCCAAAACCCCTTTTCCCCTCTCTCTCCTCCCTCCTCTCTTCCCCCTCTCTCTCCCGTTTTCTCTCTCCCTCTCTTCACTCTCTCTCTTCCCTCTCCTCTCTCCTCTCCCCTCTCTCCACCCCCAAAACTCATTTAAAATTTCCCCTTATTTCCCTATTTCAATTATCCTTCTCTTTTCTCTCCCCTTCCTCCCGCTCTCTCCCCTTTTCTCTTCCTCCCCTCTCCTCCTCTTCCCTCTCTCTCTCCCCCCCTCTCTTTTCCTTTTTTCCTCCGCCCCGGGGCCCCACACCTAAATTTTCCTGCGGGCCAAACACCGGATTTTCCTCCCTGAAAAAAAGGGGGAATATTTCCCTTCTGCCTCCTTTTCCCCTGGCCCTTCCCCTTTATTTCCTTCCCTTTCCTTTTGTTTATTTTTTTCTTCCTCCCCCTTGGGCCCGCCCCCAGCACCTCCCCTTCAAGATAACCCCATTTTCTACTCTCCCCTCTCCCCTCTCTCTCTCTTTTCTCTCTCTCTTCCTTTTCCCCCCTCTTTTTTCCCCCTCCCCCTCTCTTTCTCTCTCGTTTCCTCCCTCTCTCTCCCCTCCCCCTTTTCTTCCCCCAATTTATTCCTCCTCTTCTTCCCCCACTTTTTTTTTCCTTTCCCCCCCATTTTTCCGGTTCCCCCTTTCCTTTTTCCCTTTCCGGGCCTCCCTCCTCCCTCCCTCCTCCTCCTCCCCCTCCCCCTTCCCCGCCTCCCTCCTCCCTTCTTCTTCTTCTTTTCTTCTTCTTCTTTTTCTTCTTCTTCTTTTCTTCTTTTTCTTTTTTCTTCTTCTTCTTCTTCTCCTCCTCCTCCTCCTTCCTCCTCCTCCTCCTCCTCCTCCTCCTCCTCCTCCTCCTCCTTCTCTTCCTCCTGATAACCTCAAATATAACTATCAAATGCAAAATAAATCGTTAACTGAAGTACAGCAGGAAAAGGATTTAGGTGTCATCATCAGTAATGATCTGAAAACCAGTCCGCATTGCCTAGCTGCCAGTAAAAAGGCGAATATGATGTTGGGCTTTATTAAACGCAATTTTGAACACAAAACTCCGAAAGTAATGACACAATTATACACGTCCTTGGTTAGGCCACACTTGGAATATGCCGTCCAATTCTGGTCGCCCTGTTTCGTAAAAGACCAAGCAAAATTGGAATCAGTGCAAAGAAGAGCAACCAAACAAATTCCATCTCTGCGAAATTCATCTTATGAAGAGAGACTGCGGAAACTTAATATGTTTTCCTTAAAGGATCGTAGAATCCGTGGGGACTTGATAGAAACCTTTAAGATCCTAAAAGGATTTGATGTCTTTAAATCAAGAGAACCTATTCGAGCTTTCAACTCAAGTGACAACAAAAAAAATAATGGTTTAAAACTAAACGGTCAACGTTGCATCACTGATCTCCGTAAAAATTATTTCAATGTGAGAGTCGGTTGATCGATGGAACAAATTACCAACAAATGTAGTCGAAGCCAGCACAATAACTACATTTAAAAGCAGACTTGACGCGCACTGTAAAGTAAATGGGTATTGATAGTGCCCTGCGAATTCATATTTAGTCCCCCGAATCGATTAGTTGTAGTGGTAGTGGTAGTTGTAGTTTTGTATATTTCATACCCTATTTTTCTGCACTATGAAATTTCCGTGTTCCTATTTTCTTTTAAGGCATGGTATCCTTTTCCAACTGTTTGTTAAAATAGTTTAGTTACGTATGTAGTTCCCAGGGGTACCCTGTAGGAATAGGTTTGGTGTTGTTATTTGAAAATCCTATGTAAAAAATCCTCCTCCCTTTTCCCTCCCCTTCCTTTACCTCCCCTCTTCCTCCTTTTCCTCCTCCCCCTCCGTCTTTCCCCAAAACCCTCCTGTCTTCTACAAACCCCCTTCTTCCTCCTCCTCCTCCTTTTCCCTCCAAATCCTTCTGTCTTCCCACTTTTCCCTCCTTATTTACCACCTCCTCCCCCCCTCCTCCCTCCCCTCCCCCCCTTCTCCCTCCCCCCCCCCCCCCCCCCCTCCTCCTACTGGGAGAGTACAAAATCCGCGTGGACGCCGGTACGGCGTCCACAGGGAAAATTAACACAACCGCATGGATTGAACGGAGCTGGGGCCCCTTACTGCTGCCTCCCAAGGAAAGCGCCAGGGGGGAAGGGTGCCGCACCACCCCTTTAACCCCCACACGGGTTCACACCATTCAAACACACTAAAAATGGGCCCATTACAAGCATTAAAAACCTACCCCCCCAAAAATAGTAGTAGTTACCCTGATACAGCTTTTCAACTTTCCTCACAAATTTCCTGCAGTTTTTCTATATTGCATGGTATCACTTCTTTTTCCCGGGCCCGCCCCTTTGTGGGGGGATGGGGGGGTGAGGAGGACCTTTCCCTTTTATCCTTTCTCTCTTATACTAGTTAGTGTATAATTTAAAGCAAACAGCTTGTAAGACCTATCGGTCTGTTGGTTTGTGTTTTCCTTTGTATCCTTTGATCCTTTGTATTCCTCCCCCTCTTTCCCCTCCTTCCTTTACCCCCCTTCGTTTTCCCCCTTTCCTCCTCCTCCTCCATGCTTTCTCCAAATCCTCCCCTGTCTTTTTCATCTACATATACCCCCCTTTTTCCCCCTCCTCCTCTTTTCTCCTCCAATCCTTGCTTCTTTTCCACATTCCTCCTCTTTGTTACCCCCTCCTCCTCCTCCTCGAAACCCCCCTGGGGGCCCTCTGCCCAATTAGGACCCGACAATACAGGTAATCAAATAAACATAATTTAATAACAACATCCCCCGGCGTGGGGGATTACCCGATGCGCCGTGACCGTCGTGCATATTCAGAGTCACGGTGGCTATGGAAGGTGGTCGGGAAGGGAAGGTCCAAGGGAGAGGGGGATGGGCGGGGGGGGACGAAGGGAAGGAAAGGGGCCGGGAAGGGAAAAGGGCGGGGAAAAGGGAAAGGGCCGGGGAAAGGGAAAGGGCCCAAGGGGTAAGGGGAAAGGGGAGGGGGGGGGAAGGGAAAGGGGAAAGGGGGAAAGGAGAAGAGGAAGAGAGAAGGGGACGAAGGGGAAATGGTTGGTGCATTGACAGTCAGAAAAAGAAAGGGGGGGAGAGGAAAAAGGAGAGAAGAGAGAGAGAAAAAGAGAGAGAGAGAGAGAGAAGGGGAAGAGGGAGAGAGGAGAGAAAAAGGAGGGAAAAAGAGAGGGAAAAGAGAGAGAGGTGTGTGTGGGGGTGTGTGGTTTTTTTTTCCAGGGGGAAACAAAGGAAGGGGAAAAGGGGGAGAAAAACAAAAAAAAGGAAAAAAGGGGGGGGGGAAGGAAGAGTGGAAAATTAAAAAAAAGGAATGATGGAAGTTTAAAAAAAGGGAAAGATGGAATAAAAAAAAGGGAAGAGGGAGGGTTAAAAATAGGGAATGAGGGAAAGATAAAGACAAGAGAAAGTGAAGGAAGGTAAATAAAAAATATGAAGGAAAGATGGAAGAAAAGCGGATGAGGAAAATGATGAAAGGTATAAATAGAAGAATGATAAGAGAGGATGATAATTATAATAGATGAGGAAGAAGGAAAAGTGATGTAAGAATAAGAGAATGTAAGATATGTAGGAAGCAAGAAAGAAAAAAGGGGAATGTTTGAATAAGAGAAAAAATGATGTACGAGGGAAATTTTTTAGGGAAAAAGATAAGTTTTCATCCTATTAGACACTTTTTCAAGTACCAACTACAAGGGTTTTTGACATCCAAAACGCCGCCACGTCAGACGAACTAGGGGGCTTTAATTTGGGGAAAAGAGGGAAAAATTTTCTGGAGAAAAAGAGGACAGGAGACAGGGAATAAAGGTATTGGCAGGAGGGAAAGAGGGGAGAGAAAGAGAAAAAAGGGTGGGGGGGAAAAGAGAGAGAGAGGAGTGGGGGGGGGAGAGAGAGAAGAGAGAAGAACGGCGTAGGGAAAAGGGGGGAAATTTTTATTGTTAAAATTTTTCACGACCTTTATAAGAGTCAATGCTTCTTAAGTACAGTGTAATATTCACAGCGATTCCTTGCCTAGTCGCTACGCCCCTACACAGACCCTTGGGAGGCCTTCTCTCCATCATTATGGCGCCCCTGCTGGCATAGGTTCCGCGCCATTACTTAATCTAAAGGCCCCTCGCACCACTCACCCCTGCACCATCATAACCACAACCACCACCACCACCACCACCACCACCACCACTAATTTTACGCCCAATAAGTTTTTTAAGAAAAGGTTTTTTTAAAAGATTTAAAAAAGTTTTTTTTATTTTTTCCCTTTTTCTGTAATTTTCCCTTTTTCTGTAATTTTTCCCTTTTTCTCTGTAATTTTTCCCTTTTTCTCTGTAATTTTTCCCTTTTTCTCTGTAATTTTTCACTTTTTCTCTGTAATATTTTCCCTTTTTCTTTGTAATTTTTCCCTTTTTCTCTGTAATTTTTCCCTTTTTCTCTGTAATATTTTCCCTTTTTCTCTGTAATTTTTCCCTTTTTCTCTGTAATTTTTCCCTTTTTCTCTGTAATTTTTCCCTTTTTCTCTGTAATTTTTCACTTTTTCTCTGTAATATTTTCCCTTTTTCTTTGTAATTTTTCCCTTTTTCTCTGTAATTTTTCCCTTTTTCTCTGTAATATTTTCCCTTTTTCTCTGTAATTTTTCCCTTTTTCTCTGTAATTTTTCCCTTTTTCTCTGTAATTTTTCCCTTTTTCTCTGTAATATTTTCCCTTTTTCCCTGTAATATTTCCCTTTTTCTCTGTAATTTTTCCCTTTTTCTGTAATTTTTCCCTTTTTCTGTAATTTTTCCCTTTTTCTCTGTAATTTTTCCCTTTTTCTCTGTAATTTTTCCCTTTTTCTTTGTAATATTTCCCTTTTTCCCTGTAATATTTCCATTTCTCTGTAATATATTCTCTTCTTTTTGTAATATTTTCCCTTTTATTAATTTCCAGATGAATAAATATATCTGACGAAGGAATAAAATGGTTACCTGGTTAAAGGGATAGCGGGGATGAAATGGGATGCTTAAAACGACACTAATATCTTGAAGGGCTTCGAATAGGGTAGTCACGTCTCAGGTGTAAACAAACATCTAATTACATCTCACCAAATTGACTGGTATATTTTCATGTCAATTAAGGTTACGTATAGTTATCGACGGTTAAAAAAACCATCATCACTACCTCTATGTTTCCTATTTACATACGGAAAGCAGGACATTAGAGAGCAAAGGTTAATGCAGATTTGAGTATACGTGAGTGTC
>JACEEZ010002351.1:25000-27500 GCA_016584305.1 Chionoecetes opilio
AGTGGATACAGGGTGGATACAGAGCCGCGTTCGGTACAGTTGCAAAGGATGGAAGCAAACACTCGCTCTGATTTCCCATTAGTCTTTGTCGATCCTCCCCACTTCACTCTCTCTCTCTCGCCCCCACTCTCTCTCTCTCTCTCCCCCACACTCCTCTCTCTCTCTCTCTCTCTCTCTCTCTCCTCACCTCTGAAAAAAACAAAAAACAATCCCTGGTACAAAGGGTGATAGTCCTCCAAAGTGTATGCATTGCTTCACCCTTATTGACATCCTCACCCTTCCTCTGTCATTCTATTATTCACTATTTTTTATTATTCACTAACATCCTCATCTTTCATCTATTATATATTGTTAGATTATTATTATATTTCATTATTTACTCCTCCCTATAGTGTTCACACGTGCACAAATGTGTCTCCTGTATTAAGTACTACCTACAATTCGCGGGCTTTTTGTTACCTCCGTTTTGTTTTGTCCTTGGCCAGTCCTTTGTGATGTAAAAAATAAATACAAAATCGTGCTATTTTTTTCTCTTTTAATCTAGATAAGAAGTCAGTCGTGTTTGTGTTAATTTTCCTAGAATCATATAGAGTTATTCCCTCCCTATACACTGAGGTGGCAACACTGGTCTCGCGTCTACACTGACCTATCATGAACGGTTTCTGAGTTATAAACTTATATATTTACTATAACGCGTTCAGCTCACAACTTGTTTCTCACACAGCAACAGTTACCCATCAAAAGTTATTGTAAATGGATGGATCTACAATTGTATCCCCGGCATTTCAAATTATCTAGCAAAAAAATATTTTCGGATTTCTGGCTGCTCAAAAATATTCCAAAATTGACGACGATCAGGTTTTTGTTATTTTGCCGCAATACTATTAAGTCGTAGAAGAAAACTTATCGAAGTAACAAAGGTTCATTTTGACGTGTTCTACAGGATGCAGTAATCGGTTTGTCAAAACACCTCATGGTTGTCGAGAAAATTGATATTTTGTATAAATGTACGCATATGCTAATTTTTCGGTTATTTACGAATCAATATTTTTTTGCTATACGCCAAATGATAGCCCTTGATCTACTTCATATTTCCTTCTCTATACATGTTGCAATTATCTGCCATAGTTTTTTTTAGTTATTGAAAAAAACGTGATTTTCATTTAAAAAATCGAGGGATAAGCCCTTGCAAAATTTGCAATATTTTTTGAAAAATAGACTTGCTTGAAAATTAGTTCCTAGCAGTTTTCGGGCATGCTGAACACGAATCAGGAGTCAGTTTTCAGTTACAATGATTAAAAATCCCTATCTTATACCCCTTGCAAAATTTGCAATATTTTTTGATAAAATAGATTTGCTTGAAAATTTGTTCCTAGCAGTATTCGGGAACCAATCACTGAGGACAGTGAGGACAGTGTGACGCCGCAAGCCAGTCATTGTGATTGACTAATGTCTTCTTCAAGCCCTTCCCTATTGGCTACCAGCGAGGTATCAAACTTGATACTTCTATTACATCATTCACAACACGCGAGTGTATTCCTGCATCACACACAGCCTCCAGCCTCCCGTCTCCAAGCAGGGTTCCCCAAGGCCGTCAGCCCCGCGCCCTGGAGGAAGCCCTGCCAAGCGGTGGACCTTCGAACACGTGTTCCCAGAGTCCACAATGGCTTGCTGCAGCGCCTCCTTGGTCTGTCTGCCTTCCTTGCCGCACCGCCTCTCAAGGTTTCCCTCCTTCTCACCACTGTGAGGAAGGTGACGGAGTCGCCGTCATATTGGAACCATTGAGCTTGGAGTTGGCGTGTACAGTAATGGAGATATAGATATATGAGTCGCCGTCAGATTGGAATTAACCCTTGAGCTTGGAGTTGGCGTGTATACAGTAGTGTACCAGAGCTTGGAGTTGGCGTGTACAGTAGTCAAGATATACAGATCCTTATTAGGATTTGTTGCTTTTATCTCAAAAAAAAATATTTTATTCGGCGGGGTCTGGTGTTTGGCAGACTCTCGATAAAGTAAGAACGGTAGGGTTCCCCAATGGAGAGTCTTAAGAATCAATCCCCTAAGATGCAAGGAAGCCTTAAGAGTCCCCACACGGCCTCTGGGCGACACAAGAACACCCACCAGGAGGGCAAGGCGCGCCCCGCCCCGCGTCCCGCATCAGCTGTTAGATGGGCACCGCGGCCAGGCGCCCCATCTGACAAGAGTGGCCGTGATGGCGGCGACTTCGGGATGCGCTACAGGCCTCACCTGGATAAGTATTTCCTGAAGCCTGAGCGCCAGCAGGCCGCCAAGCGCTCCCTGGAAGAGGAGTGGGAGGAGGATGTGAAGAAGTGTTCGCATCCTCGCTGGCGGCGGGTAAACTTTCGTGGCGACACTTACTTCACGTGTGAAAAGTGCGGCAGCCATCAGCGGCAGGCGGTGGAGCCGACCACCTTCAAGATGTCCCGCGACGAGGCCAGGGACTGGTTTGAGGAGTGTTACCCTCAAGGAGCCTCTCCCT
>JACEEZ010002351.1:32500-45000 GCA_016584305.1 Chionoecetes opilio
CACCCATACAGTAATTCATTCCCTCCCCTCATTCACTCAGTCCATTTATTCACTCATACACTAATTCATTCATATACTCATACTTATTCATTCACTCATACAGTATTCATTCACTTTACCTCATTCACTCAGTCACTCCCTTCACTCTACACTTTATTCAATCATATACTCATAAACTCATTCATTATCACCCAACAGTAATTCATTCACTCACTCATTCACTCAGTCACTCATTCACTCATACACTCATTCATTCATATACTCATAAACTCATTCATTCACCCATACAGTAATTCATTCACTCACTCATTCACTCAGTCACTCATTCACTCATACACTCATTCATGTTGATAAGATAGTGGTAAGGGCTATTGGGATCCTAAGAAGCAACTTTTGTGTGGAAGCAAGTTTTAGTAAGGTTAGGTTTTGGTCAGGTTAGTTAATGGTTTGATTAAGTTATTATTTGATGCTTTTACAAATGGAGAGTTTTTTCCGTCAAATTGTCTAAAAAGTGTATTATTAGAAATTCGTCATCACTTCTCCGAATTCCAAAAAACACTTTTTAAGCTTTGCATAGGAAAAAACTACCTCTATTAGGGAAAGCATCACATATTAATTAAGCAAAACCAAATCAAACTTGTCTGAAATCTTTTAGAGTCATGAAACTTAGGATTTTTTACCGTAATTTTGAGTCAGGTGGCGTCAACATTGACTTGCTCACTGCTGTCCTTTTGCTTTTGTTTCTTGTTTGTTTGTTTTTTATTCTGTGGTCTGAATCCTTATTATATGAATTAGTGGTTGAGGTCGTGTTGTGAAGAGGGTTGCGTGGGATGGTCGTTATTATTGTTGTTGTTGTTGTTGTTGTTATTGTTGTTGTTGTTGTTGTTGTTTTTGTTTTTGTTATTGTTGTTGTAGCTGTTGTTGTTGTTGTTGTTGTTATTATTGCTGTAGCTGTTGTTGTTATTATTGTTGTTGTTGTTGTTGTTAGTCGTGATAATCAACAAAATTATATACCTGTGTGCGTGTGTGTACTATATCCAGAGAGAGAGAGAGAGAGAGAGAGAGAGAGAGAGGAAGGAGAGGAGGAGAGGAGATAGTAGAGAGAGAGAGAGAGAGATCACAGCTACGCACGCAAGGAATATCACAGCGTTACCTCGAGTCAAACCTACACATCAAAAGAGAAGGTTGTCAGTCACAGTCACCCATCAAATCACAACATCTACACCTGGTATTACCCCCCGTTCCTCCCCTCACACCCTCACTACCTGCCTCCTTTCCCCTCCCTCATCTCTGCGTTTCCCCTTACCCTTGTTTCTTCGTATTACACTTCAACCATCCTCCTTTTCCCTTCACTTCAACTAGTCACTTCATAAAAATCCCCTTCCCTTCACTCTACCTGCCTTGATCCTGCTCAGTTTTCTCTCCTTTCCCCTCTTGAAATCCTCTCTCCTCCTTCCCCTTCCTCTCTTCCATTCCCTTCCCTCTCCTCCTGCCCTTCCCTTCCCTCCCTGCCCTTCCCTCTCCTCCCTCCCCTTCCCTCTACTTGCCTTGACCTTCCTCAGTTTTATCTCCTTTCCCTCTTCCAATTCTCTCTTCTCTCTCTCTCTCTCTCTCTCTATCCTCTCTCTCTCTCTCCTTCTCTCCTCTCTCTCTCTCTGTCTCCCCTTCCTCTCTTTCATCGTGCAATCCTTCCTCCTTTGTAACGCTGATATATAGACGCGCATTTCTCGTGACATATTAGTAAGAGAGTGATGATAGGAAGAGAGGAGAGAGGAGATAGGAGGAGCGAGAGAGGAGAGAGAGAGAGAGAGGATGTAGAGAGAGGAAGAGAGAGAGAGAGATCTCTCTCCTGGCGTCTCTCTCTCTCTACTCTCTCTCTTCACGCTATCTATCTCTCTATCCCTCACCCTACCATCGCTCTCACATCTCTCCAGACAGAACAACGTAGAGCCAGATAGACAACAGACAGAGCGACAGGGAGAGTAAGGAAAATACTGAGCAAATTGAACTCAACAGATGGAACATGACAGAACGTAGCATACGTGCAGGCGCAGCAATCTGACGCAATAATTGCCCGCTTCCGCTGTACCGGTAAACCATGCATCCAGGGAGAATAGCTATGGGAGCAAGGACTAAAGTGTCTAAATAAGGGAATCTACAAGAACGAGAAGAATGAAATATAAGAACAGATCAATATCAGAAAACGAAGAATAACATGGAAGTTGAGATGTTAAGCAAAAAAAAAAAATATGATAATAACATGCAAGGAAGGAGAGAAAAAGATGAAGAAGAAAAAACAGGAGGCAGAAGAAAAAGAAGACAAGGAAGGTCAATATAGAGGATAAAGATAAAAATAAAGATAAAGAAAGATAAAAAGATAAAGGATAAAGGAGAAATGGAACGACAAAAATTATGCAAGTGGAAAAGAGAGATAATAAAATACGGATGACAAAAACAAGAAGAAATACGGATGACAAAAACAAGAAGAAATACGGATGACAAAAACAAGAAGAAATACGGATGATAAAAACAAGAAGAAATACGGATGACAAAAACAAGAAGAAATACGGATGACAAAAATAAGAAGAAATACGGATGACAAAAATAAGAAGAAATACGGATGACAAAAACAAGAAGAAATGCGGATGACAAAAACAAGAAGAAATACGGATGACATAAACAAGAAGAAATACGGATGACAAAAACAAGAAATACGGATGACAAAAACAAGAAGAAATACGGATGACAAAAACAAGAAGAAATACGGATGACATAAACAAGAAGAAATACGGATGACAAAAACAAGAAATACGGATGACAAAAACAAGAAGAAATACGAATGACAAAAACAAGAAGAAATACGGATGACAAAAACAAGAAGAAATACGGATGACAAAAACAAGAAGAAATATGGATGACAAAAACAAGAAGAAATACGGATGACAAAATAAGAAGAATACTATGACAAAACAATATAAAGAAATGACGGTACAAAAACAAGAAGAAATACGGATGACAAAAGCAAGAAGAAATACGGATGACAAAAACAAGAAAAAATACGGATGACAAAAACAATAAACAATCCACGGATTACAAAAAACCAATAAGAAATACGATTGACAAAAACCCAATAAAACTACGGATGACAAAAATAATAAGAAGAAACAGGATAACGGACAAGGAAGAAGAAAAAAAAGAGAATAATGGAAGAAATGGATTGGCAAAGATGATGAAAGTGGTCAAATAAGGAATAGACAAATACTCGCTCTCTTCATCATAAACGAAACTCTCATCCCCCCGTCCTTTATGTTTCTATTCGTCTGTTTTTCCCTCATTTTTGTGTTCTTTGTTTGTTTATGCTCTTGGTCTTGCTCTCCTCTCATTGTGTCTTATTATGATGTATCTTTTTTTTTCTTTCTCCTGATTTTTTTTTTTCTCTGGTCTCTCTCCCTGCTTTTTCTTTCTTTTTTTTTTTCCCCCTCCTCTCTTTTCCCCCCTTCCCCCCTCTCTTTTCTTCCCTCTATTCCGTTTTTCTCCTCTAGTTTTCTTCTTCCTTCTATCCTCCTTTTTTTCTTTTTTTTTTTTTTTTTTTTTTTTTTTTATTTTTTTTTCTCTTTCCCTTTTTCTCTCTGCTGTCTCTTTCCTCCCTCTATCCGTTCCGACGCTCACCTCCGACCCCTCTTCAGCGGCTCTTCCTCCTCTCTTTATAAAACGGATGGCATTGCTTAAGGAAAAAGAATGAAGGGAGGGAAGATGAATATGGAAGGGGAAGGAGAGGAGAAGAAGAGATGATAGGAAGAAGATTGACATATATAGGCAAGGCCAAGGAACGGGGAGACAAGAGAGAGAGAGAGAGAGAGAGAGAGAGAGAGAGAGAGAGAGAGAGAGAGAGAGAGAGAGAGAGAGAGAGAGAGAGAATAGGGGGTGCGTGTGGGATAACAATAGGTCAGTGTAGGTCATTTTGGTTTTTTTATTACGTGATAGAAATGGGATGGAAGAGTTGTTTTTTTCTCTTATTTTTGGTATAGTAATTTTTTGTTCTTACTGTTTAATCATATCACTTCTAATTCTTTTTGTTATAATATCATATCAAAAGCTTTTGATAGAGTCTGGGCACAAATCTTTATTTCCAAACTACCCTCATTTCGGGTTTCTATCCTTCTCTTCTGTCTTCATCTGAAGTTTCCTTTCAAACCGTCTATTCCGGGCTACTGTAGACGGACTTGTTCTTCTGTCTTAAACTATCATAGTGTGTTCCCCAGGGTTCTGGTCCTAAATATGTTGCACGGCCACTCTCTTTCTATTATTCTTAATGATCTCTAAGTCTAACTCAAAGCCTATCCACTCCTACGCGCTGCATGATTCCTATCCTGCATTTTTTCACGTCGTGTTTATATCAGACGTCCAACTCAACAGGACACTAGTGATTCCTGCGGAAGAGATGCCACCGAGCGCCTAACTTCTGATCTTTCTAAAATTTCTTCTGATTAGGGCAAAGCAAACCTTGTTTTTTGTTCAATGCCTCCAAAAACTCATTTCTTTCAACCTATCTACTCGAACAAAACCTTAACCAGATAACTATCCCCTCTTCTTAATGACAAACTCAACTGTCTCCTTCTTCTAACAATGAACATTCTAGGACTATCCTTTGCTAAAAAAATCTGAACTGGAAATCTCACATCTCATCTCTTGCTAAAAACAGCTTCTAAGAATTAGGTGTCTGTGGCGTCTGCGTCCTTTTTTTTTCTCCCTCCCATTGCCTTGCTCTCTACAGGGGCCTTAAATCCGCCCATGTATGGAGTGATGTCTCACATGTTTGGGGATGATCCACTCATACAGCTCTCCTAAACAGGGTTGAGCAAAAGCTTTTCGTCTCAATCAACTCCTCTCCTCTGACATGACTGTCTTCAATCTTTAAACACCGCACGCAAGGTTCTTCTCTCTTGCTCTCTTCCTTATTCTACCGTTATTTTTCATGCTCACGTGCTCTTCTGAACTTCCTTGCTAACTCATGCCTCCCCCCCTCCCGCGGCCTCGCTGCACAGGAACTTTTCTAACTCATTGTCATTCTCATCCCTATTCTGTCCATCTTCCTAATGCAGAGTTAATCTACCTTTACTCTTCATCCTTTCACTCTGTTCATCTGGTAAACTATTGGAACTCTCTTCCTGTTTTCTATTTTTTCCCACTTTCCCTATGAACTTTAAATTTTCAAAAGAAAAGAGTAAACAAGACACCTCCCGAACTAAATTGGCTCACCCTCTTTTTTTATATTATTCTCTTAACTGTCCCTTCTTTATAGGACTGGCAACTAAGCGGGCTTTGTGTTACCCATATTTTGTTTGTGCCCTTGGCCCAGTCCCCTTAGTTGATTAAAAAAAAAAAAAAAAAAAAAAAACTCTGTCTTACTGTCTATTTATATAACTTTTTTTTCCCTAGGAAGAGGAATAGGAGGAAGGAATAGATGTGAATGATTATGTGTGAATATGAAAGAAGTGGATAAATAGGATGATACAAATTAATGACAAGCTGGCTATAAAACAATGATAAAGGTGGGAACTGAGATAGAAAATAGATGATAATAAGAATAAAAATAGGGGATGAGGAAGAAAGGAGGAAATAGGAAAGAAACTGTATAAAGGTTAAGTGTAGATTTCCATACATATGTTGAGAATAGAGAGGAGAGATGAGAGAAGAGAGAGAGAGAGGAGAGAGAGGAGAGAGAGCAGAGAGAGAGAGAGAGAGAGGAGTCACGATAGAGAAGAGGAGAGATAGAGAGAAGAGAGAGAGAGAGAAGAGAGAGGGAGAGAGAGAGGAGAGAAAGAGACGTAGAGAGGCGAGAGAAGGGAGGAGGAGAGAGAGAGAGAAGAGCGAGAGAGAAAAAGGAGAAGAGAGAGGGGAGAGAAGATAGAGAGGAGAGACGGCGAGAGAGAAGGAGCGCGACAGAGCAGAGAGGAGAATCAAGGGGCCTAATGGCCTTGGTGATAAAACAAAATGAAAAATTCAGACGAAAATGAAAACATAAAACGAGGCAGAAGAAGAAGAGGAAGAGGGAGAGAGGAGTAGAAATATTCTCTCTCTCTCTCTCTCTCTCTCCGTCTTCCAATCTCCTCTCATACCTCCTCTCTCTCATCTCTCTCTCATCTCTCTCTCTCATCTCTCCTCTCTCTCATCTCTCTCCCCTCCTCTCATCGTCGACAATAACATTACAAACGTAAAGACAAAATGATAAACCAAACTGTTCCTTTCCGTTTCATTGAGTCTCCTAGTTTTACATGACAATCCTATAACTATTAATAACTTTATAAGAAACAGTTAGCACTTCAGTAGAGTGCATTGCCTCATCCCCAAGCGTGGCATAAAACAGTCCATTGCGACACATTATTTAATACAAGAGCACAGCCAAAACAATAATACAGAAATATGTGAAAGTCTTCAGGAAACATTGGAAAAACGAATATATCCCAATAGAGAAATAAAACGTAGGTGTAACTGCGCTATAAAGACCTATAATAAATGATAATAAATAGAATCCGAATTGCTTATGATACACTCTCAGAAATAAGGGGTATATTAAGGGTAGAATTGTTACATCGCACCATCATTAACTTTTTAAACCCTATGTCCAGGCTGGAGGGTAGATGCTGCCGATGATACCCTTCATCACCCTTTATCTACACCCTTTTTAGACGAGAGGGTGAGAAAAGGGTATATTTGCGTCGATCCGAAAGGGTAGATTTGTAGGGGTAGAAAAAGGGTAGCAGTATTTCATCACTACAAATACCCTTTTTCTACCCTTTTCCTACCCTTTTTTTCTAAGAGTGTAGAAGTAAAGTCAGATAATAGAAGGTAAGATATTTGAATATATATTACCCAAAAATGATGCAAGTACATTGTTATACATAAAACTGTTCGGGGAAATTGTGTGGAAATAGGACGTTTAGGACAAGACTGGCAATGTCCCGCCGGGTATCACATCCATTTTTCAATCAGAAAGTTCTTTTGGGCCGAAATGGGCGGGTCATTATATGCAAATGAGAGAGAGAGAGAGAGAGAGAGAGAGAGAGACGAGAGAGAGAGAGGAGAGAGAGAGAGAGAGAGAGAGAGAGAGAAGAGAGAGAGAGAGAGAGAGAGAGGGAACCATTGCAATGGCCTAGTACATAAAATCACAGTTTATGACCCTTTCTCTCATTTTCTTCACTCTCTCTCTCTCGTCTCTCTCAGTCTCTCCTCTCTCTCTCCCTCCTCTCCGCTCTCTCTCTCTTCTCTCTCTCTCTCTCTCTCGTCTCCACCTCTCTCCTCGTCTCTCTCTCTCTCTCTCTCTCGTCTCTCCAGTCGGATCTCTCTCTCATGCCTTCTTCCCTTGCATGTATTTTCTTGTCTTTCTGTCTTTTTTCTTTCTTGATATAAAACCTTGTGTCTTGTCAATCGCCTTTCTCTCTTCTTCCCTCCTTCCTTGCCTCTTCCTTTCTTCCTTTCCTCCCTCCTTTTCTTCCCTCCTCTCTTTGCTCTTCCCTTCTCTTCCTATCCTTCCCTCCTTCCTAGTTTCTTCCTTCTTCTTATCTTTCCCCCGCCCTCACTTGCGCGTCTTCCCTTCTTCCATGCTTCCATCCTTCCTTCCTTTTCTTTTTTTTCTTTTTCTTTTCCGTTCCTCCCCGTCTTTAAAATATTCTTTATTTCCCTCCCTCGTTGCTTCTTCCCTTCTTCCTATCTTCCCTCCTTCCTTGCCTCTTCCTTTCTTCCTTTCCTCCTTCCTTTATTCCCTCCCTCTTTGCTTCTTCCCTCCTTCCTATCTTCCCTCCTTCCTTGCTTCTTCCCTTCTTCTCTCCTTCCTTGCCTCTTCCCTTCTTCCTATCTTCCCTCCTTCCTTCCTTTATTCCCTCCCTCCTTGCCTCTTCCCTCCTTCCTTTCCTCCCTCCTTCCCTCTTCCCTTCTTCCTTTCTTCCCTCCCTCCTTGCCGTTTCCCTTCCTATCTTCCCTCTCCTCTTCCCTCTGTTGGCCGGTAATTTCCCTTCCCCGGGCATCCTAACAACAAGGTTAAAAGGACGGAGTGGCCCAGAATATCCTAACAACACGGTAGGCCGGGACTAGGGTTCAAACCTCTGCGTGGAATATTTGAGAGAGAGAGAGAGAGAGAGAAGAGAGAGAGGAGAGGAGAGAGGAGTGAGATAGGAGAGAGAGAGAGAGAGAGGAGAGAGAGAGAAAGAGAGAAGAGATAGAGAGAGAGAGAGAGAGAGAGAGAGAGAGAGAGAGAGAGAGAGAGAGAGAGAGAGAGAGAGAGAGAGAGAGAGAGAGAGAAGCTATCATATGTATTCCTCGTGTATGTTATGTTATGTTTTATTTCCAATCCCCTCCGTCCCCTCTCCTCATATTTACCTTTCTCTCTTCTCCCCTCTTACTCTCCCCTCTCCCCTCTCATCTCCCCTCCACTCCCCTCCCCTTTTCGCTTCATCCCTCACTCCCGCCTTTTATTTCACTCCTTCTTTATCATTCTTTCCCCTCTCACTCTCCCCTCTTCTTGCCTTCTCCACAATCTTTACTTATCTTTTTTTTTGGTCTTACATCTTGTTGCTCTATCTTTATTTCCTCTCTCTCCTCTCTCTCTCTCCTCTCTCCTCGCTCACTCCCTCTCCCCCCCCTCTCGCTCACTCCTCGTCCTCTCTCTCCCCCTCTCTCTCCCCACCCCCCCCCCTTCCTCTCTCTCTGCTCTCCTCTCTCATCCTTCTCCACCTCTTTCTCTTCCTATTTTTCTACTTCTTCCCCCTTTCTTTCCCTCCCTCTCCTTCCCCTTCTTTATTTTCGATCATGCACCTCCACCTCTCTCTCTCTCACTCTTTCTCGTCTCTCTCTCTCTCCCTCCTTCCTCTCTCTCTCCCCCTCCTCTCTCTCTCCTCTCTCTCTCCTCTCTCTCTCTCTCTCTCAATCTTTAGGTCCATCACGCTCTCTCTCATCTCTCTTTTCTCTTGTTTGTCCCCTTTTTTCCTCCTATATATTTTTATTTTTCAGATTTTTTTTTTTTTTTGGGGTGGGTTCTTCATATTTCCTTTGTTTTTGTTTTCCTTCGGCTTGTCTTGTCTTTTCTGCTTTCTGTTTTCCTTTTTTCCTGCTGTGCCAGTTTCCTACGTCATTATGTTTATTTTCTTTATTTCTTTCTTGTCTTTCTCGCTTTCGTCCTCCTCCTCCTCCTCCTCCTCCTCCTCCGCCTCCTCCGCCTCCTCCTCCGTCCCTTCGCTGGCATATATTAATTACATTTTCCAAACGTCCTCCTCTCTCTCTCCTCTCTCCTCTCCTCTCGCCTCTCCTCCCATCTCTCTCTCCTCTTCCTCTCTCTCTCTCTACCTCTCTCTCTCTCTCTCTCTCTCTCTCTCTCTCCTGTAGGTCAGGAATCTTAATACCGACATTCATCTGCAGAGAAATTACTGTGTGTGTGTGTGTGTGTGTGTGTGTGTGTGTGTGTGTGTGTGTGTGTGTGTGTGTGTGCGCGCGTGGGCGTGGTAAATCAACAAAAACAGAAACACACACACCCACACACACACACGTACACACACACACACATCCTCTGCAGTTATAAGCGTCGTCATCCAATAGAATAACCTGGCTCCTAACGTGACCTCATATGACCTGGTGACCTCGAGCCGATACAGGTGGGAGGTCAGGTCATAAATTTGCCCCCACCTGTGTTAATTACTACGCGTTCGTTACCTGTCGTTGTATCGGTGACGGGAGGGGGGAGGGGAAAAGGGGGTGTTAGGGGAGGGGGAGGCAGGAGAGGAGGGGAGGGGATAGGGGGAGGAGGGGGGCGATCAAGGTCAACTGAGCTTCTCTATTAACTAAAAGCTCCGGTGTGGTGGGGGAAGGTAGGGGGGTTGGGGGGATTAGGTGCTCTCTCTCTCTCTCTTTCTCTCTCTCTCTCTCTCTCTCTCTCTCTCTCTCTCTCTCTCTCTCTCTCTCTCTCTCTCTCTCTCTCTCTCTTTCTCTCCTTTTTTTTTTGTACTTTATTTTGCTTTGAACACCAATTTTCTTGCTTTGTACTATTTATTTTCTCCTTTGAACACCTAATTTTTTGCTTTGAACACCTAATATTTTGCTTTGAACACCTAATTTTTTGTTTTGAACACCAATTTTTTTGCTTTGAACACCAAATGTTCTGCTTTGAACACCTAATTTTTTGCTTTGAACACCTAATTTTTTGTTTTGAACACCAATTTTTTTGCTTTGAACACCAAATGTTTTGCTTTGAACACCTAATTTTTTGCTTTGAACACCTAATTTTTTGCTTTGAACACCTAACATTTTGCTTTGAACACCTAATTTCTTGCTTTGAATTCCGAATTTTTTGCTTTGAACACCAAATTTTTTGCTTTGAACACCGAATTTCTTGCTTTGAACACCTAATTTCTTGCTTTGAACACCTAATTTCTTGCTTTGAACACCTAATTTCTTGCTTTGAACACCTAATTTCTTGCTTTGAACACCTAATTTCTTGCTCTGAACGACAATTTTTTGCTTTAAACACCTAACTTTTTTTATTTGTATACACATTTTAAAAACTTTTTACACTTAGTCTTTATATTTCGTACCACTTATTTTTTCCTTTGTACAGTTATATTTCTTTTCACCTTTTTTTTTTTTTAGCTTGGTACAAATTATTATCTGCTTTGTACACTTTTTTCTTTTTCCTTTTAACACTTTTTTCGTCCCCACATTTTTTTCAAGTTTCTCTCTTTTCCCTTCCCCTATTTTCCCCTTTCCTTCCCTTATTTCCCTTTCCCTTCCCTTTCCCCTTCCCTTTTTTCCCTTTCCCCTTCCTTTTTTCCCTTTACCCTTCCTTTTTTCCCTTCCCCTTCCCCTTCCTTTTTTTTCCCTTTACCCCATTCACCTTTCCATTCCACTATTTTCCCTTTCCCTTCCCCTTCCCTATTTCCCTTCTTCCCCTTCCTTTTTCCTTTTCCCTTCCCTTTCTCCCCTCACTCCCCGACAGCCGCCCTTCCCTCACCGTCCCTCTTGTTGACATCCACTTTAATCATATTCATATCACATGCTTTCCTTCTGCCATCTTCTTTTTTTCTTCTTCCATCAAACCATTATTTTTTTCCCTCCATTTTCCCTCCTGCCACCTCCATTAACCCATTATTTTAGCCATTCTGTCACCATTCTGTCACCATTCCATCACCATTCTGTCCATTCCATCACCATTCTGTCACCATTCTGTCACCATTCTGTCACCATTCTGTCCATTCCATCACCATTTCCATTCTGTCACCATTCTGTCACCATTCTGTCACCATTCCATCACCATTCTGTCACCATTCTGTCACCATTCTGTCACCATTCTGTCACTTTCCATTATTTTAGTTTTTGATTTCTTTATTTTTGTTTTTTTCCGTGTTAAGTGTTCCCCCCTTTACTATATATTTAAACTCCCATTTACCATTTATACAATTTTCTATATTGCTGTCATTAAATATTTCCTCATTTAACTCATCTACTTCGAACCAAAACTTAATTTCCATTTCTTTGCGAGTCTTTTCCTATTTACTACTTATTGAAACGCCCATTTTAATCATTTTCTATATTGTTATAATTCATTTTTTCCACACATTTCAACTTTCCTACATCAAACTCAAGCTTAATTTCCACTATTTAAAAAGTTTATTTAACACCTGATAATTTCCATTTTCCTTTCTTCCTTCCTTCCCTTCTGCGCTTTCCCACTTCCTTCCTTTCTTCTCTCTGCTATAGCTCCTTCCTTCCTTCCTTCCTTCCCTTCTTCCTTTTCCTTCTTCCTCTATTCACACTTGTTCTCCCTCTTCCATTTCACATCTTTCCCCATTTCCTTCTTCCTATGTTCCTTCCTTCCTTTCTTCATTCCTTCTTTCCTTCCTACCTTCCTTCCTTCCTTCCTTTCTTCCTTCCTTCTTTCCTTCTTTCCTTCCTACCTTCCTTCCTTCCTTTCTTCCTTTCTTCCTTCTTTCCTTCCTTCCTTCCTTCCTTCCTTCCTTCCTTCCTTCCTTCCTTCCTTCCCTCTACCTTTATTCACACCAATATATCCATACTTCCATTCTTCCCTCTCTATTCTTTTACTTCTTACACCGGATCATTTAAATTTCCCCAGCTCCATTCCTTCCTTCGTTCTCTCTCCAAATACTCCTTCCTTCCCTTCTTCCCTTTCCCACTTCCTCCATTAACACCCGTTCTCCCCCTTCCCTGATTTCCACCCCCTTCCCACCATTTACCTGTATCACGCAATCACCACAAAACATTAGGTAATTATATGCATTAACAAGGTAACAAGGAGGGAGTTTGTCTATCAAGGTAATGCAAGGAAAATATTGTGACCGAAACAGCATAGGAATTGGTATCACTGTTATCTCTTATTTTAATGAAAAGGAAATTAGTTTTGGTAGGTTATTACTCTTTTGTATGTCTGGTTATTCAGTTAGGAAGGAAGGAAGGAAGGAAGGAAGGAAGGAGGAAGGAAGGAAGGAAGGAAGGAAGGA
>JACEEZ010002351.1:50000-57500 GCA_016584305.1 Chionoecetes opilio
GATGCACGTAGACTACGTCCAGCAAAAACGTGAAGTGTGAACCGGGCTTCAGTCGTTTTTGACATCCAGGCAGCAGATTGTCGGCCTCCCGGAACGGCATCATGTAAGTATGTAGATGTTAATAAAATATGCTGGGTTGATTTACGCAATGCCAAATTTGATTATATATATTATAACGCGTTCAGCTCACAACTTACTTCTCACAAAGCAACCCTTACCCATCAAAAGTTATTGTAAATGGATGGATCTACAATTATTGTATCCCCGACATTTCCGGATTTTCATTATCTATCGAAAAAAATATTTTCGGATTTCTGGCTGCTCAAAAACATTGCAAAATTGACGACGATCATGTTTTTGTTATTTTGCTGCAAAACTATGAGTCGTAGAAGAAAACTTATCGAAGTAACAAAGGTTCATCTTGATGTGTTATAGTTGATGCAGTAATCGGCTTGTCAAAACACCTCATGGTTGTCGAGAAAATTTATATTTTGTTTAATTGTATGAATGCTATTTTCTCGGTTATTTGCCCATCAATATTTTTTTGCTTTACGCCAACAAATGATAGACCTTGATTTACTTCATATTAACTTCTCTATTCATGCTGCACTTATTTGCCATAGTTTTTTACTATGGCACGGAGTAAACGGTATAATGGCACGGTATGCCGGCTCCGACGGCTCGGAGTGCCGGCAGGGCAGGGAGTGAGGAGCTTGTTTCACGACACTCCTCGGGAAGCAGACTTCTCTCTATCACAACTGACTTTGCTATACCGTATTGCTTATTACTCTTACTGCATATTACTACTACATTACTCATATGACTAGTATTTTATTATGTCATTAAGGTATATATTAATGTATTTTACTATTATTGATACTCTGGTTCATTGTTTGGGTCACACATCCCTTTTTTCTTTTTCTTTTCTCTCATTGAAATTTTTTTACATCGCAAAGGACTGCCCAGGTGGGAGAAAAAGGCGATTTTTTCGGGCCTTGCCGTTTTTGGCCTAGCTTTTCCCCCTAAAGGTTTGTAGGGAGTCACGGGGCTAGTATTTCAGGATTTTCATGTTGCCCATTACACTGGGGAAACACTAAACTTTTATCAGAAACTCTCCCAAAAAAACCCCCCTAGCCCCCTTTAAACCCTCTCTCCCTCCCCTCACCCCCACACCCTCACTCACTCCCCCTTCCCCTCTCCCCCCAACGAAAAAAAACCCACCTCATTTCCCCCCCCCCCTTTCCCTTCCCCCTTTGGGTTCATTCTTCACTCCAATCAGTTTGTTTTTCCTCTCCCCTTTTTCCTTTTCCCCTTTCCTTTCCTTTTTCCTTCCCTTTCCCTTTTCCTTTCCCTTTCCCTTTCCCTTTCCCTTCCCCTTTGGGTTTTTGTTTGTTTCTAACTTCATTTAAAACCTTTACTCCTCCCCCCTTCCGTTTTTAACTTGAAATCCCCTTCCACCTGCCTTGGCCCCTCCACCCCCTGTCTCCACCCTGTCCCCTTAGGTCCCCCACTCCCTGTTTTTCCCCCCCCTGTCTCCAGGCCCTTCCACCCCTTCCCCCCCCCCGGGTCCCCTGGGCCCCACCCCCCTGTCTCCCACCCTGTCTCCTAGGTCTCCCCCCCCCCCTTTGCCCCCAAACCCTGTTCCTAGGTCTCCACCCCGCCTCCCCCCCGTTTCCTAGGTCTCCACTCCCTGTCTCCCCCCCTGCCCCTCCAGGTCTCCATCCCTGTCTCCCACCCGCCCTCCTGGTCTCCACCCCTGTCTCCCCCCTGTCTCCTAGGCCCCCACTCCGTCCCCCAACCCTGTTTCCGGGTCTCCACTCCCTGTCTCCCACCCGGTCCCCTAGGTTCCACTCCCTGTCCCCTACCCGTTTTCCTAGGTCTCCCCCCCCCTTTCTCATCTCCCTCCCCTCCCCTTTGTCTATTCCTCGCTTCACAAAAAATATTTAAAAAATTTCGTCTCCTTCATGCCTTTTTTTTTTGGGACCCCCTTCATCTATTTCTTTTTACTTCTCTTTTACATTTTTGGCACGTATTCCCAATAGTTTTTAATTTTATTGAAAAAAACGTGATTTAAAAAAAAATCAAGGATACCCCTTGCAAAAATATGCAATTTTTTTTTGGAAAAATAGATTTGCCTTGAAAATTTTTTCCTAGCAGTTTTCCCGGGGAAGCTTTAACACGAATTTTTAATCAGTTTTCAAATTACAATTTTAAAAAGGGGCCCTTTTAAACCAATTCACAAATGAATGATACTTTCCCGATATTCCATTAAAATCACAAATTAGACAAAAAATTCTACAAGACCCTTTCAGAATGAAAAAGGAATTGGGTAGATTAATCTTTTCTTAATTTCAATGAAGTATTTGTAATTTTTAAATTAGTATTATTTAAATTAAATTTAATCCTATTTGAGGGGCCCCCCACCTCTGTTGTCAAAGTATTTATAAAAAAAAATTAGGAATACAAAAGCAATCCTGTGGGACTTATAAGCCCCCCCAAAACCCCTTGTAAAGGAAAGCGTGAAGGGGCGAAGAGGCCCTTTAAGGACCTGAAAGGTTGTATACAAAGCGAAAGGGTACTTAAAAATAATAGTTCTTCCCCCTCCCATTTCCTTCCTACTTTCTTCTCCTCCTTCCCCTCCCCCTCCTCCCTTCCTTGTCCCACCTCCTTATTTCCTCCCCCTCTCCCCCCCTTCCTCCTTCTCGTCCCTCCCTCCCCCCCCCCCCCCCCCCCCCCCTTT
The DNA here is from genome assembly GCA_016584305.1 of Chionoecetes opilio. Taxonomy (NCBI): domain Eukaryota; kingdom Metazoa; phylum Arthropoda; class Malacostraca; order Decapoda; family Majidae; genus Chionoecetes; species Chionoecetes opilio. The sequence continues at coordinate 52,741 of JACEEZ010002351.1, forward strand.
CCCCCTCCCTTTTCCCCTTTTTCCTCCCTTCCCCCCCCGCCTTCTTCCTTTGCCTATCGTAATTAAAACGATTTTTAAACATATATCAGATCAGCGGGCCCCGCCCGGCACGCACCGCCCTGGGGGAGGCTGGATTCCCACTAAAATAAGGTTTAAAGGGTAATTAAAACCAAAGGGGTTTGAAACGGTTTAAGGGAAAGGGAAAAAAAAAAACCGAAACGAACGAAATTATTCCCCGGGAACAAAAAGGGAAACGAAAACGTTATCATGTTTACTGTTCCGGAGCAAAAACGCTATTTTAAAATCCCTGTAACCGGTTAATAACGTTATTTTTTCGTGTCATGCCATATTTGGTCAATAATCCATTTTCACTTCCAGTAGCCAAATGATGAATACATCTGCATTACAAACATACATAATTAAGTCTACTGTATTTGTTCACTTGGCAATACGCCTATAGACAGTGAAAGCTAGGGTTGCCACACAACGCCGGTATTTCTATTTTTTCATGGTAAAAATTTACTACTGTGGGCTTTATAATAAGACCTTTTCTGTTGCTGTTTCATTACATTAATATATGTAGATAATTTTCTCGCATGTTTTTAATGAAAATGGGACATATTAATCGTAGAATAAGCATTTGTCAAATGATTCACAGCACGCTCCACTATTCCTGATTATTATAGTATGAAGGGCCAGAAATATACAACTTTTCCTACACAGAGAATTTTCTTGATTTATACATAATATATAAATGCAACTGACGAATACCAGCAAAGTATATAAGAAACATTAATGTGTACAGCAGTGTGTTGATGCCTGAGGTACGACACTTTCTATAGGCTACCACACGTGGGCTAATCTCAAGCACCCTCTCCCTCCCTTGGTCGCCTCCCGTGCGTTTGTACGTCTGGCAGCGTATCTTCCTGACATTTTTTCGGAGATTACTATATACATATGCTATGACACTTGGATCCGTAACTTTCTTACAGTCACACTTCACCTGAACAACAATACTGATGTACCTCATATTTATCACGTTCTTAATAATCATGTATAAGACATAAATAAGTACTACAGATATTCATTCATATATACGAAGATTGTGATTAACATGAAGATTGAAGTGTATGTGAGTAATTCATGATACTATGAAAGTAACTTCATTACTGAGAGGGGCTCTTATGTGGAGTAAACGAAAAAAACGATTTACGAAAAAATGAATAGTCACCCATGATGCCCGCACGAGAAAACGGAAAAAATGTAAACATATTAGTACATGGTACCTCTGGCCTCTCCGTCTATAGGCCTATTGACTATGTGGGTTTGTTTCCAATAGTATCATATGCACCACTTTTCATTTAATTTGTGAAGAGTAACTATTTTTTACCTTTTATAATTATGAATGTTTGTCTTTGTGATATGCATCACGTTCCCTTATTTTATTACACTTTCCATTCGTGCAACCATTGAGCATATACTGCCTGCAGTTGAGTTTAAGAACATGCTTAGATTAAAAATCCAGTATTGAAAATAGATAATATATCGTGATTGTGCTTAAACTTTTAACTGTGTTCATAGCCAAATTTGCTTGGTGCGCCGAATTTCGGTGTGAGCGTCCTAGTTTTCGAGTCCCTTGGAGTACCACATGGTCCATTAATTTCATTGATTAGGTTTATTAATTAGGGGTTTGGTGATTTACAATTATTTCAGGTTCAGGAGTAATTCTTAGCGAGATCTTCCCTTGGGGGTTAGGCCCCATCAATTACACCTTCCTTCTTTAATCATTGAGTCTATGACCCTGCACTGGTTTCAAGAACTGCTTAGATTAATATCCACTGATCCAGTTTTCGAAAATAAAAAATTTTTCGTGATTTTGTGCTTTAAACTTTTAACTGTGTTCCATAGCCTAATGCTTGGTGGCCGAATTTCGGTGTGAGTTCCTAAGTTCGAGTCCTTGGAGTACCAATGTATCATTTAAACTTCATTGATTAGGTTTATTTATTATTGGGCGGGTGATATACGAATTAATATATTTTGTGCCAAAAGTAAATTATTCATAATCATTAGTGATTCAGTCTTTTTACGGCAACTGAGATTGCATACTCCTACCTACGCTTCCTGTATTGTATAGTAAATTGTTTGCCTTATTAATTCGTATAATAATATATTTCTTACGTATCTAGGGTTTGATTTTTGTTGAATATTGTGGACCATGAAATTTGTATGGCTTTATTACCATTTATAAGAATGTAGTCATGTACGGAATTATTATTTATTAGGGCAAATAGCATATTTAATACATGGTTGGAAATAACGTTAACCGGTTTTCATTTCTTTCTAACCGGTTCAGGACGTTATGTTGGAGGAGGAACGAAAAACGAAACTTTAAATAATACTGTTTCTGATGGGAAAACGAACCGTTTGAAAAATAATTTCGTTTTCAAGCCTGATTCAAACTTGCTCGAATTATGGAAAGTTATTGAAAAATTTGAACTGGCCTGAAACAGGTCGAATTATCCGAAGTTTGAATCATACGAGTTTGATTTAGAGAGGGTTTACTGTAGTACATAGTTAATACAAATTGCAGCAACATCAGTAGTAGTAGTAGTAGTAGTAGTAGTAGTAGTAGTATAGTAGTAGTAGTAGTAGTAGTAGTAGTAGTTGTAAAGAGAGAGAGAGAGGAGAGAGAGAGAGAGAGGAGAGAGAGGAGGGGAGAGAGAGAGGAGAGAGAGAGAGAGAGAGAGAGAGAGAGAGAGGAGAGAGAGAGAGAGAGGAGAGAAGAGAGAGAAAGAGAGAGAGAGAGAAAGAGAGGAGAGAGGGGGGGGGGGGGGGGGGGGGGGGGGGGGGGCGGGGGGGCGTGGTGTTAGTGTTGGAGTGTAGTCGTGCAGTACCGGCGTGACGGATTGCGTGCGGGCTTACCACTTGCAAAGCCTCTCACGTCCGCTAACTCAGTTTGGAAGCTCGTGAATTAGTGTGCCATTCCGTCAGTTAGTCAGTCAATCCGTCAGTCAGTCAGTCAGTCAATCAGTCAGTCAGTCAGTCAGTCAGTCAGTCAGTCAGTCAGTCAGTCAGTCAGTCAGTCAGTCAGTCAGCCACTCAGTCACTCAGTCAGTTAGTTAATCAGTCAGTCAGTCGGGTAGCTAGGGAATCAGACAACAATTCAGTCATCAGTCTGTCGGGTAGCTAGGGAATCAGACAGCAATTCAGTCTGTCAGTCAGTCAGGTAGCTAGGGAATCAGACAGCAATTCAGTCTGTCAGTCAGTCAGGTAGCTAGGGAATCAGCCAGCAATTCAGTCAGTCAGTCAGTCAATCAGTCAGTCAGTCAGGTAACTAGGGAATCAGCCAGCAATTCAGTCAATCAATCAGTCAGTCAGGTAGCTAGGGACTCAGCCAGCAATTTAGTCAGTCAGTCAGTCAGGTAGCTAGGGAATCAGCCAGCAATTCAGTCACCAGTTAGCCAGTTGGTCAGTTTAATGTAATCAACCAGTAACTTGAATCGGTCCAACAGTTAAGGAATCAGTGCATCAGTGAACCAGTTGGCTAGGAGGGAGCCGCAGGGAATACAGGAGGAGGAGGAGGAGGAGGAGGAGGAGGGGGAAAGGAGGAGAGGAGGAGGAGGAGGAGGAGGAGGAGGAGGAGGAGGAGGGGGAGGAGTGAGGGGGAGGAGGAGAGGAGGAGGAGGAGGAGGAGGCATAAGGGAGAGAAAGGGGGAAGCAGGAATAGAGAAAGGAAGAGGAAGAGGAAGAAAGGGAAGAGAACGAAAAGGGCATAAGGGAAAGGTGAAGAAGGATGCAGGAATAGGGAGAGAGATGAAAAGGAGAAGGAGGAAAAGGAAGAGAGGGGATCAGCTAGGGCATAAAGGAGAGGGGAGGGAGGAAAGGCAGGAAAGGGAGGATAAAGGAATGGAGGAGGAGGAGGAGGAGGAGGAGGAGGATTACAAAAGGAAACACAAACAGCAACAGACCGATAGGTCCTTACAAGGCTGTTTTGCTTTAACTACACTACACTAACTGATGATAAGAGAAAGGATGGAAAGTAGAAGGCTCCTCCCCACCCACCCATCCTCCAGCCGAAGCTGGCCGGAAAAGAAGTGATACCATGCCGTATAGAAAAACTGCATGGAATTTGGGGAGGAAAGTTTGAAAGCTGTAATCTATGGCTAACTACTACTAGTTTGTGGGGGTAGGTTTTGTGCTTGATAGATAGGTCATGTTATGTGTGTTTTGTAATGGTGTGACACAGTGGGGGAGGTTCAAGGGTGTGGGGGCAGCCTTGCCTGGCGCTTTTCTTGGGAGGCAGCAGTCCATCAGGGCCCCAGCTCCGTTCAATCCACTGCGGATTGTGTACTTTTCCCTGTAGGAAAGCCGTACACTTCAATGCCTCCTGCAGCAGTGACCCCCGGTACCTTAAATCCCGATGGTGGTCACTAAATGCAGGACCCTTACTGGTCCACACCGTCACAGGTCGAGAGTAGTAGTGGTAACCGTTAACTCGGGGCTATCTGTGTGTGTTAAAGAGGTCTAATGTAGTGTTGGGTAGGCTCAGTGTGGAAGTTCAAGGGTGGTGCGGCAGCCTTGCCTGGCGCTTTCTTTGGGAGGCAGCAGTCAACAGGCCCCAGCTCCGTTCAATCCACTGCGGTAGTGCACTTTCCAAGTAGGACGCCGTGCACTTCAAAGCCCCTGCAGCAGTGACCCCTGGTATATAATCCCGATGGTGGTCACTAACTGACAGGGCCCCTTTCTGAACCACAGCCCGT
>JACEEZ010002351.1:62500-80000 GCA_016584305.1 Chionoecetes opilio
CTCCCTCCAACTTCGTTGGCTGAGGTAATGATACAATAAAAGGGTATCATCCAATCAAATAAAATAGGAGAAAAAAATCTGTACATCCTAACAATACTACAAACAATTATCTACTTTATTTACGTTTTTCTATTCTACAGTATTTATATACTTTAGTTTTACAGTTTAAGTCTAAAACGGAGAAAGAAATAACTATAAATTCAATAGCTTAAACGAAGTGTTAATCAAAGCACAGTTCGAGGTTGTTGAACTTGTATCATAAAAACGGTATAACGCAGAGGAGAACAGAGAGTACTGGTGCTAAACGATGCAAGGGAAGGAGATATAATGTAGTGTTTGGAAGGAGTAAGTGCTGGGTGATTAGGGTGATGAGTGATGCTTGATGAAAGGGGTGAGAGAGAGAGAGAGAGAGAGAAAAAAGAGAGGGGGAGAGGGAGAGAGAGGAGAGGGGGAGGAGAGAGAGAGGAGAGAGAGAGAGAAGAGAAGAAAAGAAGAGGAAAAGAAGAGAGAGAGAGGGAGAGAGAGAAGAGAGGAGAACATAGCCATTCACTAAATTTTGACGACGACATTATTTAGACAACAGAAAGAGATAGAGACAGAAAAGTTTAGATCAGACTTTGTAGAGTAGCTTGTTGATGTAGGAAGAATACAGAGGAGATTACTAAAAGAAGAAGATTACTAAAAAAGATTACTAAAACTACTAAAAGAAACTAAAAGAGATTACTAAAGAGATTACTAAATAAAGAAATGAGATTACTAAAAGAAAAATATGGGTCTGCATCGCACACACACACACACACACACACACACACACCACACACACACACACACACACACACACAGGCCAAGTATTTGCCATCCGGACCAGCCTCTCTCACTGGCCGGTGCTGAAAAAGGGGCAAATTCAAAAAAAACTTTATGGGGGCGGCAGCAGAGGATGGAGGAGGGGGGGAGGGAGGGAGGGGAAGGGGAAGGGGGGGAGGAGGAGGAGGGAGAGGGACGGAAGATAAGGGAGAGAGAGAAGTGGATGGGAGGAGGAGGAGGTAAAAGGGTAAAGGAGGGAAGAGGAAAATGAAGAGGAGAGAAGAGATAAGGACATCAGAGAGAGAGAGAGAGGAAGAGAGAGAGAGAGAGGAGGAGAGAGAGGAGAGAGAGAGGAGAAGAGAGAGGAGAGAAGAGAGAGAGAGGAAAGGGGCACCTTTTAAAGATAGCGTTGTCGGGGGGTTTTTTCCTTTTATTATAAGTTTTTAAAAATTAAATAATAAATTCATCATATTTCCGTTGTGATAAGGAAAAGGAGCAATGTGAAAAGAAGGAATATAATTAAGGAGTAGAAGAAAGGAAAACAAAGCATAAGAAAACTGTGAAGAAACACTATGGCATGGAAAGAGAAAGCAAGGAAGGAAAGGAAAAGAAGAAAAGAAAGAAAGAAAGAAAGAGAAAAGGAAGAAAGAAGGGAAAGGAAGAGGAGGAGAAATAATTACGAGTTATGTTGAAAAGAGAATCATGGCTAGGGAAAGGAGAGGTAGAAGGAACGAACCGAGGAGAAGAATAGAGGAAGGAGAGGAAGTGAATAGGCAATGATTAGGGCTAGCTAGGTAACAAGGGAGTAAGGTAGCAAGGCAAGGTATAAGGAAGGTAGCAAGGTAAGGTAAGGTATGAGTAAGGTAACATTGGGTTAAAGGAATCTAGGTAGCAAGGGAGAGAAGGTAACAAGGTAAGGTAAGGTATAAGGAAGGTAGCATTAACGTAAGGAAGGTCATGGTAGGAAGGTAGGAATCTAGGTAGCAAGGTAAGGTGTGAGGAAGATAGCAGTGAGGTAAAAGGTTGGGTGGGGTTTTTGAAATTTTTTAAAAGGTTTATTACTCCAGCGACCCCTAGACAGAGTAATCACTAAGTATACAGAGTAATCACTAAACGAAGAAAATAGACACCACTTAAACCTAAACTCAAACATATATCAGATATCTATTCCTACTACGCTATATTATCAAAAAACTTCAAAATACAAAAAAACAACTTATCATTTGCGTATTTTTAGCATCAAACAACAGTTGCATATTCGTAACATTTGGGTTATATGTATTTTTTTTTGGGTTTTAAAATTTCCCCTTCTCTTTCAAAGTAACCCCAAAAACCACCTTAAAAAAATAATTTAAATTTGTCATAAAGGTCAGGTAGTAAAAACAGGGTTTAATTTAGGGGAAGAAAGTTAAAAGGGTGATGAGGAAGGAAAGGTGGTGAAGTGAGGGAAGTGACGTCACGGCTTTGTTATAGGTCATTTGGGGTCATTCCGGAAAGGTATGGAGAAAATAAAAATAAACCATAGGAATCAATATTTTCGAACTTGACATTAGATGTCGGCGAAGAAGGTCAGGACCCTGTTAAAAGTCTGGAAGAGGTCACTATTGCAAAGGTTGACTCTCCTCTCTCTCTCTCTCTCTTCTCTCTCTCTCCTCTCTCTCTCTCTCTCTCTTCTCTCTCTCTCTCTCTTGCTTTTTCCCATTTCTTTTCCCACCTCTTCCATTATTTTTTTCTTCGTATATCAAGAGGATGTAGTTGCTCCTCTCTCTCTCTCCCCTCTCTCTCTTCTCTCTCTCTCTCTCTCTCTCTCTCTCCCCTCTCTCTCTCTCTCTCTCTCTCTCTCTCTCTCTCTCCTCTCCTCCCTCTCTCTCTCATATTTCCCCCACTTTCTCTCTTTTCCCTTTCCTTACCTCCTCTTACATCTCTTCCTTCCCTCCTCCTCCTTCCTTCTCCTCCTTCCCTCCTCCTCCTCCACCTCCTCCTCCCTCCTCCCCCTTTCCCTTCCTTCCCCCCTTCCCTTCCTTCCTCCCTACGTAATATATTCTTCTTTTTTTATATCATCCCTTCTTTCTCCCTTCTCTTTGTCTTCCCTTTTTATCCCTCTCCCCTCATCTTCTTCCCTGCCACTTTCCTGCATGTCATTAAATTAATATACATTTTTTTAAGGATGCCGGAGTGAAAGTTGGGGAGGCATCGAAAAATTCTCTGGTGAAAATTTAAGTTAGTCTTCATAACAGTATGCGACCCCTGAGTGACCCCCCTCCCCCCTTTTTCTGACCTATCCCCCTGCCCCTCCCTTAGCCCCCCTGTTAGTGAAAAACAGAACTGTACCCCCCCTTCCCCCTCTCGTGACCTTAAAGCCCCCTTTCCCTTGCTCCCTAAAAATGTCAGGCCCCCCTCCCCCCCTCTGTGACCCCTTTAACCTAGGGGACGTACACTGAAAATTTAATCATACAAGGGCCACAAAAAGTTTCGTATATAGCTCTTCGTAAAATAAGGGATCATTATAACGACCGTAAAAATGAATGACTATAAAAGAATGTACTATGAACACTTTTAACCCCTTTCACGCCCAGGTCTTTCCTTTGCTATATAAAATCGTCTGTTGTTAGCCATAAAATTACGAAAATTAACTTAATATACCAAATTAACTAGTCGACAAGGATACTAAACAGGTCATATCTATAAAATATTTGCTATATTCACTAAAAGTCGTCTAATGGTATCCAAATTACAATGGAAATTACGTTGTGGGCCTCAAGGGGTTAAAATAAATTAGTTTATTTCATCCTTCCACCCCTTAAAAATCCCCTTATAAAATGCCTCCAGAAAAGAAATATCTATCTATGCAAGACCAAGAAGAAGAATAAAAAGAAAAAAATATAAAATACCAATAAAAATAATATCCCACTAGTACCATCCCCATCGTTACTATAACCAACAACAACAACAACAACAACAACAACAACAACAACAACAACAACAACAACAACAACAACAACAACAACAACAACAACAACAACAACAACAACAACACAACAACAACAACAACAACAACAACAACAACAACTACTACTACTACTACTACTACTACTACTACTACTACTACTACTACTACTACTACTACAACAACAATAACTTTCCTCTACATGCCTCCACGCCTCGCCTCCTCCCTGCCGTAAGATCTTCTCTCATCCCTACTCTGCTCATCTTACTAATGGAGGAATACACCATTATCTTCTCTCTCTCTCTCTCTCTCTCTCTCTCTCTCGTCCATCGTCTCTCTCATCTCTCTCTCATCATCTCTCTCTCTCTCTCTCTCTCTCTCTCTCTCTCTCTCTCTCTCTCTCTCTCTCTCATCTCTTTCAGCGGTAAAAATGTAGACCTCACTTCTTAACTTCTTATTTTTGTTATTCCATTTTTATGAGGATTAACAAGACTCGAACTAAATTGGAACAGCTCTCCCTTCCTCAACTCTTTGGTAGCCACTTACCAGGAACTTGCCATAAGCAGGTCTTTTGAAAATAAGTATCTACCCTAGCCAAGTCCCATATATTTTTTTTAATCACCAACCTATATATAAAAAAAATAGATGAATCAAACACACAGAAACGCTCTTAAGTCTCATATAACGTCTAAAAAAAAATGATTAAAAATTCACCAGATTAAAATAAAACAAACCACACAAAATAAAAAAACAAGAACTCTCCACACGCCCTATCTAAACCCTTGTATACTATCCTCATCTGCCCTTTCGTCCATTCCCATAACCTTATTGCCCTATATACAACCCTATTGCCCTGTATACAACCCTACCCCAACCACACTTTACGTAAACCCCCAATAACCAGCCTACCACCCATACCACTACCACAACCTAACTACCATACATCTACCGTTTCCCCCTCTCCCCTACCAGCCACTACCACAACCACCACTATCACTACCTCACCAACACATCTCTACCCTGTGTCCCCCTCCTCCCCCCTCCCCTATACAACGACAAACAAACATGGCCGCTGTGCTTCTCTCCGTGTAACGACCGCCACTCAGAGATACAAACCACAATGAAACGACCGTCCATTAGCCCGATCACCGAATCAGCGAAGGGAAGGGAAAGGGAAAGGGGTAAGGGGGGGGTTAAGGGAAGAGAAGGGAGGGAAAGGGATGGAAATGTAATGGTATAGGAAGAAGGAAAGAGAGGGAGGAATGGGTAGTGTGGGTGGGTTAAGGGGTAATAGGGGTTGATAGGGTGGAAAAAGGGTGAATATGAGACGGAATGTTAAGAGGAATAGAGGGAGGATCTGAGGTTTTCGAAAAGGAAGGGTAAATAAAGGGTCAGGAAAGGAGGGAGGGGGGGTAAAGGGGGATTGTAATGGTAGATATAGGATGAAGGAAAGGAAAAGGGGAAGGATATGTTAGGGGGAAAGTGAGTGCATAGGAAAGGAAAGCTAAAGGAAGGGAAGGGAAAGGGAAAGGGGGGTTATGGGTAAGGGGGGGAATGGGTAGAGGGGGGTTAAGGGGGAGGGGGGAATAGGGGGCGAAATAGGAGGAATGAGGAGGAAAAAGAGGGATGAATATAGATTTTGAGATAGAGAGAAAGTGGATGAGAGGAAGGGGAGAAGAAAGAAAGTGGGATAAAAGGCTAAGGGGTGGTAAAGGGGGACGGGGAAGGGGAGAGAGGAGACGATGATAATATGAAGGAAGAAGGAAGGCTATAGAATTCAGTGATTCCCAACCGGGGGTGCGCGGAACCCTGGGCTTCCGCCGACCATCACCAGGGGTTCCGCGAGAAACCGTAAAATAATTATGTGCTATTACAAAATGACAGTGATCTTAATTCATAATTCATAATTCCTACTCAACAAAACGTCACAAACATTTTCCAGACACCAAAATACTCGTACGTGGTCAGTCATTAACAATGTATTAGTCACTTGGGGGGGAGACTCAGTAAGCGCCTACTCCGCCGCGAATTTCCCTCATAATATACGTATATATATATATTATATGTAATATATATATATCTATATATATATTATATATATATATTATATATATAGTATATATATATATATATATATGAATATATATGTATATAGGAGAGTGGATATGGATATATAGTAATATATATATATATATATATATAGATATATAATATGATATATTATATATGCCAAGGTTTCGCAAACCTTTTGTCAGTGCTGCACCCTTGGATTTTATATAATCCTTTCTGTGGCACGCCTTTTTCAACATTTTATTTTTAATCTTTTTCACCATCGTTAGCCGCAAGGAATACACACGTACAGCTCGTGTATAGTGCCTCACTGACAAAATGGTAAAGAAACCGATCAGAGTACTGGACGACCGACGCGTATAACAAGAAAATTTGGTTACGCACGTAGTCTGAATTTACAGTCTATTGCCATTATTAGCCACATTCATGGCTCTTGTGGACACCCTCGGCGCTGTCCCGTGCACCCCAGGTGCCGCGCACCCAGTTTGAGAACCCCTGAATATATGCACGCAGTATGAGCGCATACCTCCGGCCGAATATTTCATCAATTGGTTGCCATGGCGACAGTTTTGTCATTAGATTTCATCCAAAATTAAATCAGTTCTTTATACCAATAGACTTGGTATAGCCGAGTTTGGTCCAATCTATTCGTAACGTTTCGAGAAATCCTGTACCAACAGACAGACAGACAGAGACAGACAACAGACAGACAGATAGGGGTGAAAACATAACCCCTCCAACTTCGTTGCGGAGGTATGAGAGCAAATATATGGCTAAATTAGAAAAAATAGTGTTATTGCCGTGCGGATATGCCCTTCATTTCCTACTCCGCAAGTTTGGCGAACAGCAGGGTTGGGTAGGATGTGACGCAACCCCGTACGAGTATCATACGTGGTCACGATTCCTCAGCCCACCGTTCACACATCTTCCTTCAGTCAGTTTTGAGCAGCGCAAACCGAGTGAAAGCGTTGTGTTAATTATCTCACCAGTTATATTAGTTTGATACGATTTTGAAGACTCAATCATGTTCAAATATTTGAAAAGAAGCATGTCAGTGGAGAGGAGGACAGTGACGAAGAATCACAAATACCACAGCCAAGTACGATAAAAGGAAAGTGAGTGGATGTCAAAAAAAAATCGCCTTACAATGACATTATCTGGTCATTGGGCTTTTACATGGACTGGAAGAAGAAAACTGTCCGCTTCCTTTGTGCATGTTTGTGGGAAAAAGCTCGCTAACACACTATGCCCCCAGTCCCCAGTTTAAAGCGACACTTAACTACTAATCACAGCCACTTGTTCAAATCAAACCGTGGATTATTTTCAAAGACTCTTGGATTCACAGCAGAACAAGAAAAGTTTTTGGTTGAAAAAAAGAGGTACCATCAGTGATAAGGCCCAAAGCAAACTATTTAGTGGCTTAGCTAGTTGCCAAGAAAATGAAAAGTCACACTTATTCAGAAGCCTAATAATGGCCTGCTTGCAAAATATTGTGAGAACAATGCTGGTGAAAGAAGCTTGAAAGTGAATTACGCAGGTTTCTTGTTTCTGATAATACAATGAGTAGGGGCGTCTGGATGACCTGTCCAACAATATTTCTGGTATTTGTCTGATTACTGCAAATAACAACTTTGCTCTCCAAGTAATGAGACACACTGAGATACACTGTAGCTCACGCTGGCGATTTGGTCCGATTTTGAAATGAGGGTGAAATAATGAGAAAAATTATTTTGCTGTAAAGAACTGCAGAAACTACCACTGTCACGACATTTTCACATCTTGTGCTTCTTTACACTGAATCTTGTGGTTTTGTCAGTTAACCGATGCGTTGGAATCTGCACTGGATGTGCTCCCTCAATAATTGGCTCAGTACAAGGGGCTTTGTTTGTATCACGCGTGAAAGAAAAAAAACCCTGAAGGTCATAACCAACTACTAGGCTCACTAAAGACTGCTTTCTCCCACCGGAATCATGGTACAAAAACTATTGGATATTTAAAGCAGTCCTTGAATTAACTGTAACATGGTCAACTTTATAAAGCAGCGCCCTCTGAAGTCTCGCCTAGTTGCAAGGGTTGTGATGAAAACCGCAAAAGATAACTTGACGCTTCTCCAGCCACAGAGGCTCGATAGCTTTCGAGAGGTAAAGCTTTTGACAGAGTGTATTCGAGCTGCGACAGGAACTGCTGGCTTTTCTTCAAATATAATAATAAATCCCGTTTTCTGTAGAATGTCTTGAATCTACAAACCTGGCAATGAAACTATCATATTTAGCAGATATTTATCAGCATTTAACTAACTTGAACACTCAGCTTGCAGGGTGGACAAAGGAAACATTATGACTTCCACAGACAAACTTTTTGCATTTAAGAATCAGCTAGCTGTTTGGAAAAAGCACCTTTCAAGAGAAACGTTCGAACTTGTTTTTCCAATCCTACTAATCAAAGTTCAAACTCAGAAATGAATATGAAAATGTCATTCCATTATTACAAGTCATTTGGGATCACTATCAGAAACTTCATAAGTACTTCCCCTCCTTGTCATCAGATAGGTATGACTGGGAAACACCCTTCACTGATTCTCACCAATACACAGAAAACTACTTAGTCTGCAGAGGAAGAATGGTGACTCAGTGCGATCGAACCTTGTAAATTAAACTTAATGAAGTATCACTTGACAAGTTTTTTTGGATTTCAGCAAAGCAAGAGTACCCCTGTCATCTCAGTAAAAGCATGATGTTTTACCTCCAGTTTTCAACTTCTTACCATGTTGATAAACAACTTTCTCATGTCCTGACCGTCTTAAAATCAAATCAAGAAATCGTTTCTGTCTGTCGAGGAAGAACTGCGTGTGTTTCTGTCAAAATTCCGGCAAGAATTTCACATACACGCAAAGAGAAACAACCAAGTGTAACACTGAAGATAATGTCATACCTTATTGACTTATTAGTGTGAACGCTCATGACATGACATTGTAGTAATTGTAGATTTCATATAATTAGATTGCTAAGAACTTTCATAAAAAACATAATATATATAGATATATATATATAGATATTATATATATATATAATATATATATATATATATATATATATATATATATATATGATATATATTTTATATATATATTTAGTATACTATATACTATAGGGGTTCCTTGCAATATGAAAAAATTATTACAGGGGTTCCTCCAAGGTGTAAAGGTTGGGAATCACTGCTATAGATGTTAGAACAGAAAGTTTATAGGAAAGGCAAGGAAAATAAGAGTAAAAAGATGGATAAAGGGAAGGAAAAGGAAAGGGGGGAGGATGTAATGGTAGTTAAGGTAGAAGGACAAGAAATGGATTAATATCTATGTTAGGGAAAGATAGAAACGGTTATAGAAAAGGAAAGGTAACAAAAAAAGGTAAGGAAAGGAGTTAATTGTATTTACAAGGAATAAGGAAGAAAAGGGAAGGAAATTGTGAATGAAGGAAAGGAGAGAGGAATGTTAGTAAGAGAGCCAAGGTGATAGGAGGCACTTGGGTCAAAGGGGACCAGAACCTGACCAGGAGTAAAGGTCGGTTAAGGGCATAGCAAGGGGTGAAATGTAATGTAAGTCACGAGGACAGAAGGAGGACATATAGAGGTTATGACAGGGACGAAAATGGATAGGAAAGGAAAGATAAAGAAAGGGAAAGGAAAATGTAAGAAGTAAAGGGTGGGAAAAGGGAAGGGGTGAAAGGGAGGTGCAAATGTAATGGTAGGTCAAGGAAGAAGGAAGGAGAGAGAGGAATTGATTTAAGGGACAAAAACATTTGTCTTCTTCTGTCAGAATACCGTTTTTCAAAAAGGGGGAATAATTCGGCCAAGAATTCACGATACGCAAGAGAACAAGCCCAAGTGTCACCTGAAGGTAAGTCATAACATTATTGACTTTTTAGTGTGAACTCTCATGCCCTGTGATGAAATTTTGTAGATTTCATATGAATTATATTGCTCAAGAACTTTTTTAATTTATATATTATATATATATATATATATTTTAAAAATTATTATATATATAAAATATATATATATTATTATATATATATATATATAATTATATAATATATATATATATATATATTTTAAAATAGTTTTTAAATATTTTTATTATACTTATTAATATAATATATATATATATATATATATTAATTATTTTATATATTATTATTATATTATATATATATATATATTTATATTATATATTATAATTTATAATATTATTATTTCTTATATAAAATATATTATATATATATATATTATATATATATTAGGTATACTATATATAGGGGTTCCTTGGAATTGAAAAATGATTACAGGGGTTCCTCCAAGGTGTAAAGGTTGCGAATCACTGCAAGTTTAGTGCCTCGGATTTTTTTATCCTGATTTTAATTGATCCTCCTCCTCCTCCTCCTCCCCCTCCCCTACTTCCACCTCCACCTTCCACTCCTCTTCTTCCCCCAACCTCCTCCTCCTCCTCCTCCCCCTTTCCTCCTCCTCACTTTTTCCCCCCCTCCCCCCTCCCCCTCCTCCTCCTCCTCTCCTCCTCCTCCTCCTCCTCCTCCCCTCCTCCTCCTCCTCCTCCTCCTAGTCCCAGAAAATCTTTTTACGCTAGACCGGGTCAAGCTCAACTAGAAACAACGGATTTAAAATAAGCAGGAAACGGTTTGGTTAACGAACGAAGCAAGTACTTTTTCACAAACCGTGTTGTAAACGTATGGAATGGGCTGCCGTCAGACGTAGTAAACTCAAATACAATAGAATCATTTAAAAAGTCGCCTCGATAAATATTTCATATCAATCCCCGGTTGTCACTGTTTATCTCGGAATAATAAATTTATCCTCGCGGGCCTCTGAACTTACTCTCATTGCGTAAAATGATTGCGAGTCGCGTCTACACAACCCCTCCCACAGTCTCAGACAGCCCCGAGTAAACGGTCACTACTACAACTTTTGACCTGTGACGGGCTGTGGTTCAGTAAGGGCCCTGTCAGTTAGTGACCACCATCGGGATTTATATACCAGGGTCACTGCTGCAGGGGGCATTGAAGTGCACGCGTCCTACTTGGAAAGTGCACTACCGCAGTGGATTGAAACGGAGCTGGGGCCTGATTGACTGCTGCCTCCCCCAAGAAAGCGCCAGGCAAGGCTGCCGCACCACCCCTGAACTTCCACACTGGAGCCTACACCAACACTACATTAGACCTCATAACACACACAGATAGCCCCGAGTTAACGGTTACCACTACTACTCTCGACCTGTGACGGGCTGTGGTTCAGTTAGGGTTCCTGACAGTTAGTGACCACCATCGGGATTTAAGGTACCAGGGTCACTGCTGCAGGAGGCATTGAAGTGTACGGCGTCTACATGGAAAGTACACAATCCGCAGTGGATTGAACGGAGCTGGGGCCTGATTGACTGCTGCCTCCCAAGAAAGCGCCAGGCAAGGCTGCCGCACCACCCTTGAACCTCCACACTGTGTTCACACCATTACAAAACACACATAAACATGACCTATCTATCAAGCACTAAACCTACCCCCACAAACTAGTAGTAGTTTAGCCAGAGATTACAGCTTTCAACTTTCCTCACAAATTCCATGCAGTTTTTCTATATTGCATGGTATCCTTCTTTTTCCGGCCAGCTTCGGCTGGAGGGATGGGTGGGTGAGGAGGAGCCTTCTACTTCCTATCCTTTCTCTCTTATTATCTAGTTAGTGGTAGTATAGTTAAAGCAAACATTCTTGTAAGGACCTATCGGTCTGTTTGCTCTGTTGTGTTCCTTTGTATTCCTTTGTATTCCTCCTCCTCCTCTCCTCCTCCTTCTCCTCCTCCCTCCTCCTCCTCCTCCTCTCTTCCTCCCCCTCCCCTCTTTTCTCCTCCCCCTTCCTCTCTCCTCTCTTCCCCTCAATAATAACAATAATGAAAATAATAATAATGCAGAATATGATGATAATGTTAATTATCTACACCATCAGCATCCACCAAGTTATAGTAGTGGTGGTGGTGTTATGGTGTTTGGTAGTGTAGTAGTATAGTAGTGGTTGTGGTGGTGGTAGTATAGTGGTTAGTGGTGGTGATAGTAGTATTAAGTAGTAGTAATGGGTGGTGGGTGGTGGCTGTGTTTAGTAGTAGTAGTAGTATTGTATAGTAGTAAGTAGTAGTAGTAGTAGTAGTAGTAGTATAGTATAGTAAGTACGTATTAGTTGCTGGTGGTGTTCTTGGTGGTGGGGTGAGAGTAGCAGTATTACCGTCGTGATGGTGGGTGTGTGGTGGGTGGTGTTGGCTGGTGGTCGTGGTGGTGGTGATGGTGGTGAGCGGTGGTAAGGTGTAGTGGTGTGGTGGTGGTGTTATAGTGGTGGTGGTTGATCGTACCGTCGTCC
Organism: Chionoecetes opilio; assembly: GCA_016584305.1. Lineage (NCBI taxonomy): Eukaryota > Metazoa > Arthropoda > Malacostraca > Decapoda > Majidae > Chionoecetes > Chionoecetes opilio. The sequence goes on from JACEEZ010002351.1 coordinate 74,729, forward strand.
TCGTCTGATGGGGTGGTGGTGGTGGTAAGTCGTTGTGGTGGTAGTGGTGGTGATGTTGGTGGTGATGTTTATGGGGTGGTGGAGGTGTACAGGGGAGTTGGTGTGGTGGTGGTGGTGGTGGTGGTGACGGTGGTGATGCTGTGGTTGTGGTGAGGTGGTACGGGTAGTTATGGTGGTGGTGGTGATGGTGGTGGTGTGGTGTTGGTGTGTGGTGTTGGTGTGTTGGTGGTGGCGGTGGTGGTGGTGGTGGTGGTGTTAAAGGTAGTGGTTGTGGTGGTGGGGTGGTGGTGGTGGTGGTGGTGTGTGGTGGGTTTGGTGGTGTTGGTGACACACACCACACACATTCACTCACACACACTACACACACACACACAACACACACACACACACACACACACCACACACCACACACACATACACTACCACACGCACACACACACACACGGGGTAGTAAAAAAATATCATTGGTCTTTCTTCATGTCTAGTTCTTTTGCTCCTGGCAGCTTCATCCATCCGGCTTTTTTCTGTTTTTTCCTTCTTTATTTACGTGATTCCTGACAATTGTGATTAAATTTTACTTGAGGAAATCTAGGAGAGAGAGAGAGAGAGAGAGAGAGAGAGAGAGAGAGAGAGAGAGAGAGAGAGAGAGAGAGAGAGAGAGAGAGTAGGAGATGAGAGGAGAGAGATAGAGAGAGAGAGAGAGAGAGAGAGAGAGAGAGAGATAGAGAGAGAGAGAGAGAGAGAGAGAGAGATAGAGAGAGAGAGAGAGAAAAAAAGAGGAGAGGAGAGAGAGAGAGAGAGAGAGATGGATGATAAAGAAGAGAGAGAGAGAGAGAGAGAGAGAGAGAGAGAGAGAGAGAGAAGAGATAGAGAGAGAGAGAGCGAGAGGAAGAGAGGAGAGGAGAATTAACCATAAAAAAAATCTTTATAGAATATACATACAAAGAATTGAACAAAGAATTGCAAAATATAAAGGAAAATGCGACATATATCCGTACACAGAACACACATACACACACAAACCACACACAAATACACACACACCACAACACACACACACACACACACACACACACACACACACACACAAACACACACACAAAACCTTATAGTTCGCCCATTAACCCTCATTTTTTTTCGAGGGGCCACACAGAAAGGAGGGGAAAGTGAGGGGAGAAAAATCACTTACACAAGAGGGGAGGAGAGAACACTGCTGGCTCAGGGCTTCACAACGGGCGAGGGGAGGGAGGGGAAGGGGAGGAAGAGGGGAAGGGAAGGAGGGGAAGGGTAAGGAAAAGAGGGGAGGGGGAAGGGAGGGGAATGGAAGAGGGGAAAGGGGATAAGGAGTGGGTAAGGGAAAAAGGAGGGAAGGACAAAAGTGACAAAATGTGACATGGGGGATGGTGGGGGTGGGTGGCGACAAAAAAAAAAGAGAGAGAGAGCGGAGAAAGAGAGAGAGGAGAGCGAGAGCGAAAGCGAGAAGCAGAGGAGAGAGAAGAGAGAGAGAGAGAGAGGAGAGAGAGAGAGAGGAGAGAGAGAGAGAGAGAGAGAGAGAACGAGAGAGAGATTTAAATTAAAATAAAACGAGTACAGTTAGGAATTATGTACTGTAAAACAAGGGGAAAAAGGAAGAGGTGGAAAGGAGGGAAGGGACGGTAATAGGGAGAAAAAGGAGAGAACATGGGAGTCTAATGAAGTAGAGGGGAGAGAGAGAGAGAGAGAGAGAGAGAGAGAGAGAGAGAGAGAGAGAGAGAGAGAGAGAGAGCGAGAGAGAGAGAGAGAGAGAGAGTTAATATCATCACAACTAGATTTTCCAGAGCCTTTGTCAGATTTAACTCTCTCAAGGTCACTGAGATAGTCCTCTCTCTCTCTCTCTCTCTCTCTCTCTCTCTCTCTCTCTCCATCTCTCTCTCATCTGCTATCTCTCTCTCTCTCTTCTCTCTACTTCCTCTCTCTCTTCTCATCTCTCATCATCCTCATCTCACTAACTTCCTGCTCTCAGCACTCTCTCTCCGGTCTCCTCCTCTCTCTCTCATCTTTGAACTATTTACCTCTGCGTTGTGATGTATTCCTTAAACGGACTCTGAAATCCGTCGACCACACACACACACACACATACACACCCACCCACCCACACATACACACACACACACACATTCACACATTCACACAATCACACGTCAGTCTGCATCACACGAGCTTATGAGAAATATTTCTACACTAAACATATTCCTCCGAGACTTCACACACACACACACACACACACACACACACACACACACACACACACCACACACACACACACACACACACACACACGCACGCACACGACGTCAGTCTGCATCACACGGCTTATGAGAAATATTTCTACACTAAACATATTGCCTCCAAGACTTCACAACACACACACACACACACACACACACACACACACGCACGCACGCACGCACGCACACACACACACACCACACACACACAGGTAAGCTTACACCTGTTGGTCGACGCAAGACCACAAACCCCCTCAAAAAACCTCGCTGGAGACTATTACAACCCCCCAGTTTACATAAACTTTGTACATAAATCAAGAAAGATGATTATATATATATATTCCTTTATTTTTATAGAAACCTGTTATTTTGAAGGAAGAAATACATGAATATGGAGAACAAGGGAAGCGAGGGAGAAGGAGAAAGAGGGTTAGTGTGTGTGTGTGTGTGTGTGTGTGTGTGTGTGTGTGTGTGTGTGTGTGTGGTGTGAGAGAGAGAGAGAGAGAGAGAGAGAGAGAAGAGAGAGAGAGAGAGAGAGAGAGAGAGAGAGAGAGAGAGAGCGAGAGGGGAGAGAGAGAGAGAGAAGAGAGAGGAGAGAGAGAGAAGAGAGAGAGAGAGAGAGAAGAGAGAGAGAGAGAGAGAGAGAGAGAGAGTAGAGAGGAGAGAGAGAGAGAGAGTAGAGAGAGAGAGAGAAGAGAGAGAGAGAGAGGAGAGAGAGAGAGAGGAGCTAGGGGAAGACATGCAAAAAAGAGCAGGCATAGCAGGTGGAGAGGAAGGGGGAGAAGAGGGGAGTCCCAGTTCTTGAGAGGAGGAAGGGAGTGTTGAATTGTGAGAACTGACGAAGAGGTGCGTGAGAAGGAGGAGCATGAGGAAGAAGGAGGAGGAGGAGGAGGAGCGTTATATATGAAGGGGGTCCGAAAAGGAAAGGTGCGGTGGTGGTAAAAGCGAGTTTACCTGTATGGAGTGGGTTCCAGCTCACACACACACACACACACATACCACACACCACACAATACACACACACCACTCACACACAATATACACACACACACACACACACACACACACACGACTTAACAAGACAACGTTTTTTTTTTTTTTTACATCTTGCCTATAGCGCCTGTAGGCAGTGACCTCGCGAGGGTTGGGATGGTAGGCCCCTGGAGGTTCACTTGAGGACAGTGATGGTTGGCCCTCGCCCTCCGATGGCGCAGGCAGGATTCTTTTATAGTGACGGCGATAAAAACCCCTTTAATTTTTTTGTCAAAAAAAGGGGAAAAAAATTTTTTTTTTTTTTTAGAAACCGTTTTTTTAAAGGGGAAAAAATAAATTAAAAAAGGGGGAGGGGGGAAAAAAGGGTTTTTGGGGGGGGGGGTTTTTTTTGGGGGGGGGTTTTTTTTAAAAAAGGGGAAAAAAAGGGGGGAAAGGGGGAAAAAGGGAAAGGAAGGAGGGAGAGGGGAGGGGAAAAAAGGGGGAGGGGGGGAAAAAAAGAGGGAAAAAGGGAAAAAAGGGGTAGGGGGGAAAGGGGGGGTTTTTAGGGGGAAAAAAAGGAAGGGAAAAGGGCTTTGGGGGTTTTAAAAAAAAGGGCGGAAAGGGGTGGAAGGAAAAAAAAGAAAAAAAAGGGGGGGAAAAAGGGAGTTTTTTTTAAACAAAGGGTCTAAAGGGGGGGGGAAAAAGGAGAGGGGGGGTTTAAAAAAGGGTTTAAAAGGGGAAAGGGGGGGGGTAACGGGTTTCCTTAGGGGGCCAAAGCTACACCCCCCACCAACCCCCCAAAAAACCCCCAAAAACCCCCCAAAAAATTAAAACCCCAAAAAACCCCCCAAACATTAACAAAAAAACTTTTTTTTTTTTTCCCCTTTTCCTTCCCTTTAAGTCCCCCCATTGGGGAAAGGTTCCAACGGATTTCCCCTCGCCCCCCCGGGGGGGTTTTTTTATTGAGGGGGCCAAAAATGGGCCCCCCCCCCCGACACCCCAAGAAGGAAAAAAAAAAGGGGGGGCATTTTTTAATATTAAAAAAATTTTTAAAACCCATCCCCCCAAAAAAAAAAAGGGAAACCCTAAAAAATTGCCCCCCCAAAAAAAATTTAAAATTTTTTTGGGGTTTTTCGTTTTTAGGAAAAATAAAAAATTAATTAATACTTTTAAAAAATCATTTAAAAAAAAAAAAAAATTTTTTTTTTTAAAGGTTTTCCCTTAAAAAAAAAAAAAAACCAAAAATTTTTTTTTTTTAAAAAGTTTTTTAAAAACTTTTTTCCCCCCCAAAATACAAATAACAAATCCCAAATTTCCTAGTCGAACTCATTTCTTGGTTTTCCGCCTAAGACACTCATGTTTTATTTCCGTCTTATTTCCGTATCATTTTCATCTCTGAGATCTAAATTCCTTCAAAATACTTCTAACCCCATCTTTACCCTAAATAATAAAAACCAAAAATTTCCAAGTCTTTTTTTAACCCCCCAAAACCAAAAATATATTTCATCTTATTTCCAGGGTTTTTCCCCCTAAATCAATTTTTACAATACTTCTATACCTTTTATAATCATCTACAAATGGAAATTTTAGGTTTGAGCTGATTTCTTTGGTTTTTGGGGGACCCATGTTATAATTTTGTCTTATTTCCGCATAATTTCCTTTATTCCTTTGCAATGCTTCATAACCCCCCAAAAAATTATCTACAATAAAGTAAAAACAACAATCTCCAGGGTCTAACCTATTTTTTTTTGTATTTTTAGGACACATTTATTTTCCCTCATTCCTCCAGAGATACTAATTCTTCACAATGTTCTATACCCCTTATAATCATCTACAAAAAGTGATATCCATGGTTTTTGGGTTTATTTTTTTATTTTCAAAAGGGGAGACAGATCTGGGGTGAGGGGAAGCTCAACCTCCTCCTAGGAAAGTATTGAGGGTAGAAAACGAGCTAACAAGGGGTTAGGGTTCATTACCAGGAGTTTGAAATAGAATGCTGAGGTTATTCTAAGGTTATTTTGGGACTGTCAGTG
>JACEEZ010002351.1:85000-97500 GCA_016584305.1 Chionoecetes opilio
TAGCTATTTTCAACTTATCAGGGAAAATACCATGACTGAAACATAAATTGATTATGTGTGCAAGAGGAAGTGTTATATATTCAGAAGTTTGTTTTAGTACGGCTGCAGGAATATCATCATAGCCAGTTGCATTTGATTTTAAAGAATTGATGTAGGCTTTGATTTCAGACTGATTACAGGGGAATAGGTACATAGAAAAATTTGAAGAGTTATGAAGATAATCCCTATAACTTATATCGACACTGTGAGAATAATCGTTGGCAATATTAAGAAAATGATCATTAAATGCATTAGCAGTATCAGGGGAAGAAATAAGATCTAGGTTAATAAGCATGTTATTTGACTTATTTTTCCGTCCCAGTAGGTGATTTACAAATGTTTTCAGAGTGCTGTTTAGCGTATTGACTATTTTCGTCCCAGTAGGTGATTACTGTTTTCAGGTCTTTTAGATTACGGTTTTTGAAGTGGCTTTTGTAATATTCGTCTTTAGCAGTACGTAATAGGGAGGTTAACTTATTTCTATACAGTTTGTACTTATCCTTAAATGTCAATGGCCATTTATTAGCAAGTCGTGCAAGTCGATGCTTTTCTTTAATGCATCTAAACAAACCTGGTGTTAAATATGGGCTTTTCTCTGATCTTCTTGTGGTTCTACGACACTTAAAAGGAAAATTATGTTGAAATAATTCATTAAACTTTTCAAAAAACATATCATATGCATTGTTAGGGCAACTAGAAGCTAATACATTATCCCAAGTGACCTGTGACATACCATCAACAAAGTTACTGATATTCTCGGGGCCAAATACTCTCTTGTTTACTGTCTTCCGGGGTTGCGCCGGGCTGCTGTGTTTAAGAAATCGGGAAATGACTGGAAAATGGTCAGAGATGTCAGTACGTACTATGAAATTTGTAGAATTTGACTCAGCCTGATTAGACCAAATGTGATCTATCAGGGAAACTGTGCCGTTTGCTACTCTGGTGGGTTTGGTGGCAGGCAAGAGAGAAAAGGTATACATTAATGTTGTAAATTCAATAACATGTGAATTATTTTGTTTCAATAAGTTAATGTTCCAGTCACCAAACAAATATATGGCACTATAGGCCTGACTTTCAATATACTCAAAAAGCTCTTTTAATTTGTTAATAAAATTATTCATACTACCATTAGGTGGTCGATATATAGAAGCTAGGAAATACCTATCTCTACCACACAAAAGCTCAACACACAGACATCCAAGATAAGGTTCACAAAAACTTACGTTATGCAGACTATGAGAAGTATAGGCATCAGACACATACATGACCACTCCACCTCCGTGCCTGTTACGATGCTTGGAGTGCATTGTGTAACCATTAATTTCATATAAAGGGGCAATGTCACAATCAAGTCGGGTTTCAGAAAAACCGATAACGTCATATTTAATATTGCTTAAGTTTAAAATTTGGTCTTCAAATGGTTGTAGATTTGTTGCAACACTAGCAATATTCATTGATAAGATAGTGAACATATTCGAGTCATCACATGAAAACATTTGGTCATTCATTGTTGTATATACAGACTGTGGAATGTTTAAATCTCTTACATTGTTGAAAAATGAGTCAATACCAGTGTCATCATATCTATCAAACTGAAAATGTAAAGGATTGAATTTGTAGTAATTTAATTTACAAACAGAAACATCATATACATTATGCACAAACACATCATTTAATTCATTATCATCTAAGGAATGAAATGGGAATATAAAATCCATCAAATAATTAGGGATGTAAGTTAAGAGTTAAATATTACAACAGCTATGTATGTTCTTAATTTTTCTTACCCCTCCTGTTGTTGCCACCTCCGCGTGACCGGGTGGTAGCACCCCTATCTGACCCAGTGGCGTCAGTGTTGCCATCCGCGGTAGCCTCTACTGATGTGCTAGGTGTATGACCAGAACTAGTGGGCTGTGTTCCACCCAAGGAGTTATCAGTGTCCACCTCACGGTCCGTAACTGAACTGGCCTGCTGATTTGAAGCGCTTCTCTCCTTGTCACCTGGGTTCACTACCTGGTTCATGTGTGTGTGTGTGTGTGTGTGTGTGTGTGTGTGTTTGTGTGTGTGAGCGAAGAAGGTAGTCAGAACACGAAATTAGGGAGGATGAGGCAAGGCAGGGAAGGATAGCTTGGGGAAAACAAGTTAAATAAAGAAGGAGGAGAAGGAAGAGAAGAAGAAGAAGAAAAAGAAGAAAAAGAAGAAGAAGAAGAAGAAGAAGAAGAAGAAGAAGAAGAAGAAGAAGAAGAAGAAGAAGAAGAAGAAGAAGAAAAGGAGAAGAAAGAGGAAGAAAAGAAAAAGGAAAGTAGGAAGGAAAGACAGAAGATAAGTGATAGTGTAAGGGAGAGAGAGAGAGAGAGAGAGAGAGAGAGAGAGAGAGAGAGAGAGAGAGAGAGAGAGAGAGAGAGAGAGAGAGAGAGAGAGAGAGAGAGAGAGAGAGAGAGAGAGAGAGAGAGAGAGAGAGAGAGAGAGAGAGAGAGAGAGAGAGAGAGAGAGAGAGAGAGAGAGAGAGAGAGAGAGAGAGAGAGAGAGAGAGAGAGAGAGAGAGTGTGTGTGTGTGTCACTGGCCACACGAAGGAGAGTAGCGGCGTTCTTCTTTAGAATGATCATTTTAAGATATTTCATGCTGCATGCTATTTCGCCTGGGGTTAAACTAATGAATTTTTTTTTTTTACCTATAGACGCTCTTTTCATACAAATGTTTTGGTGTGTGGTATAACTTAATCAATCTCATCAACAAAAAATATATTTTAATACCATTTTCATCAGAAATTGATACATACCCAGATATTGGTGGGCGTCTGGCAATGACATAACGTAGTGCACTGTCGTTTCAAGCCAGGGTGTGGTTAAGTTAGGCAAGTTTTCAGTCAATAATGTTCAAGATGCGATTAGGTTCGATTAGGTTAAGATGAAGTTTTGGTTAGGTTTTGCTAATTTAGGTAGATCAGCTATTTTGACGGCGAACGACGTTTCAGATATATGAAAACTAGTATTTTGGGCTCAGTTTTGTTAGATAATTTTGGTTAACAGTGTCGGCGGCCACCAGCCAGCTAGTACTACATGATTACACACAACGCCCACCAATAACTCGGTTAGTATGTATTTCCAATGGAAATGCTACAAGGAAAAGTTGTTTCATTTGATGAGATTAAGTCATAACATACAGCAAAATAATTGTATGACAAGAGTGGCCATAGGTAGAAAATTATCAAAATTCCATGGGCCTTGAATTGTTCGACCAATCCAGCCTGCAGAGTAAAGGTTTGGTATGTCAGCAATCATGTGCAATCACAATCATTTCTTGAAAAGTAATGATATGCCAATGCTATCTCTCTCCCAATGGTCTTAAAGACCTCTTTGGTCATGTATACTGCCAGCATCACCAACAGCTGAGTAAGGGAATTTCTTGACAAAATAAGAGCTTACTTCGCCCACCTGGTTTGCTACCCCTAGTAACATTTTGTCACAAAGCAGATTGAGGATGAGGCCCAAAATATTAGGGGTAGAACATAAGAAAGAATATAAGAAAATAAGGAAGCTACAAGAGGCCGCGAGACCTACACGAGGTAGTTCCTGAAGCACATAATCTGTCACGCTAGTCCCCAGTTGGTAAATAACAGCAATTAATACAACAGTAGTCGGGACTGTGTTGTGTGCCATATACGGGAATCAAGAAAGACTGTCCATTCAATCAAGGTATTCATACAGCAGGGGTCTTAAAGTTATGTGTCACGGTCTCGTAGTTCTATAATGATACTCCTTATGCTGAATGCCACGAGGGCAAATTTCAATGTATGAGGCATTGGTACTTTCAGGTACCCCAGATAATCTAAAAATTCCTGCCAAGTCTATCAGGCTTTCATTGACCCCATGATAAGTATTTCGTAAAGCCACAACTCTTTACATTGTATACTATTTTGTGTGTGTCACAGATATATAGGTTAAGCAGGACAGAGGTCTCTCTACTGTTGATTTACTTGCCAAATACCAGGAAAAGAACATTTGATACAGTCGCTGTGTTCAGGCGTCTAGTCCAGCCTTTGTTATTGTTTTGATCTGACGTCCCCGATGTGTTCTATTGACGCGCGGCGAATCCAGAGTAGATCATAATCTGAGTGGGATCTAGATCAGGAATCTGTAGAATCTGAGTAGATCAGGATGTAAATAGAAGAGGCCTAAAGAGATAAGATATACATGAAGAACCTATAATAAAAAAAATATTAATCATGCCAAGATGCAGGTCAAAAATGTGAGAAGAAAGCGGAGTGCTGAATGCATGAAAATAACTAAACTTTCGGGTTAACTTTTAAGTACACTTTAACGAGTATAAGGGTATCAATAATGCAAGTAATATTGTGTTTATAAAAAATCATATTTCATTTCGCTGGTTCATTTCCTCCGCTTGGCGGAGGTATGCGCCCTCGGAGTGACAAGGTGTGTGTACTCTTACTACTTACTAACACCTGCCTCACTGAGCAGTCTGTTCAGCGCTCAAGGCCTTCACGGGCCACCCTGGCGCCCAATACCACCACCACCACCACCACCACCACGGTCGCCGGCGACCCATCCTGACGGCCGTTAGTTTTTCTTCCTGTGGTGAGGTGTTCCTTGGCGGTCCTGAGCCGCGGGCCGCCGCCCTGGAATGATCCGCTGTGGGGCGCCGTAACCCACAAGCAACTGGCTCAGCATGGAGCACGGCGCGGCGTACTTGCCGTGGGCGTGCCAGGCCGGCGCCAGGACTTGGTAGGCGTGCTGGAACGCTCTTTGAACGTCCCAGATACGGTGGGAGGAGCGACCCACGTCGTTGCCGGGCGTGAGCGGGTCCTGAATGCATAGAGCTGCCCTGCGGTGGCAGCGGGGCATCTCGGTGGGCACGTCCTCCTTCCGCACGTAGCGGCCGCCCTGCACCACGCTGATGCCCGTGCTCAAGTACGGGAATTCGTGCCCGTAGAAGGAAAAGAACCGCGACAGCACCCAACCAAGGTTACCCCGTGCAACCGGTGGAACCTGCAGCTGCAGGAGGCTGGTGGCCATCAGTGTGACAGAGTAGGAGGACACGCCCCCACTGAACACCTCTGCCAGGCCCAAGCAGCGCAGGTAATGGCGCACCACCAGCACCAGCGGCGCCAGCTCCGGGAATTTCCGCATAAACTCCTTCACCAGCGCAGTGGTGCGCACGGCCGCCTCGCTTCCCAGGGACACGTCCACGGGCAGACCAGTCTGTTGGTGCACAAACCTGAGCAGCGGCACCTTGGTCTTGTCCAGCACAGTAAACTTGTGCGGTGCTGCCACGCCCTGCCGCGAGAGAGCGTCTCGCAAGGCAAACGGCGGCGACGGAGACGTCGGCCACTGGCCCATCAGCGTCAAGTCCACGTCGCTGTCGGGCAAGTAGAGCCCGCTGGCCAGGCTGCCGGTGACCTCCACGCTCGCCTAGGGCCACAACGCGGCCACCACGCGCCGCACGTCTTCCACAGCACGCATCCGCCGTTCAGACTCTGCCTTGAAGCCACCCGCCCAGCGCTGGAAGTCCAGCACCTCCTGGTGCAGGGCTGGAAGGCTGCCGTCATAGCAGGACCGCAGGCGTTTCCAGGGCGGGGGAGGCCGGGGCAGGGGCGGGAGAGACTTGACTGCCGCACTGCCGCAGTCTCGATTGGAGGAGGAGCGTCCTCCTTGACTGCTACAGTCTCGATTGGAGGAGGAGCGTCCTCCTTGACTGCTACAGTCTCGATTGGAGGAGGAGCGTCCTCCTTGACTGCTACAGTCTCGATTGGAGGAGGAGCGTCCTCCTTGACTGCTAGTCTCGATTGGAGGAGGAGCGTCCTCCTTGACTGCTACAGTCTCGATTGGAGGAGGAGCGTCCTCCTTGACTGCTACAGTCTTGATTGGAGGAGGAGCGTCCTCCTTGACTGCTACAGTCTCGATTGGAGGAGGAGCGTCCTCCTTAACTGCTACAGTCTCGATTGGAAAAAGAGCGTCTTCCTTGACTGCCGCAGCCTCGATTGGAGGAGGAGCGTTCTCCTTGCCTGCCGCAGTCTCGATTGGAGACTGATTGGAGGATTGATTATCCTTTGGCACTGCTTTTCGCCGGCCCTTAACGCGTTTCTTCACTGGCTTTGCAGGCGCGACGCTCTCCTACACAGCCTTTATGCCTTCCTCTTTGTCTGACTCATTGTCACGGCATTTCTTCTGCTTTCTACAGATAGTGTGCAATTCGCCGAATTCGTCCTTTGACTCTTCATTTTTAACACGAGTCTACTTATTTTTCCGTTTATTACGCTTCTTAGACCCTTTCCCTTTCGTTGGGGCTTCTTTCTCCTGTGGATCCTCGACAAGTTCCTCAGCGTGGTCGCTCGTCTCGACCATCGCATCGGCAGACTGATCCTGCTTCACTTTCTTGGTTCCGTCCCAAGAAAAGCAGGAAACAAAACTCCGGACAGCCAAAAAAGCAACAAATCCAAGGAAATACACTGCAACATAAATGAGTTTTGTTTTGAACTCCTCGTGCTCGTGTTCAGCCTCGACCACCTCCACCTCAAGGCAGCCGAGGAACCGCTTAGTCTCCACCGGGCGGTTGCACCACGGCACATCCCCTGGGGCCACGCATGCCTCCAGGGGGTCTCGAGGAGGGGCAGGGCGCAGAGGTCCCAGCCACCCCGGGAGGAGCCAGGAGCTCCCGTATAGTACTGCGGGATAGGTGAAAGTATTGTGGGTTTGATGAAACAAGCATGGAATTTGGTCGCAGGTAGGACTATGCCTCTTATCAATTTAGTTTCCTTTTTTTTTCCTCATTTTGACGTGAATTTTGTGCAGATGAGAAAAAATAAGAGGAGGAGGAGGAGGAGGATTACATAGGATTACATAGGAATAACAAGACACCGGGAGACCTATTGGTCCATAACGAGGGTATCTGCTGCACTACATACTACTTAACTATAAAACTATTGTAAAGAAAACAGTTGGAAAAATGATACCATGTCCTAAAGAGGATAGGAACATGGAAGTTTCATAGCGCAGAATGATAGGATATAAAAAATACTAACTACAACTACCACTACCCCCCAAACAATCGATACGGGGGACTAGATATGAATTCGAAACCTTTCAATACCCATTTATTACAGTGCGCGTTCAATTTCTGTTTTTTAAAAAGTAGGTTATTGTGTTGGCCCCGAAAAACATTTGCTGGTAACTTGTTCCATCGATCAAGACTCTAACATTGAAATAATTTTTTAGGAGATCGGTGATGCAACGTTGACCGTTTAGTTTTAAACCATTATTCTTGTTGTCAATTGAGTTGAAAGCTCGAATAGGTTCTCTTGATTAATGACATCAAATCCTTTTAGGATTTTAAAGGTTTCTTTTCAAGTCCCCACGGTTTCTTCAAATCCTTTAAGGAAAACATATTAAGTTTCCGCAGTCTCTCTTAAATAAGATGAATTTCGCAGAGATGGAATTTTTTTTGGTTTTTTCTTTTTTGACTAAATTCCAATTTGGCTTGATCTTTTACGAAACAGGGGGGACCAGAATTGAACGGCATATTCCAAGTGCGGGCCTAACCAAGGACGTGTAAAATTTGTGTCATTACTTTCGGAGTTTATGTTCAAGTTGCGTTTAATAAAGCCCAACATCATATTGCCTTTTTACTGGCAGCTAGGCAATGCGGACTGGTTTTCAAATCATTACTGATGAGACACCTAAATCCTTTTCCTGCTGTACTTCAGTTAACGTTTTATTTTGCATTTGATAGTTATATTTGGGGTTATCGTTGCCTATATGCATTACTTTACATTTACCGAATTAAATTTTTAAAATAGCAATTTATCACTCCAATCTGATAGTTTGTCGAGATCACTTTGTATGAGTTCGCAGTTTTCTCTGTTATATGCTTTACCGCCTAATTTGTGTCATCTGCAAATTTGGAATATTTTAGATACAAGTCCGCAGTCCAGGGGCTGGATGTTCAAAACGTTCGAAACTTTCCGCCTCTAAGATCATCTTGGAGTGTTCATAGCGGCCATTTTAAAGATCTTGGGCTACGAACCTACAAAAAGTATTATCAAAGGATCGTCCGAATGTTCTTAGCTCACCGATTAAATGCGATCTTCAAGCTCGTTCCGTTCCGTTCCGCCCCACGAGGAATGGAACTCAGCTGACTGTCGCTTGGCAATCAGAGGAAAGATTTCATCACCTTTGAGATTGTTAGCCAATCATAATGCAGTTAGAATGTAAACAAATATCATATGGCGCGTCCCCACACAACAAATTACAAACTTATAACCTCATATAACATGAATGGTAAAATTATATTTCTTTCCTGCCCTTAGGCCTCACTAGGAGGTTTTGGGTGGGGTTTAGATAAGGTTAAAATAAGGTTGGGTTGGATATACCCGGGTTTCATTTCGCCCCCATCCCATTTTGCCACACCATGGAGTCATTTCGCCCACACTATGAGTCATTTCGCCCACAGGTCAATTCGCCCACACTATGGAGTCATTTCGCCCAAGGTACTGGTGGTTCATTCCATTTCTGCCTGCGGAAGATATAAGTTACATGACTCCGTGACATGGATCGTGTGGGCGAATTACTTTAGAGTGGGCAAAATTGACTCTTACATGTGGGAGAAATGTCTTGCGGCGAATTGACTCATCTATATGGGCGAATTGACTCTTAATGTGGGCGAAATGTCTTGTGGGCGAATTGACGTGTGGACGAAATGCCCGGTAACCGGTTAGGTTAGAAATTATTTTGGGGGGTCATTTAGGACTTTAGGTGGGGAAGGGGATGTTAAAGGGGTAACTCTCCCACTTTAATTTACTTTTTTAGAGGTATTTGAAGGGATTTGTGAAGGTCTTGATAATATCTTGAAAAGGTCTTATATTGAAATTTTTATTTTTTCTTGATATCATGTTACAAAACCCAAAACCCCACCTCTAACCTAACCTAACCTAACCTAGTCTGATTAAGCAAAACTTAGACGACTAAACCAAACCCCACCTCTAACCTAAACTAACCTAATCTGATTTAACCTAACTTAACAGTTATGGCTGAAATAATGGCAGATTTTCGGTATTACGTACATGTAACGCCATTATTATTAATTGAAACCATGGAAATGGGGTTCAAAATACTCAGAATGAAGAAATCAAACACGATATGATGTAGGTAAGAATCCTAGGACTTTTGAAAGCCCACTACCAATCTAATACCCACCCATTTTAGGGTGGGTATTATTAATGGGATACATTATCCAGAAACTAGACAATACCTGGAACTGTCGCCGATAGGAATTCTCGCCAAGTTCCTATTTTATTCGTCGGCGAGTGTTCCTATTTAAACCGTGCTTCTGAATTCAGGGTTTAAATACCAGCAATAGCATGAACAGTTAGGTTAGGTTGGGTTTGGCCAGTTGACTATATGTCTAGGTTAGGTTAGTGATTGAGCGGGGGGGATTCCCCCCAGCTCAGCCCCCGAAATAATACCGACTTGACATATTACGTATATGGGTTAGGTTGAAATGAAAGCCTGCATTCTAGTGATTTTATTGCTTTAACCCCACAATTTCAGTGGTCGTGAACTTGCCTAGAATAACATCTCACTACCCAGCTTCCATCATTGAACCATTTATCAATACTTTCGCTTTACTCACATACCCTATCTCTTAGAGTTGGAGTAGAGTGTACTACTTTTCTCAGACATCCTTGGGCCCCCCAATCACACATTCCTTTATCCTCACATACTCTTTTAGGTCAATATGCAGTTTCAACCAATACTCCCTATTGACCAATACCCCTTTCCATAAAGTGTATACCTACCTATTCTTCTCAGACATCCTTGCCCACCAATCACACATTCCTTTTTCCTCTACATACTCTTTTAGGTAAATATGCAGTTTCAACCAATACTCCCTTTGACCAATACTCTTCTGAATAACTGGAGGGGTACGCCCCAAGACCCCTGCTAGTTATAATTTAACCCGGGCATTGATTAGTAACCTAACCTCACTGGGGGGGGCGGGTTTCGCCCCCCCAGATCCCAATGTGTTATTTTTTCATTTACGGACAGTTTTTGTGTGGGTTAGAAATACTCCTTATAATAAGAACGAAACTTCAGGGTACTTAAAACTACCGATTGGTTGTGTTTGTATGTATTGGTCTAAACTAACACAAAAAAAAAAAAAAAAAAAAAAAAAAAAAAAAAAAAAAAAAAATACCTGATTATTTCACTTTTCCACCTACAGTGGAATGCACTACATGCATTCCACGCACTAGTACACCGGTGCTCGAATGTCTCTTACTCTTTGCCTTCCGTAGCATTGATGAGAGGAGGATGCAGTCAGTTGTACACAAATTGTTTCGTACAACCCGTAGATTCGATCATTGTAGACCTAAAATTGTTTATAGTCTATATGAAACTATAGTGTTTCGTACCTCAGGTCAGAGTTTAACTTTATGACTAGAGTTACAAACGAACACCACTTTTATATGTACGAAAAAAACTCAAAAACTGTGTACGAAACAGCTAACCAAAACCTGGGTACGAAAACAGCTTTTGTACGAAAAATCCCTGTATGCTAGTCCATCCGTATCCTTCACTTGACTCATTCTCTCCATCTCATCCTTGTCTCCTATTCTCCTCCCTTCACTTCCCGCATCTTTCTCTCCCATATCATCTTATCTAACACTTCTAGCACAAGACACATTTCTTTTTTTTTTGCACTTCACTCATTCCAGTCACCTATAGGCATTCGGCAGCATACTATTCATTGCACCCTTTATTTAATTCACATTCCCCCTAAGCGTCCTGACCCAAACCCTAAACAAATCAACATGAAATAACAAACTAATAACATAAACTTTATATGGGTTTTATATTAGAAAAACCTTCATCATGCGACCCTACGAACAGTGTGCGAGTGGTCTTCAGCAACCTTAGCACTACGGTGGAAAACGAACAAATATGGCGGATGGATGTTCGAAAGATCGTTTGAAAATAACTCTAAACGCGTTACGAACGTTCCAAGATCAATCTAAGTGCAAAGATGATCTTAGAGACGAGTTCGAACGTTCGAACATCCGGCCCCAGATCGTTGAAATATATCAGGGAAAAAAAGTAGGACCCAAGACCGAGCCCTGAGGCACCCCACTAGTAACAACTAACCAATCAGATGCCTAGCCATTTATTACTACCCGTTTGTTTACGATTTGAAAGCCAATCGCCAAACCATGAACATAATTTGCTCCCTAAGCCATGTGCCCTTAGCTTGGTCAACAGTCGCTTTATGGGGGGAAAACTCGTATCGAAGGCTTCTGAAATCAAGGTATATTACATCCGAGGGAATTTTAGCGTCCGAGTTTGAATAAATGACATTAAAAAAAAAAACGAGTAGGTTTGTTAAGCAGGATCTTTTATTTCGAAATCCATGCGGGAGGTTAGTATTGAGTTATTTTCATCGAGAAAAGACCCCTATTTTATCCCGCAATATTTTCTCAAATGTTTAACAATCACAGACGTTAGGGCTAATTGGGCGATAATTACTTGCGAGGCTCTATCACCCTTTCTTGATATCGGTGTCAATTAGCTAATTTCCACATACTAGGGAAAATTTTTGTCCATTAGCGATTTATTGAGAATAATCTTTAATGGGAGCGAAAATTGACTGTGACATTCGCGAAGTAATCGGGGGCGAAATATTTCCACCCCCACGATTTTGCTGGGTCGAGTTTCTGCAAATACTTTGATATTTCCCTCTACTGTTATCTCTCCCTATTCCCAAACTATCCCCTTTTGAGTCCCGCATACTGGTACTGGTTCTGGAATGGAGCTTCGTCTTCTTTAATAAATACCGCATTAAAGTATTCATTGAGTACGAATGCCATGCTCTTATTATCATTTTCTAAGATGTTATTCTTATCTTTTAGGGCCCAATACTTGTTTTGGGCGTTTTTCTTACTTCGAACGTATTGAAGAACCTTTCGGTTTGATTTGGATTCCTTTGCAATTTTTTCTTCATACTCGCGCTTTTTAGTCTTTATTAATCCTTTGCAACGACGTTTTACGTCATTGTATTCTGCAGAATTGCAGTCCGCATTTGATCCTTGTAAACTTTATACGCTCGTCGCTTACTGCCAATGATTTTGTTGAATCTCATTAGTCATCCAACTGGTTTGTTTATGTTATTTAGACGTTTCCTTATCATGGGAACATGTTTTTCAACCACCGATTGGAGTTTATTGTGAATAAATTACACATGTTTTCGGCGATTATTACCGTTTAGTAGGTCAACCCAATCAACTTCGCTTAGTACCCTGCTGATCTTCGTGAAATCTGCTTTATTATAATTGGGAACTAATAAACCGATTTTCTGTGATGTCTACATTGCAATTTATGCCGCATCTGATTAAACCTGTGATCACTGTTTGCCAATATTCACCTATATCGCAGTAATCAATCAGATCAGTGTC
>JACEEZ010002351.1:100000-107453 GCA_016584305.1 Chionoecetes opilio
GTGTGTGTGTGTGTGTCTGTTTGTGTGTGCTGTGCGTCTGTGTTGTTTGTCTTCATGTTGGCTTTATTCTCTGTGTTTGTTTCTTACGGTCCCATCAAGAGAGAGAGAGAGAAGCAGAGAAGAGAGAATCAATGAGAGCAGAGAGAGGGAGGAGAGGAAGACGAGAGAGAGAGAGAGAGAGAGAATAACCAACTCACGTTTATCATCTTATGTCTTAATAGCAGTAGTAGTTGTGGTGGTAGTAGTAATAGTAGTAGTAGTAGTAGTGGTAGCAGTAGTAGTAGTAGCAGTAGTAGTCGCAAAAACAGCACATATGATTAAGATGATAAAACAACAACAAAAAACACCACCAACACACCACCACAATCAACACGAATCAATAAAAATAAAAATCACACACCAAGATCAGTCATCCCGCAAAACCGATTCTCTTATTTAATTATTTTTTAAGTCAATCCCCATTTTCGTTCAGTTGCGTCTCGTTTTCTATATTTAACTGGAGGGGGACTCAAAGGAATGTTTTTCCTCTTTCGTCCCAGGTTGTGTCAATTGAGTCTTTAATATCATTTTCTAACACTTACTTGCTTTATACTAACAAAATAATGATAATAGTAAGGAGATTAGAGGGAAGAGAGATAGAGAGATACTATGCAGATATAATTCGAATTGAGAAATATAAGTGGGTAATACACATACACACACACAGACTCTCTCTCTCTCCCTCTCTCTCTCTCTCTCGCTCTCTATCTCTCTCTCTTCTCACATGCAATTTGTTCCGCACAGATGAACAAAAATAACAACACAATAATGGTGAACATGTTATATATATAGACAGCTGAGTGCGAGAGAGAGAGAGAGAGAGAGAGAGAGAGAGAGAGAGAGAGAGAGAGAGAGAGAGAGAGAGAGAGAGAGAGAGAGAGAGAGAGAGAGAGAGAGAGAGAAGAGGAGAGAGGAGAGAACGAAGAGAGACGAGGAGAGAGGAGGAGAGAGAGAGGGAGTGAGAGAGAGAGGAGAGAGAGAGATGACGAGAGACGAGAGAGAGAGAGAGAGAGAGAAGAGAGAGAGAGAGGAGAGAGAGATGGGAGAGAATCAGAGGAGAGAGAGAGAGAGAGAGAGAGAGAGAGAGAGAGAGAGAGAGAGAGAGAGACTTGACTCATTTACTCACCTCCATGGACGATTTGTTGAGTTACGGAGACGATGAGTAAAGATGCAATGATAGCCTTGACGTACATTGTGTGTGTGTGTGTGTGTGTGTGTGTGTGTGTGTGTGTGTGGGGGTGTGGGGGTGGGGTGGGGGTGTGTGTTGGGTTTTGTGTGTGGGGTTTTGTTGGTGTTTTTGGTGTGGTGGTTTTGGGTGTGTGGGGGGGTTTTTTTGGTGGGTCAGATCAGAAACAACAACACGTAACCATCTTAACTAACTTCTCTATTTCTCTTTGAATTTAATTATTCTTATTACTATTATTCCGATTGCTACTCTTACTTCTATTATTTCTATCTACTTCTATTTCTTTTATTTACTACTACTATTACTCGTCTTCTAAACCCCTGTCTTTATTTTCCCTGATCTGCAATTCTCTATAAAAATAAACAGGCGGCAAAAATTCCCTAACAAGCCTGAAATGTCCGTAAAACACTATTTTTCGTCCTCTGGGGATTAAGTTACATAATTTTCCGTCTCTTATTTTACCTAATACCGTCTAATAAGAATGAGAGAGAGAGAGAGAGAGAGAGGGTGGATGAGAGAGAGAAGAAGAGGGAGAAGAGAGAGACGAGAGAGAGGATGACGGAGAGAGGGAGAGGGGGCGAGGAGGAGACAGGAGAGGAGAGAGAGATGAGACGGGAGAGAACAGGGAGGAGGACTGAGAAAGCAGAAGAGGAGAGTGATCGGAGAGAGAAGAGCTATTGAGACACAAGCAGGGAGAGAGAGAGAGAACGAGACGAGAGAGGAGACGATGAGAGAGAGAGAGAAGAGGAGGACCGAGAGAGAGAGAGGAAGGAAGAGGAAAATATGAAACTCGTCTTTTATTCCAAATCTGAAGGAAATATTTTTGTTAGGCAAATATTACTTTACTCTAACTATTATATTTATTATTATTATTACTACTACTACTACTACTACTGTACCTGTTTCTTAATCCAATATTTAAAGATTATACTGAATGTTATGACTATTTCAATCTTTATGACCTCCTTAACTATGACCTCTCGTAGCTATGACTTCTGTATTTCTAGTTTTGATTATAGTGTATTATTTTCTTCTCTTCCTTTTGATCTTAAACAAAAACACAAGTATGCAAAGGAATATTATGAATCAAAGCGATGTTTCTTTTTCATTTATAGAGCAGAGGTGTTGTGTGTGTGTGTGTGTGTGTGTGTTGTTGTTGTTGTGTTGTGTAGTGTGTTGTGTGTGTTGTGTGTGTTTGGTGTGTGTGTGTGTGTGTGTGTGTGTGTGTGTGTGTGTGTGTGTGTGTGTGTGTGTGTGTGTGTGTGTGTGTGTGTGTAAAGCAGTAATGAATTACGTTATTTTTCCCCTAAGAAGAGTAGACTTTACTATTTCCTGGAAAGACTCTCTCTCTCTCTTCTCTCCGCTCTCTCTTTTGGAATGGAAATTATGAGGAGCGTGCGTTGTGGTTGGTGGTATGGGTCGCGTGAGAAATGAAAAATGCGTCGTTGTGTGGTGTCTTGTGGGTGTGTTTGTGGTCTGGTGTGTGTGTGTGTGTGTGGGTGTGTTGTGTGTGTGTGTATGTGTGGGGTGTGTGTGTGGTCGTTGTACGTTCCCCTTAGGCGATTAGGTAGAGGCTGAGGTGGGGGCGGCGCTGGTCTTGGTGGGGGGTTGGGGGTGAGGAGATTGACCAGAGGAGATTGACCAGAGGGAGGGTGAGGGAGCGGGGGAAGGGGTAGTGGTTGGAGGGGAGGGAGGAGGAGGAGGAGGAGGAGGAGGTGTGAGGGTGTTATGGAGGAAGGAGAGGAGGAGGAGGAGGACTTGGAGGAGGAGGAGGAGGAGGAGGAGGAGGAGGAGGAGGAGGAGGATTTGGAGGAGGAGGAGGAGAGGAAGGATTTGGAGGAGGAGGAGGAGGAGGAGGAGGAGGAGGATGATTTGGAGGAGGAGGAGGAGGATTGGAGGAGGAGGAGGAGGAGGAGGAGGAGGAGGAGGAGGAGGTTCGAGGGTTGAAGTTAAGTAGTGCTTCGCCTCTCTGAAAAAAAGAAAAAACATCAATGATCAGTAAATGTATTAAGTAAGTATTGATAACGTAAAGTAACTGTCCAGCTTTGGATTTTAACAAGTAAACAAAGTATACACCAGGAAATACAATGCCATCAGATATTTTTTGATTCAGTAAGTTTTACCTCTTGAGGCCCAGAACGTAATATACATTGTAATTTGGCTACCATTAGACGATTTTCATGCATATAAGCAATAGTTTATAGATGTGACCTGTTTAGTATTCTTGTCGACTAACTAATTTGGTATATTAAGTGACTTTTCGTTATTTCATGGCTCGACAACATACGATTTTATTTAGCAAAAGTAAGATCTGGGCGTGAAGGGGTTGATGAATAGGATGATGTAATATATATAATCAGTTTGTATCCTCATAAAATATCCTAAAATGCTATTACTTACACACTAAATTCCTGTGACTCTCTATAGCTCTCTGACTACTTTCTTGTATTTCTAGGTCTGTATTTCTTGTACTATTCTCTTTATATTCTTATAATTTATTATATTCTTGTATTTCTATGTATTATATTGTATTTTCTGAATTGTAACTTTTTGTGTATTCTTCTATATTTCTTGTACTGTATTTTCTGTATTCTTGTAGCTTCTATGTATTCTTGTTGCCATAGACGTAACTAAAGGGTCTTATTGTCCAGTAATCCCGTAACCCATGCATAACCATAACTCTGTAGATAGAACATAACATATAGCATACATAATATAAACATAACATTACATGCATAACATTTATGTTTGTTTAATGTTCCGTTTTTAGCCCCTTGAGACCCAGAACGTAATTTCCATCGTAATTTGAGTATCATTAGAACGCTTTTTTTTAGTAAATATAAGCAATATTTAATCGATATGACCTGTTTAGTATCCTTATCGACTGATTAATTTGGTATATTAAGTTAGTTTTCGTAATTTTATGGTTAACAACACAGACGATTTCATATAGCAGAGGAAAGATCTGGGCGTGAAGAGGTTAAGGTTTTGCGTCCCACTCCTTTGTTTAGAATTCACGCCCTTCCTTTAGCTATCCCCTTAGTACCGTAAGCTTTAGTTAGTTCCTTAGCTTCCCATAAGTCCCCGTGATTAGTTTCTGTTCCTTTAGCTTTCCTTTAGTCCCGTAGTTAGTTAGTTCCTTTAGCTTCCCTTAGTCCCCGTAGCTTAGTTTAGTTCCTTTAGCTTCCCTTAGTCCCCGTAGCTTAGTTTAGTTCCTTAGCTTCCCTTAGTCCCCGTAGCTTAGTTTAGTTCCTTTAGCTTCCTTTAGTCCCCGTAGCTTAGTTTAGTTCCTGTAGCTTGCTTTAGTCCCCGTAGCTTAGTTTAGTTCCTTTAGCTTCCTTTAGTCCCCGTAGCTTAGTTTAGTTCCTTTAGCTTGCCTTAGTCCCCTTAGCTTAGTATAGTTCCTTTAGCCGTTTCCTTTAGGTGATCCGTCAAATAAAGGCATCAAATGTAAGGGTTTTGGAGCCATAAAGTTAGAGAGAGTTGATCATTAACAAGAAACAGAAACAGAAAGAGAGAGAGAGAGAGAGAGAGAGAGAGAGAGAGAGAGAGGAGAGAGAGAGAGAGAGAGAGAGAGAGAGAGAGAGAAGAGAGAGAGAGAAGGAGAGGAGGCGCGAGGAAAGAGAGAGACGAGAGAGAGACGACGAGGAGGAGAGAGAGCGGAGCGGGGGAGGAGGAGGAGAGAGCGAGCGAGATGAGAGATGAGAAGAGAGATGAGAGGATAGAGAGAGAGGAGAGAGGAGATGAGAGAGAGAGAGAGATGGAGAGAGGAGAGGGAGGAGAGAGGAGAGGAGAGAGGAGAGGAGAGAGGACCCGAGAAGACGAGACGAGAGAACGAGGGAAGCTGGTAGATAGGGAGACCCGATGAGGATGGGGGAGAGAGAGAGAGAGAGAGAGAGAGAGAGAGAACAGCCCCCCTTTCGTTCTCTCCCTTATAGGTTTTTATGAGAACAGACAGTGACCATATATCATAGTAGTTGTATAGATGTGATAGGAATAAAGCTAAGGCTGAAGCTATAAAGAGAAATGGAAAAATCCGTTGATGAACACTTTGAGAATTGAAGATTTATGTTACTCTATCAACATCCTTAAAATTGTTACCTAAGAAAAGAAAAACATTGGTATTAGAAGGTGATACATGAGAGGGGATGCTACACACACACACACACACGCACGCACGCACGCACGCACGCACGCACCCAAGCACGCACGCACGCACGCACGCACGCACGCACGCACGCACGCACGCACACGCACACGCACACGCACACGCACACGCACACGCACACGCACACGCACACACAGTAAGATAGGGGAAAGAGGGCAAAAGGGAGGTAAGGGAAAGTGGGAGGAAGAGGGAAATATCTATAGGATTTGTAGATCATTGGAGGTTTAATATAAAAACCAAGAGAGAGAGAGAGAGAGAGAGAGAGAGAGAGAGAGAGAGAGAGAGAGGAGAGAGAGAGAGAGAGAGAGAGAGAGAGAGAGAGCGAAGAGAGCGAGGACGGGAGAGAAGAGGAGAGAGGAGAGAGAGGAGAGAGGAGAAATTGAAGGAGGAGAAGGAAGGAGGACGAGAAGTGGAAGAAGAGAAGGAAGGAGGAGGAGAAGGAAGGAGGAGGAGAAGGTTGGAAAAAGAGGAGAAGGAAGGAGGAGGAGAAGGAAGGAGGAGGAGAAGGAAGGAGGGAGGAGGAGAAGGAAGGAGGAGGAGAAGGAAGGAGGCAGAGACTGGAGGAAGGAATGGAGAGGAAAAGAGGAGGAAGGAGGTATAGAAAATAGTGATGATTATGATGAAAACAAAAACAATAACAATAATGATAAAAAGGCAGAAATACGAATAATGTTCTGAATAAAAATCTCTGACGGGTTTTGTGGAGTAGCGAAAATAATATACGAGAAAAATAATGGAAATTGAATAATATATCTCATGTACTACACTCATACACACACACACACACACACACACACACACACACACACACACACACACACACACACACACACACACACACACACACACACACACACACACACACACACACACACACACACACATTTCCTTTCCCTCACAGTCGCACATGTCAACAACATATGATAATAATAATAACAACACACACACACACACACACCACACACACACACACTGTTGGATTACACGCGAGTTATTGCTGTGTGTGGTGTGTGTGGTGTGTGTGTGTGTGTGTGTGTGTGTGTGTCTGTGTGTGTGTGAGTGTGTGTGTGTGTGTGTATGTGTGTGCATGAAGACGAGATGTTTCAATTTGTCGCCATCATTACCTAGTTAGGAACGTAGGAGAGGAAGGAAGGAAGGAAGGAAGGAAGGAAGGAAGGAAGGGGTGAAAGGAAAGAGGGAGGTAAGACAAAAGGGAGTATGAGTGAAAGTATGATGGCAGGAAACGAAAGAGAGAGAGAGAGAGAGAGAGAGAGAGAGAGAGAGAGAGGAGGAGAGGAGAGAGAGAGATGAGAGAGAGAGAGAGAGAGAGAGAATCATAATATTTCCGTTTTAGTGCAATAAAACCCGAGAAGGAATGTAAAATTACTCAATTTAGTCATTATCACACTAACCTCCTCACCTCTCTCTCTCTCTCTCTCTCTCTCTCTATATCTCTCTCCTCTCTCTCTCTCTCTCTCTCTGCTCTCTCTCTCTATCTCTCTCTCTCTCTCTCTTTCCTCTTCCTGCTTCATCCTCATTCATTTATTTCATGCATTCTTCTATTTCGACCTATTAACCTTTCAGTGCCTTATTTTCCCCTCCTCCTTCCTCTCCTCCTCCTCCTCCGCCTCCTCCTGCTCAGGGCGGGGATGCGCCTAGGCACCCATACACGTCCTTGGGACAACGGCATATCCCTTCATGTGTGTCTCTAGTAGGCCTTAGCAATATGTGACTGTATGTATTTTTTGTCCTAATAAAATGTATCAATCAATCCTCCTCCCGCCTCCTTCCTCCTCGCCTCCTCTCTCCGCCTCCGCCTTCCTCCTCCTCCGCCTCCGCCCCTCCTACTCGCCTCCTCCTTCCCCCATCTTCTTCTCCATCCTTTTTCAAGAGAGAGAGAGAGAGAAGAGAGAGAGAGAACGAGACGAGAGAGAGCGGAGGGGAGATGAGAGAGAGAGAGAGAGAGGGAGATAGTAAATTAAGGATATCCCTCTATTCTACTACCGAAATTCTATTTTTTTTTTTTCCTCATCTCTTCATCCTTACCTCTCTCTCTCTCT
>JACEEZ010002351.1:112705-115205 GCA_016584305.1 Chionoecetes opilio
AAAAATATTATTAAAAAACCCCTTAAAAAATTTGGGGGAAATAAGAGGTGAAACCACAAAAAAATATTCACTAGCTACTTAAAACAAAGGGGAAACAAAAATTTGTTTTGTAAAAAAAAATATTCCACGCTGAAAAAGTACCAATAGGGGAGGGGCCTAAAGGGAAAAATTTTTGGGGGCCCTTTTTAACTTTTTCTTGGTATTTTTTAAATGATATTTGTAACCCCCGGGTTTTTAATTTTCGGGCTATGTTTTTCTTTGCAAAACACAAAAATTTCTTCTTTTAAAAAGGATAGGGCATTAGACATTTTCATTTTAAATTTAATAGTGAACTAGAGAATATATCGAAAAAGGGTTTTTTTGCTAATAAACTAAACGTAAACATAAGAAAAAAATAAATTATAAATCCTTTTCCCCCAAAAAAAGTTTGTTGCCCAATATTTTGGGTCAGTTTTTTCCTTGGAAAAAAAATGAAAATTTAGAAAAGTCACCTTTCATTAGATTTTTGGGGGTTATTATTGCCCAAAATTTAAATTGGAAAAAACATTAAAAACAAAACTTTTTAAATTTTTTAACTTATCAAAAATGTGTGGGGAATTTTATAAGAATTTTTGGCACAAAAAATTTAAAGCCCGAAGCTTGGAAGCAAAAATACCCCATTCTTTATGTTATCCATATATAATTTTTCTTGGGGTTTTTTCCCGTCTGGGGGGTACTTTGGGCCTTTTCCAAATTAAAAAATGTTTTTTATTGCCCAAAGAAAAAAATAAGAACAATTATTTTAAAAGGGAAGAAAGATCATACAATTTTTTATTTAAAAATTTAAGGGGGTACTGAAATTTGAGTTTTAAAAAAAAAAAAATTTTCTTGTACTTTAAAAATTTTTCAATGGGGATAAAAAGGAAAAAGTTTGTGATAGGAATAAAAATTTAAAATTTTTTTTCAACCCCCAGGGCAAGGTTTCGCCGGGGGAAAAAAAAAAAATTGACCTGATATGTCCCCCAACCCCGAAAAAAAATTTATAAAAATTCACTGCACTGTGTTTTTTTGGTTTCCCAATTTTTTTTGGAACAATTTTTCCAAACAATTTGAAAAGTATTTAAAAAATTTTAATCCCTTTAAAAAAAAGACTTAAGAAATTTTCTTTTTCCATCCCAAAAGAATCAAAAAATTAGGGGGTTAATTGAAATTTTTTCCATCATTGTATTTTCAGTAGCAAAATTAGTGTTTAATTGTATCAATCAACTTGGGTAATTGTTATGGTAGTAACATTTTTTTTTGTAAATATTTTATTTTGCCCCCCTTCATATTTTTATAATATTTTGTACCACTGTTCCTGTCCGCCAGGGAGCTGTTGCTCGGCGGGACTAATGCCTAAGATCACATTTGTATATAATTATATAATATATGTATTTCTAAAGATATGGCAATAAACTAAACTAAACTAAACTAAACTCGACGGTGCAGAAAGATCTAAAGTGGATTTATGGGTCTCACTCGGGATCGAACTCGGGTCTTCGAGAATGCCACTCGGTGACGCTAACCACTCTGCTACCGCCTCCCCTAAAACGGAGTACCCGTGTGGTGTGTATTCATCTAGTTGTTTGTATTTTACAGGGCCTGAGCGACCGCTCGTATGACCCCGTCTCCATATCAAAATTTGATCATTCATCCTTAGTGCTTAGTTTTGGCCGAAGCCAGCACCCCGGAGAGCAGGTCCCCCAAACCCCCGGGGATCCACCGGTAACCCCCTTCACTGCTGGGTGGACAGGGGCTGGGTTTTTAGGAAAAAGCCCATCTGTTTCCGCTCCGCCCCGGGGGTCGAACCCGGGACTTTTTCGGTTGTGAAACCGAGCGTGCTACCCCTATACTACGGAGTACCCATGTCTGTGTGTGTCTATGCGTGTGTGTGTGTGTGTGTGTGTGTTGTTTTGTTCATTAATCCTCTCTCTCTTCTCTCTCTCTCCTCTTTTCTCTCTCCCCTCTCTCTCTAAAAAACACAAAAACAAAAAAATCCCTAGCCCACAATAATTTATCTTCCTCTTTTCTCGCACGTTCCTTCTATCAAATTTTTTTTTCTTCTATCTATCCTTCCATTCTTCTTACTCGTTCCTTCATTTCTTGCCTAGTTTTTTTCATTTTTCTCTCCACTTACTCTCCATATTTCACTTATATTCCTCTTCTCCTTCTCTTCTTCTTCTTCTTCCTCCTCCTCCTCCCCCTCCTCCTCCTCCTTCTCCTCAATTAAGTGTCGTGACTGACGCTTCTCATTGTAGGAAGAACACCGAGGGAGGAAGGAGGGGGGAGGGGAAGGGGAGGAGGAGGGGAAGGGAGGAGGAGGAGGAGGAGGAGGAGGGGAGGGGAGGGGAGGGGGGGAAAAGGGAAGGGAAAGGGGGGAAAAGGAGGAGGGGGGAGGAGGGAGGAGGGGGAGGGAGGGAAGGAGGAGGGGGGGAGGGGGGGGAGGAGGGAGGGGGGATAAAAAAAGCCCACGAAAAAACCC
>JACEEZ010002351.1:130205-146566 GCA_016584305.1 Chionoecetes opilio
GTAGTAGTGTAGTAGTAGTAGTAGTTAGTGGTAGTCTTCCCTTTCCTCCTCGTAGTTAGTGGTAGTTGGTAGTAGTAGTAGTGGTAGTAGTAGTAGTAGTCAGTAAGTAATAGCTAGTAGTAGTAGTAGTAGTAGTAGTGGGTAGTAGTAGTATTGGTAGTAGTAGTAGTAGTAGTAGTAGTAGATAGTAGTAGTAAGAGTCGTAGTAGTCTAGTATAGTAGTGGTATTAGTAGTAGTGGTATTAGTAGTAGTGGTATTAGTAGTAGTGGTAGTAGTAGTAGTAGTAGTAGTATAGTCAGTAGTAGTAGTCTGGTAGTAGTAGTAGTATAGTAAGTATAGTAGTCAATCGTAGTGGTAGATAGTAGTAGTAGTGTAAGTAGTAGTAGTAGTAGTAGTTAGTAGTGGGTAGTAGTAGTCGTAGTAGTAGTAGGGTAGTAAGTTAGAAGTAGTAATAAGATATGACAAAGTAATGACGGATGGATGATAGTTAGATAATAATAACTGGCAGATTAATAGATAATACTAGAATAATGGAGAGGGGGATTATAGATAATATTAATAATTAATAATGATAGATATAGATAATAATAAGTATGATAGAAATAGATAATTTTAATAGGATAAGATTATAATAGATAATAATAATAATAATAATAATAGACGATTAATGATGAAATAAGATGGAAATGGTCAGAGTAACGATTTGGGGTAATAATGATAAAGATAGCAATAGGGAAGATTGATAGTAGCTAATCATCATTCTTAAATCACCAATACGTCATTATCTATCCATTTCTTCTCCTCTTATCAAGTCAGAACCTAACTTCAGTTTTATTTGTCATCTTCAGGCAGTATTAATTTAGGCCTTGAGGACCAGAAACGTTAATTTCCATCGAAATGCGGCTAAAAGCAGGTGAGCTGACCTGCCATCTGTTGGCCGTCTGAGAAGCTCCCGTCAGCTCCAGGGCGTCGGGGTCAAGGGGTGTTCAGGCTAGACTTATTTTCCATCATTCCCTACCAAACCAGCTACCATTAAAGTGTTGTAATGGGCATCATAGGTTTATGCAAAATAAAAATAAAGAGTTTTACATTATTCATGGCGTTATATGAGGATTGTTGGTAAAATAGAAGCATTCGACCACAGGTGTCCTACAACATTTACTAAATACTGTAGAGGAATGCATCCCAAGGCGGGTGTATGGGTAAATATTACACTTCATGCAAGCAAAAAGAGAAGGTATTATTAACCCTAATACACCCGCCTTGAAAGCATCTCTACAGTATTAGTAGAATGTTGTAGGACCACCGTGGTCGGAATGCTTCATTTTCGCCAACAATCCTCATTATAACGCATGAAGAATGTTAAAACTCGATATTTTCATTTTGCAAAAACCTATTATGACCATGGAAAACACTTAATGGGTTTAGCTGGTTTGGCAGGGAATAATGGAAAAATAAGTTCTAGCCTGACACCCCTAGACCCGACGTCTGGAGCTTGATAGGATGTTCTCCCAGACGGCCACCAGATGGCATGGTCAGCTCACTGTTTTAGCACGCGATTTGGCTACCATTAGACAGGATTTTTATCTGATGATACTAAGCAAATATTTTATATCTATGACCGGTTTAGTATCTTGGTCTGCTGGCTCTTAATTTGGTATATTCAGGACTTTTTGTAATTTTATGGCTCACAACAAACATGTTTTATAGCAAAGGAGAAAGATCTGGGCGTGAAGGCTTAAGGCTATTCAAGGTGGAGGGAAAGGGATTAGCAGGTTTACATTCAATCTGTCAGTACGTACCCCGGGTTCGATCATTGTTACTGGGTTTGTAGGAGGAGGGAGGGAAAGAACGAAGGGATGAGGAGTAGATAAGTAGTAAGTAGTAGTAGTAGTAAGTAGTAGTAGTATAGTATAGTAGTAGTAGTAGTAGTAGTAGTAGTAGTAGTAGTAGTAGCTACAGTAGTCAGTAGTAGTAGTATTAAATAGTAGTAGTTAGTAGTATGACAGCAGTAGTAAGTAGTAGTAGTAGTAGTAGTGTAGTAATAGAGTAGTAGTCAGTAGTAGACATAGTAGTAGTAGTAGTAGTATCAGCAGTAGTAGTAGTAGTAGTACGCAGTAGTAAGTAGTAAGTATAGTAGTAGTAGTAGAGTAGTAGTAGTAAGTAGTAGTAGTCATCAGCAGTAGTAGTGCCTGGTAAAGGTTTATTGTTACAATCAATATACCAGGACATATAAATTACAATACAAGCATGTACAGAAATAATATCCAGTAGCAAAAACGGTACATAAGCGGGCATCAGCCCGGCAGATAGAGTGAGGAGAGTACCCCGTCAGGGCTACGGGAGGAGTAAAGTGGAGTTAGTGATATGTAGTGTTAGTTAGAAGTAGGTGTAGTGTTAGTGGTAGTAGGAGTTTAGTAGAGAGTCAGTGGATACGGGTAGTAGTAGTAGTAGTAGTAGTAGGAAGTTAGTAGTAGTAGTAGTAGTAGAAGTAAGTTAGTAGAAGTAGTAGTATCAGCTAGTAGTCAGTAGTAGTAGTTAGTAGTAGTAGTAGTGGTTAGTAGTGGTTGTGGTAGTAGTAGAGTAGTTGGTACACTGGTGTAGTAGTTAGTAGTAGTAGCTAGTAGTATTAGTAGTAGTATCGTAGTAGTAGTAGTAGTACTGGTTTAGTAGTCAGTTAGTACGTAGTAGTAGTTTAGTAGTAAGTAGTAGTAGTAGTAGTGTTACGTAGTAGTAGTGGTGGTAGTAGTATTAGTAGTAGTCCGTAGTAGTAGTAGTAGTAGTAAGTAGTAGTAGTAGTAGTAGTGCAGTAGTAGGAGTTAGTAGTAGTAGGAGTAGTGGGTAACTGGTAGTAGTAGTATGTAGTAGTCAGTGTAGTAGTCAGTAGTAGTATAGTAGTAGTAGTAGTAGTAGTAGTGGTGGTAGTAGTAGTAGTTATTGATGTAGTAGTCAGTAGTATCAGCCGTAGTAGTCGTAGTAGTAGTAGTAGTAGTAGTAGTAGTAGTAGTAAGTAAGTAGTATAGTAGTCAGTAGTAGTAGTTAGTCGGTAGAACAGTGATATCAAAAAAGTTACAAAAGTCCAGTGAAAAAAACGGGATATCAAAGAGATTAGTTGACCGTACGTCTGCAAATCACCATAAAGGAACACGTAGTGGAAGTTTGGATAGATGAAAGATGAAGGTGTCCATAATATTACTGGACGATAGATAGAACCGCAGAAATAGGATAAATACTTTCTAAATAACAGAGATAGGGCAGATAGATACAAGAGTATATTGAACGGAAAGGTAAGAAGGACTTGCAGCTTGGAAATCGTTTGTAGATAGATAGATAGATAGATAGATCTATTAGATAGATAGATGTGTTTAATGATGAGTTGAGGATACCAATACAGAAACAGTATATAGAAAGAGAGAAAAAGCAATTGATGTGAATTGTATCTCGTGAGCATGAAAGATAAATGTACTATGTGAAAATTGAAGGTGTAGGGGAGAAAAACACACATACACACACACACACATACACACACCACACACACACACACACACACACACATACAACCACACACACACCACCACACCACCACACGGGGTGGTGGCTTCCCCCAAAACTAAGCATAAGGAAGCAAAATATATATGTAGATATGTAGACGGGGACATACGAGTGCAGGCTCAGGGCAACTGTAACATACAATAGGTAAATTACACACCCACACACCACAACACACCACACACACACAACACAGCACACACACCAGACACGCACATACACACATTATAAAAGAAGATAGATATCAAGGTTACATAAGTTTGGAGGGAGAAAGAGGAGGCAAATGATTTGGGTGTTATGTGTAAGAGGAAAAATAATGAAATATTGTTCTTTTTCACTGTGCAGGTGGTTTTGTTTGTGTTTTGTTGGAGGGGATAGTGGGAGATCACGTCCACGGTGATTGTCGTTCTCTTAATCAATCTTTAACAAACAAATAAGAAAATTTGAAAAAAAAATTCAAAAAAATATATAAATGTAAATCGCGTCTGTCTTCCCAAAGACGTTAGGTCAGGACAGAATAACACTTTTTCTCAAAATTTAGATCACTAGAATGATCTACAACTTTGATTCCCCATCAACTTTCAAATAGTGTAACGGAAATTATTTTTGGATTTCAACACCGAAGAAAAAATACCCGGATTTTAGCAAACATGTTTTCGTCATTTTACTCACGTAATTATTGTTCTCGAGGAAGATCTGCGTTAGAAGCAAATTAATGAAGATTAATGAGCTTTACTCGATGCTGCCAATCAGCAAGCATTAACTCATATACCTTGCAGAGAAAATTTTGTTTGTACAAAACAAATTTACAATTTTCTAGATTACTTGAATACTAAAAATGATTCTACTATGGCTCTATGGAAAGGTCTTTGCCTGCTCTATAGTTAATATTCAATCCCATTTTACTTACACCTCAGTAGGTTTTGAGTTATTCATATAAACATGATTTTTTGCCAAAAATCGAAGGTTACCTGTGTATAATGACACAGGTAAGCTGGGACCTATCTTACTGACACATAATTACTACATGGATTTTGAGGAAAAACACTATATGTGTAGAGAGTTAAAAACTTGTAGGTGAAAATTTTGTCATACTTATCAATTTTAGGCGAACCCTGAATACGGAATGCCAGGGTAATTTTCTGATTAATCAATCCTAAACCCTATTGTCGCCCGGTTTTTCATATACGACTATAGTATAAAACTGTTGCTAATGGAACGGCGGGACCATTAGAGTGAGGCGCAGGCCATGTGTAAAATACCACTAGTGAACACACCACACACACAACACCCACACACATAAACACACACACACACACCACACAACACACACACACACACACACACAACACACACACAAACACACACAACACACAACACAACACACACATCACACCCACACACACAACACACATACACACAAACACACACATACACACACACAACACACACAACACAAAACACACACATTACACAAACACATTACACACACAACGCATACCAACACAAACACACCACACACACACAACACACACAATCAAACACACACAATCACCCACACACACAACACACAACACACACACACCAACAACCACACACACACACACAACACACACAAACACAACACACACAGACACACACACAATACACACACCAACACACACAACACACAGACACACACACACACAACACAAACACAGACACGCACCACACCCACAGCACACAGACACAACACACACACAAACACCACCACACACCGCCTTCCTAAAAATAATAAAAAGTAAATATATGACGGCTAACCATAGCGACCAAAACCCCGACTAACGATTTTACAACAATAGTCGGCGCTAAATACCTTACCAGGACCGCAATCAAGCATGAGCTAGCAGGTTACCGTCACCCTTGAGTTACAGGAGATTTAGGTGTTGTGGTTCCTGATATTCTGACGCTAGTTCTCAGATAAAGTTGTAAAGTTTGAGGTAAAGTTTTTCGCCCAGTATGATTCTTTGTATATATTTCCTTTTTGTGTCGATGAGAAAGAGATGAAGAGCAAGAAAAGAGGAAGGAAAGGAGGATAGAGGTGGAAGAGGAGGAAAGTAAGGAGGAAGAGGGAGGAAGAGGAGGAGGAAGAGGAGGAAGAGGAGAAGAGGAGTGAAGGAACCAGAGGACGAAAGAGGAGGGAAGAGGACGGAAGGAAGGAGAGGGAAGAGGAGGGAAGAGGAGGAGGAGGGAGAGGAGGAGAAATGGAGGGGAAGAAGGACCAGATTGAAAAGTCACAAACCCTATTTGTAATACATTTCGATTAGTTAAGGCATATTTTTTCCGTATTTTGTAAGTCTCGCTCTCTCTCTCTCTTCTCGACCTCTCTCTCTCTCTCTCGTATAGAAAGTCCTCTAGGAACTATTAGCTCTGTAACGAGTTCACACACACAACACACACACCACACCACAAGAGGAGGAAAGAAGAGGAAGGAAGGAAGAAGAGGAGGAGGAAGGAGGAAGAAGAGGAAGGAATGAAAGAGGAGAGAACGGAAACATTGAATGTCACTCAATCGTCACACACACAAACACATAAACACCACACACACACACCACACACACACACATTTCATACATCTATTGAGTTGTTTTGTCTCTATTAAACGATTGTATTACATTGAAAATGGCTAATTAAATCACACTAACAAAAAAAAAAAAAAGGGGCCGATGCAGGATTCCAATTATCTTGACCTCGCCTCTCCTCATAAGAACATATAGGAACATAAGAAACCTAAGGAAGCTACAAGAGGCGCCGAGGCCTACACGTGGTTAGCTTCCTGTCAAAAACCTAACCACTACCTCCCCACATCACTTTCTATCCCCATCCATTGAACCTATCCAGCTCCCCTTTAAAGCTCCCCAATGACTAGCACTAACTACCTGTTTACTCGAGACCATTCCATTCATTCACCACTTATTTGTGAACCATTTTCCTATTTCCTTTCTAAATATATGCTTTTCCAGCTTGTTGGAATCCGTTACTTCTTGGTTTCGACCCTGGAAAAGCCGTAAGAACTTTTCATACCTTCTCCTTTATTAAATCCCTTGATCCACTTAAAAATACTGATATCAGATCGGCCCCTTTACTCTGCCGTCTCTCGAGTGAGGTGTAATCTTCTAATAACTTCAATCTCCTCTCATAACTAAAGGTTAAGCAGCACTTGTATCATTTTGGTGATCCTTCTCTGCACTTTTTCTAACAAACACTATAATCCATCTGTAATATGGAGGACCAAAACTGAAACTGCTAGTCTAGGTGAGGCCTCCTGGACTAGAGGCCAGATAAAGCTTTAGAATAACTTCCGCACTTCTACTTTTAAACACTTATGGTTAATGAATCATAATACCTTATTATCTCTATTTCTGGCTTCAATACATTGTTGCTAGGTCGGAGTTCTGGGTCTCACCCTACTACAAGATCTTTTCACCTTCTGATCTTTTCAGCGATACATTGCTTATGGTGTATCTATTACCAGGGTTTTTTCTACCAACAGTTCATAACGCTACATTTTATATCAATATTAAAATCTCCATCTGCCATCTGACACTGCCCCACTCGTTTAAGTTTAATCTACGTCTCCCTGCAAAGATGTTTTACGTCCAGATCTGTGATCCAATAATCCTACCCTAAACTTAGTATCATCAGCAAACTATCATCAGCAACACTCTCTCGCTCTCTCTTCTCTTCTCTCTCTCTCGCTCTCTCTCTCTCTCTCTCTCTCTCTCTCTCTCTCGCTCTCCTCTCTCCTCGCTCTCTCTCTCTCATAATTATCATTTTATTTTCGCTCTTCTCTCTTTCCTTTTTCGTCCTCTTCTCTCTCTCTCTCTCTCTCTGCTCCCTCTCTCTCTCTCTCTCCTCTCCTCTCCTTCCTCCCTTTTCTCTATCACCACCAACAATGCCAGCAATAAATGATGTGATAATGAATAATGATAAAATTAATAATGATAATAATATACTCATAAGGGGAAATAAGCCAGGGAGAGGCCGCCCGCCGCCCCCCCTGTGCTGGCCGGAACCTTGCCGACAGGTGCGTCAAATTCCCGAGAAGAGAGAGAGAGAGAGAGCAGGAGATCGAGGAGAGAGAAGAGAGAGAGAGAGTGTGTTGGGTGCAATTTTTACCTCTAATTAATTTATATTCTTGTTGCTTAGGACTACCTAAACTGCCAACAGCATGCTACAACGACTACAATTCACTACTATACTACAAACAATACTAATACTACTACTATCTACTATTTAACTTTAAAGACTACTATTTTATACTACTACTACTATTTATACTACTACTGCTACTACTTACTACTACACTACTGTTACTACTACTACTAATACTACTACTCACTGACTACTACCACCACCCTACTATACCACTCACCTCGCAAACGACAACAACAACAACAATAACCTAAAACAAACTAGCCGATTAACAAATTGCATCATCAAAGAACAACTATCACCCGAACTACCAATTTAAACCTAACTTTCTGTGGGATAAGGTCTGTACACCACACACACACACACCATACACTCACACCACACACACCACACCAACACACTGCACGCACACACACACACATCACACACACACACGCACGCACCACCACACACACAACACACACATACACTCACAAACCACAAACTCACGCGCGCACACACACACACACACACACACACACTAGCAATCCCATATTTACAAACAAACAAACAATAGACAATGACAAATTATAAAAAATGATAATTATTGTAATATAATTAATGATAACCGTTACCTTGAATGGTGTGACAAGTAGTATATAGTAGTAGTAGCAGTAGTAGTAGTAGTAGTAGCAGCAGTAAGTAGTACAAGTAGGTAGGTTAGCCGCAAAAAAAACCACTGAATACTAAACTCTAATCACCAATATAACAACCACTTATATACCTCAAGTCACTTTCTTAACACCAATTCAACCAGTCTTCGTTAGTACTGTCATTTATAATCAAGTGTGGGTATAACAAGGAAGTGAAGAGTGAAACAGGTGGCGGGGCGGTGGGGCGTTCAGTGATGTGGCAGCGCGAGGAAAGGTGCGGCGCCGAACTCTCTCCACGTCGTCGAATCGGCACTGAGAGTCAATGTCAGTGAGTGAGTTAATGGACAGAAAGGAAGGGTACCAAGAGTAAGGCAGATTGGTTCTAAGAAACGAGGAGGAGGAAGCGGAAAGAGGAGAGGAGGGGATAAGAGTGTCACGGCGCAGAGGGAAGAGAAGAGGAGGAAGAGGAGGAGGAGGAGGGGAAGAGGAGGAAGCCAAGAAGAGGAGAGGAGGAAAGGGAGGAGGGTAAGAAGAGGAGGAGGAGTGATGAAGGAGGGCTAGGATATATGATTAAAGAAGGATTATGGTTAGTTCAAGGATATGTCATAGCCAAGCAAGGAACGGCCAGGAACTAGAAGGCAAGGAGTTACCTATAGGATACATAGACCTATGAACGAGACACAGGAGACTATTTGAGGTCGCATAGCAGAGGGATATATCTGAATGAAACTACATACTATCTAAACTATCAACAAACTACTTGTAAGAAAAACAGTGGAAAATGGATACCAGTCCCTACAGAGGATAGAAAATCAATCGGAAAGGAAGAAGGAAGAGGAGGGAGGAGGGGAAAGAGGAGGAGGGTAGGAGGAGGAAGACGTGTTTTATGATGAATTATATAAATTCATTAGAATTAGTAGCAACATCAATATATTCTCTGGTCCTGTTCCGGTCATGTCTGTCTGTCTGTGCTGTCGGTAATGTCTGTTTGTCTGTATGTCTGTTGTCCTATTTGAGTTCTCTGTCTCTATCAGGTAATTTCAATTAGTACATCCTTATTGTTTTATATCAGGTATTATATATGTGTTTCTTCTTCTTCTTTCTCTTCTTTCTTCTTTCTTCTTCTTCTTATTCTTCTTCTTATTCTTCTTCTTCTTCTTCCTTCTTCTTCTTCCGTTGATATAAAATAAGGGTTTGTTATGCTAGTTCTATTCTCCTCACCGCGTTCCTCATTACTGGAAGAGTGGAGGAGGAGGAGGAGGGGGAGGAGGAGGAGGAGGAGGAGGGAGGAGGAGGAGGAGGAGGGGGTGGAGGAGGAGGTGGAGGAGGAAGGAGGAAGGAAGAGGAAGAAGAGGAGGAGAAGAAAGGAAGAGAGGAGAAGTTGGGGGAAATGCCTTGTTCTATTTAATTGATGGGCAAAGAATATCTATATATACTATATAAGAATATAATATATATATAGAGAGAGAGAGAGAGAGGAATGAGAGAGAGAGAGATGGGAATACGAGAGAGAGAGAGAGAGAAGCCTGAGAGAGAGAGAACGAGTGAGCCAAGATCGGCGCGAGGACACCGAGACTACCCACCTGGGGGGGATGTGAGAGGAGATGAGTTTTTTTTTGGAGAGAGAGGAGGAGACGAGAGAGAGGACTGAGAGGCACCGCTGGGATGGCTCGTCTGGTGATTCGATTGGGAGAGGAGACTGGAGGAGCGTGTTGAGAGCGAGGAGAGACGAGGGGAGAGACAATGAGGGAGGAGGAGAGAGAGGAGACTCATTCTTAGCTATTTCCGTCCCATGACGTTATTTTACCAAATTCTTTCTGTCTTTCTTTTCGTTTTTATCTAATTTTCTCGTTTTCTCTCTCTCATCTCTCTTCTCTCTCTCTCTCTCTCTTCTCTTCTCTATCTCTCTCTCTCTCTCTACTCTCTCTCTCTCACCACCCACGAGCAAAAGCGCGTTCTGTGTGTAGACATTAGAACAGAGATTGAGTCTATTGAATTAGTACACACAAGAGGGAATTGTGGGCGGGAAAAGGCGGGTGGCTAGAGATAGAGACGTACGGAGAGGAGAGAAAGAGAGAGGGAGATGAGAGGGGAGAGACGAGATTGAGACGGAGAGAGAAGGAGATGAGAGAGAGAAGAGAGAGAGAGCAGAGAGACGACGGTGACTATCCCTTTCTCTTCTCCTTTCCGCCCACTTCCATAACCTATACCGTCAGGGTGGCTCGCGTTGGTAAGAGTAAGAGCTGCGCCCAAGCTTCGCGTTTTGTTAGCGTCCCCTTGCATTCAGTCAGCGGTTCTCAGCCCTCCAGGTTCGTCCTGGCCCCCGTTGGTGGCGCTTTGTATAGTAAATAACCTTCTTGTAGTTGGTACTTGCAAAGCGTGTCTAGATAGGATCCAAAGTATCTTATATTTAGCTTCCTACCTAATAGTGGAGGAGGAGGAGGTGATATAAGAGAGAGGGAGGAGAGAGAGGAGACCCCCGAGATGAGACGAGCGGATGGAGCGTACCCTTGAGGAGCCCCCCCCCCCCCCCCGAAACCCCCCCCCCCCCCCCCCCCCCCCCGCCCCCCCCCTCGCGGAGAGAGAGAGAAGCGAGTGACCCCCACCCCCCCCTTTCCTTACCCCCTCCCCCCGACCCCACCCCGAGAGGGAGAGGAGAGAGAGATGAGAGCCACGTGGTTGGGGGTAATTATAAAATCTTTAATTCAAGTAGTCAAGACTTTTGCCCATTCACTCATTCATTTTTGTTCTCTCTCTCTCTCTCTCTCTCTCTCTCTCTCATCTCATCTCTCTCCTCCTCTACTCTCTCCTCTGTCTCGCACTCTCCTCCTCTCTCTCTCTCCTACTCTCTCTATCTCTCACTCTCTCTCTCTCTTCTCCTCTCTCTCTCTCCTCTCTCTCTCCTCTCTCTCTCTCTCAGCACTCTCTCTCTCTCTCTCCTTCTCTCTCTCTCCTCTCCTCTGATCTCTCCTCCTCTCACTTCTCTCTCTTCTCCTTCTCTCTCTCTCTCTCTCTCTACTCCTCTCTCATCTCTCTTCTCCTCTATTCTCTCGCCCTATCTCCAGCTCTGTATCTTTCTCTTCTCTCATTGGGCATGTTGATTATCTTAAAATTACCTAAATAATCTAAGGGCCAACATTGATCAATTAAGTAATATAACTTCCTCCCTCTCCTTTCTCTTCTCACTCTCGCTTCTTTCCCTCCCTCTCTCCATCCTGAAATAATTATCTCCTCTCTCCCTCCATCCCCTCCCCCTCCGTCACTCCCTACTTACATCATACCCTCCTCCCTCTCTCCCTTTCTCCCTCTCTCTATCTCTCTCCTTCTCTCCCCTCCTCTCTCCCTCTCTCCCTCTCTCCCTTAGAACAGCTGTCTGCCATATACTCTCAATCAAAACACAACAGAGAGAGAGAGAGGGAGAGAATGAGAGGAGGCGAGGAAAGTGGGAGGCAGGGTATTAGGAGAGAGAGAGAGATGGGGGGAGAGTGAGAGGAGATGAGAGAGAGAGGAAGAGGAGAGAGAGAGAGAGAGAGAGGTCCCCTAATTCACCCCTTAGGACATATTGATTTATTTTTTTTTGTCAACCCACATCTGCCTATGGTTTATACTCTCTCTCTTTCTCTCTCTCTCTCTTCTCTCTTCGGTCTCTCTCTCTCTCTCTCTCTCTCTCATCTCCCTCTTTCTCTCTAAAAAAACAGTAAACATCTATTGCTACCAATTACTATGCAAACAACAACGCACAACTACGACTAATACTACTAATACACACACCACACACACAGACACAACACACACACACACAAAACACACACCCACACACACACACACACACACACACACACGCACCCCCACCCCCCACACATACAACATACATCACACACCAAACACACAACACACACACACACCCCAACCCACATCACACACACACACACACAAACACACACACCACACACACCACACACACACACACAACTACACAACACAAAAAACACACACACACCAACACACCCACACACACACACACACACACACACACACATGTATTCCAATATCCTCCCTTACTTAACTAGTTATATTGTATTTACAAACGTCCCAATGACTCTGATGTCAATTGTAAAACAATAAAGACGTTTTTGTTCATTCACACCCACAACACACAAACACAACACACAAACACATCACACACACACACACACACACACACACACACACACACACACACACAGTAACAACACACACACACGCACACACAGACACACACACACACACACACACAAACTCACAGGACACAACACAAACACAGACAAGACACACACACACACTCTAACACACACACACACAAACACGCACCACAACACAAACACACACACACACACACACACACAACCACACACACACACACAAAATCACTCACACACAAACACACGGGTCAGACACATGCTTATGCGTATATAAACATATGACTAAGATGGTACAAAACAGGAAAGAAGAGATGACGAGAGAGAAGAGAGAGAGGGCGAGGAGAGGAGAGAGAGCGGGAGAGACGAGACGAGAGGAGGAGAGAGCAGCAGTGAGAGACGAGATTGAGACGAGCGAGAGAGAAAGATTGAGAGATGGGATGACGAGACCGGAGAGAGTAGAGAGGAGAGAGAGGAGAAGAGAGACACGAAGAGGAAGAAGAGGAGAGAGACACGGAGAGAGGAGAGCGAGAGACAGAGGGAGATGTGTGGGTTTTTTAGAGACGGAGAGAGAGGAGAGAGATGAGATGAGAGGATGAGAGAGAGAAAGACGGACGAGAGAGAGGAGAGAGAGAGAGAGAGAGGAGAGGAGAGAGAGAGAGAGGAAAGAGAGAGAAGAGAGAGAGCGAGGAGGAGAGAGAGGAGAGAGAGAGAGAGAGAGGAGGAGAGAGCGAGAGATTTTTGGGAGGATGGAGGAGAGAGAGGAGATGTGAGAACGAGAGAGGAGAGAGAGGAGGAGAGATTTGAAGAGACGAAGAGAGAGAGAGAGAGAGAGAGAGACGAGCGGAGAAGTCGAGGACGAGATTGCGAGCGGGGTGGACGAGGGAACGGAGGCGAGAGAGAGCAGAGAGAAAAGATAAAAATAACCTTTGATCCTATCTCGACACTTGTGCAAGTACAAAACGACACAGGTTATGGACTATACACAAGCGCCACCACGCCAGGACGAACTTGGTGGACTCGAATGCTGACTGAATGCGCAGGGACTCTACAACCGCTAGCAGTAAACTCTACCAACCGCGCCACCTGGCGGGTAGAGAGAGGGAGAGAGAGAGCGGTGAGAGGAGAGAGAGAGAAGACGAGCGAGAGAGAGTGAGAGAGAGAGAAGAGAGTCGAGCGGAGGGAGAGGGCACAGCGGATGAGAGGGCGAGAGAGGAGAGAGAGAGACGAGAGATCAAACTGCTCCCACAAAACATAAGTCATGGGGGAAGATCAGTAAGAATTAACAAAACAAGTCAGAGAGCAGATGTTTGAAGATGAACAAAAATTACCACCATCCACAAACGGACTCGCGAGGACACCTACATTAATAAGACAGTGAGTGAGGTTACTGTCGCTCCGATGATGCTGTGTGTGTGTGTGGGTGGGTGTGCTGTGGTGTTGTGTGTGTGTGTGTGTGTGTGTGTGGTGTGTGTGTGGCGCGTGCTTGGTGTGTGTCGTTGGATTTCAATGGGTTTCCTGTGACTTTACTTCATGTTTTTTTCACACACACACACACCACCAACACACACCACACACACACACACACACACACCACACACACACCACACCACTACACACACACACACACACACAACATACACTACACACACACACACACACCACACCTCTTCGTAACTTTATGAGGTTAGGAAAAGGTTCTTACATATTAATATGTGACCAGACTGACCTGTTCTTTAAATGGGGACCTGATTCTTATCCCCATGGCGCTCTCTCTTCTCTCTCTTATCATTTATCCATTAGTCTTCGTCATTCCAGGTAGGAGAGAGAGAGAGAGGAGGAGACGGAGAGGGGATGATGGCGAGGATGAGAGATGAGGGATCTGATGAGAGGGAGAGATAGGAGAGAGGAGAGGCGAGGAGGAGAGGAGAGAGGGAAGAGGGAGAGAGGGAGAGAGAGGGAGAGAGAGAGAGAGGAGGGAGGCGAGAGAGAGAGGGAGCGAGAGAGCGAGAGGGAGCGAGAGCGAGGAGCGAGAGAGAGAGATGAGAGAGGAGAGGAGTGAGAGCGAGAGAGAGAGAGGAGGAAGAGGGTGGAGAGCGAGGAGAGGGGACCCGAGGAGGGGGGGTTTGAGGAGAGAGAGAGATAGGAGAGAGAAGGAAGATTGTTTGAGGATATGGTGTGGTGGGGGAAAACAATTGTAGAAAGGAGTAAAAAGAAATAGAGCAAGGAAAGGGTATATGGAGAGAGAGAGAGAGAGGAGAGAGAGGGAGAGAGTAGAGAGGAGAGAGTGAGAGAGAGAGGACGAGGAGAGAGAGAGAGGCGAGAGGAGATGGGGAGAGAGAGAGAGAGAGAGAGAGAGAAGAGAGTTGAGAGAGAGAGAGAGAGGCAACGTGAAGATTGTTTGAGTGATTATGGGTGGTGAGAAAACAATTGTAGAAAGGAAGAAAGAAATAGAGCAAGAAAGGGTATATGGAGAGAGAGAGAGAGAGAGAGGAGAGAGAGAGAGAGAGAGGAGAGCCAGCGAGAGAGAGAGGAGAGATGGAGGGAGGGGAGGGAGAGAGAAGGGGAGAGAGAGAGGAGAGAGAGGGGGAGAGAGAGAGGAGAGAGGGTGAGAGGAGAGGAAGGATGAGAGAGAGAGGGGGAGAGAGAGAGAGGAGGAAGGAGGGGGGGGGAGAGAGGAGGAGAGAGAGAGGGGGGGGGGAGAGCCACCTGGTCTTTACGTACCCAAGGGCCACAAGGTCTCAGGTAAGAGTTCATTAGTCACCTGTAATTATGTACCTGTTATGGGTCCCCGGCTGATAATTTCTCTATCTTTTTTACCTTTTTTTTCTGCTGTAGCGGGAGGTGTTTCAGTGGCGATGGTTACAGTAGTGGTGGATGACTTGTAGAAATAGTGCTAGTTTGTGGGTGGTGATAGTGGAGGTGGTATTAGTACTATAGTGGTAGTAGTAGTAGTAGTAGTGGTGGATGACTTGTGGGTAGTAGTAGTAGTAGCAGCAGCAGTAGTAGTAGGTAGTTGGGTGGTGGTAGTAGTAGTAGAAGTAGTAGTTAGTAGTGGGTTTGTTAGTAGTAGTGGTGAATGACTTTTTAGTAATAGTAGGGGGCGGTATATTATTTTTATTATTATTATTATTTTTAAATTATTATTATTATTATTATTATTTTTTATTATTATTTTTATTATTAGTAGTAGTAGTAGAGTAGTAGTAGTAGTAGCAGTAGCAGCAGTAGTAGTGGTAGTAGTGGTGGTGGTGGGGTCAAAGTACGAACACCACACACACACACACACACACACACACACACAATAAAAACCACACACACACACACACACACAACACAACACAGCTTAAAGCGGCGACACCAAGATCAGTAAAGTCCATGCTCAGTGTTTAGCTTGGCGTGTATGTAAGTCTATCTGCAGCACACATAAGCCCTATCAGCGGTGTGTTTAGGCAAGGGCATCAGGGCAGTGTGTGGGACCATTACTCACAGGGACCACGCCCCCGCAGCGACGATAACCCTTGTCCCTCTTTACTTTATTATCTCCTGCGGTAAATTTTTTTGGGGGGTTTTGATAGCCTCTGGTCTTTAACTTTAACCCTTAAGGAAA
This sequence comes from Chionoecetes opilio, assembly GCA_016584305.1. NCBI lineage: Eukaryota > Metazoa > Arthropoda > Malacostraca > Decapoda > Majidae > Chionoecetes > Chionoecetes opilio. The sequence goes on from JACEEZ010002351.1 coordinate 146,370, forward strand.
CTAACACGCTTAAGGGGGACGATGTTAGTGGTTAGAGATACACCCAGAGACATACTTACATCATGTTAAAACTTATACTACATACACCCGATTGCTACACTTAACTAACTCCCACTACTACTACTACTACTATACTACTACTAACTACTACGCTTCTTTATTTTTACACAACACACCCAACACACTTTAAGAAAAAC
>JACEEZ010002352.1:0-15850 GCA_016584305.1 Chionoecetes opilio
GAAATATTTGTTATGTATGTAAAGAGTTTAGCCATAAAAATAGAGCCTAAAGTAAATTCCAATCAATTTTCTATGGACCCCAATTCTTACACGAATACTTACATGATAATATCTTACATGATAAAATTAATTGCAAAGTTTACATGTGCAATGTAATAGAGACAAATCTGATATACGTAATACCAACCAACACTGATGTGAATGGACGCCATTACGCAGTTAGGCTGCTGCAATACTGTTCTCTTTCAAGAAAGTCAAGTGGGCTACATTGGGACAGAGAAGATACGCGTATATGCTTACTGCAGTATAGCGCACGAGGCGGGCAATGAGTGGAAGCTCTGCATTAGTGATTGAGATTAACGGCTGCCACACTGTTGGAGGAGAGATGGAGGTAGTGTGCGAGGGACTATGGCTCTAGGCTACCACTACGCCTACTTACCCCAATTCTTTATTGATTGATGGATTATAGAATTTTTAAGGCGCCGTCAACTGCGGGGTTATTGGACGCCTGCCTACAAAGATAATGTAAAAGTAAAACTAAAAAACAAAATTTATGATAGGAATAAAAATATTGAAAATCTACGAAATACATAAAAGAACAAAAGTACATAAAAAAAAACCAATAAGTTAATATTAAAAACATCATAATTTGTTGAGAAGGGGGGGGGGGGGGGGGGCCCAGCCTCTCAATAAATGGTAGGACTTCATGTCCCGGAGAGAAAACACCTCTCTCCCAATGCCAGGCGAGAGACCGGTAAGCACCGTCCGACCCGCGACACCGGGACAAAAATTGCACACGTAGGTCCCCAAGACTGGGACCACTCCGACCAGCACGTGCCGCACAAGTTAAGGGGAGACCAAACAATCATCACAGTTAAAGGAGGGTGGTACCCCTCCATTGAGGAACCCATGAGTATATAGCAGTGTGACCAATACGCCATCGTTGCAAGGCATTCTTCCATACTCGGGAGAGACCGCAGTAGCTCCCATCCTCGATACTTTGGCGGATGGTGCGCAGTTTTATTTTGCCCTATAGTAATCCAACGTTCTTTGCCAACTGTTGTGAACTGATCCTATGGAATGCCGAGCGTTAGGTCCGAGCGGCACTGCAAAATGTGATAGAGCTGGTCTTTTCTAGCTGCAGCTTTTGCCAATGCTATCAGGATTCCTCATACAGGCAACACCTACATGTGCGGTACCAACAAAAGCTGACCGTTCCGGCTCGCCTCCTTGAGCAGATAAAGCCATTCCAGGATGGCATTGACCAGCGGATGGGGAGAGTAAAATCACATAGTGATTGAAAGAAGCACTACAGAATCACTAAAATGTAAAAGAAACATCCGGAAGGGTAAAAATAATGCATGAGAGCCTATAAAATAGCATCTTATTTCAGCCGTTGTTAAAAATTTATAAAAACAGAGAAACACTTTGGGAAGGCTGACGCCTTTGTTACACGTGGGGAATACGACACCGTATCCAACTCCTTGTCTGATTTGGAACATCAGTAAAGACAGGGTACAGAAACTCTGATGTGTGCAAAAGTTTTCTAAAAATTGGGACACGCTCAGCCTGAGGAGGCCTAAAGACCCTTTTGAGAGCCGGAAGGCTGTGCAAAAGGACACTCTGGGGGAGAAGCCATGGACCGACTGTCGTTATGGCCTATGCGGGCAGATCGTAAGGCAGGGAAGATAGCGGTCTCCAGATAGCTGGGTCAATCGGAAACCAAGGGGATTTGGTAAGCTTTCTTCCCCATGGTAAAGTGCGATCCTGAATCAAAGGGACACAGCACGGCAAGCTATTGAGTCAGGGAGGCGTTGGAGGCGATACAACATCTTAACGGAGGACTGGCGTGACGAATCTAATGGGAGGACACCAGCATCCACAATAGACTTGGGATGGGGAAAAGACCTGAACGCCCCGGCTTGCCAGAGGACACCAGGCATGATGTTACGAATCCCGGAATCCGCAGTCGAGTGGGTGGGCAGAGGATTACACTTAACTCCATATTCAAACCTTCGAAAGGATAAGTGAGCGGTGAAGATAGAGGAGTGTAGCGCGATCAGCCCCCCAGCTGGTTTGTGCGAGAGGACTTCAGTGATCCATGGTCGGCGACAGTTCAGTCTGAGAGCACGAAGGTGAGGCACCAAGTCAGTCTATTGTCAAAATGAGTCCTAAAAACGGGTCTTTCCTACATTGTATCCTCCCGTAAATGATGTAGGTCTGTGGTCGGGATGAATCCCACGGGTTCTGCAAAAATGAACCGCTACAGTCTTCGTGAGAAAACCGGAAAGCCACGATTCGCTCGGCCATCACAAACTTTATCAATAGCAAGTTGAAGTCTTCTCTCTGCAACCGACATCCGGGATAGTCAGCAAAGAGATTGATAAATCCATCCACGTATAATTGTACTAACAATCCCTCTGGCAGTACATCCACAATACCCATTGATCGATGGCCACAGCGAAACAGAGCTAACACTCAAGACGCTGCCTTTTTGGGGGATGCCACCTGGAAGCGGGTTGTCAGAAGGACAGTATGTTGCCAACTCGAATCTAAGAACCCGGTTGCTAGGAAACTCTGGAGGAACAAAGTGCATAACGACCATCTTAGTCCAAAACTCATACAGAGATTGCAATTATACCGTGTCTCCAAGCGTGTTCGGAGCCTTTCAAGGTCGAAAAAAATATGGTCACAGGTGGTTTGGCGAGAGGCAAAGGCCCGCAATATGGAGGACTCTACGGAAATAAGCGCTTCCGTAGTAGAGTGATGCTTACGGAATCCACACTGAGAACGTGAGAAAAAGTTTCCGTTCCAAAAACCATACAAGCGACTATTTACCATTTTCGATAATAACTTACACACACATGAGTTAGGGATATGGGCCGGAAATTCGTACGGTAGTGAGTGGTCCTTCCCAGGCCTTAGGGATCGGGATCACCACCGCCACACCCCAGCTACTTTGGAAGGTTCCTTCAATCCTGATCCTATTATAGATGCCAACAAGAAAGCTAGAGCCTCATCTCTAGATGACAGAGCATACGGCATATGGTTACATCATCTTGGCGGGGAAAGTGTCAGCGACATAATCCTTCAGGATTGTACCATAGCTCACGAGGTGTAAAAAGAACATGGTAATGATTCCCAGACTCTGATGAAAAATCTTATGCCTCTCTGTCTTGTTCGCAAGTTCTGTCCCTAGCACTTGGAGACGCAAGGTCTCTTCTGCGCCACTGACACAAAATGAGAACAAATGCCTCTGCCTACAAGTCAATGGGATCTGCCACAGGGTCTCCTTAATCGATTAGAACTGGAGGGGAGGAGGGATAACTTCACCTTCATTGTCCGCACTCTTGCCAAACCTTGGAAACCGGGGTAGATGCACAGATCGTACTTATATAGCCCTCCAAGAGGGTGGAACGAGACGCTTTCATACCGTCGGATCTAGCTCTTAACCAGGTGAAAAGATATTGATGAGGTCTACTGAAGTTTAGGCACCGAAATCGTATTGCCGGTCCCTCAGCACTGCGGGGAGTGACTACCCTCGCTGCCGATACAGTCCTGAGTCCACCACGGAACAGGTCGGCGGACGAAGAAAGATCCAGATGTGTCGGGGGATGCTCAGCGAGGGGGCTGCAAAATGGATTCGAGACACAACGTAATCTACGGCCTCATCTAGTGTTGGAAAAGCATCTATTATGATGTTCAAAAACACAAGCCGTTTATGAAAGCCCCCCAGTCCTGCACGAGAGAGGCACCATTTTGGGAGGGACATGGGAAGGGGGCGAGGACACTGCTTTAAGTAGTTGGGATAATGGCACTTCCCGAAGAGAATCGGGCCCACCTTCCCATGAGAAGTGAGGGGCGACCTGTGGACTGACGAGTGATTAGGTTCAATAGCAGTCAATGTTCCCGTACTGCGAATGGACAATGTGTTGGTTCTCCCGTGTTTAATATATTTAAGTTGCTGCCATCTATAAGAGTTACGACGAGAATCACCGCGACGATTTCTGGTGGAATCTACCCACAGAAAAATGCCGCCCATTCATGTCTCCAAGGAGAAAAAATGGAGGTGGGAAAGCTGGGGGATAAGATCCTCAAGATCTTGGAGAGCTATGTCGTCAGTTGGAGGTAGTATATTGAGCAGACAGTGTAGGTCTTGTGCAGATGGATACGACCTGCTACAGCGCAAGGGGATTGAAGCGGGATGACAGTTAAGGGGATCATCCGACGATGAAGGCCACAAAACCCACCACTAAAGCCACCACCTGCTGGAGGTGGTGTGGGGACAGGTAAAAACCTGTAGGGCAGAGACACCTTCCTGCCCTATCATTGTTTCATTGCAAACTAGGATAATTTTGGGTCCCCTCGTTGATGAGAAGGAATAGTCATCCCAATTTGCCACGTAATCCACGAATATCATTGGAGGATTGAAGATGTATTCGTAGCGTTGAAGAGATTGCAGAAGCCTTACGGCTTGTAGACGCTGCGCCATTTGAAAGCCAGCATCTTTTTCTGTGGTGTAGAAGATGGTTAAACTACTTTTCTGTACATTCCCAGATGTCGGTTGGCGCTTGCGTACATCCGGCGTGGGAATCGGGGTTCTCTATAGAGCACAAGAGGGCATTAGTAGCGTACCGTTATGTCCCACCAAGATGCCAGATTGATGACAGGAGATTTACCACTTCTAGTTACTGATAGCTCCCGACGAGGGTCGTGAGATGGCTTATCAGCATGGCTATCAACTACTAGTGGTCCATAAGTTGTGAGGAACACCTTCGCCATCAGCGTGTTGTTGAGCTGATGTCGCTAGCCGCTCAGGGGTGGTAACAGGGGCAGGGATATTAGGAGTCAAGTCAGTACTCCAACACCTATCAGTAGGTGGATCCTGTACGCAAGTCCATCCACTCCTGACTCAGCAATTGATATTTAGCCGGAGGGACGCCCACTGAGTCTAAGGACCATGGAACGCGACTTCGCTTCTGAGACTCTTTATAGGATGGCTTTTTGGGAGACTCTTAGTAGGAGGAGTCACATTGTCATTTTTCCGTGCGCGGCATCCCACTACACGAGTAGGTGGTGGAGGCTCATATGAAGAGGAGTCAGCAGACTCCACAGAATCCACACGGCAGTAGCGAGAAACTTATTCTTCATGGGGATGGATGGGTTAGGTTTTAAGAGAAAGTTGGTGGTGGAACGGCAGGGAGGCTGATTAGGCGTCTTAGAAGAAGCAACAGCCACGCGGATGCGTTCAGGTCTGATTCCTCCCCCCGGTGACGGTGCTGTGGGAAAGTTCTCTTCTGGCCTCCCAAGCTGATTAAATGGGAGTGGCCAAATAAAGGATGTCTTCTTCTAATTGTAAGTCCCACACTGTCGGGAACTCGGTGGTGATCAACACGGCAGTGGAAACAGTAGGGAAGTTGACGTGACAGCAGCTGGTGGCATGGGAAACCCCAACGCGAGCATCGGACCACAGCGAGGAGGGGATTTACAAAAATTTGCCGTGACCAAATCTTGATAGCACTCATAGCACTGCATAGGGCGATCGATAAAGCTGGTTATCTTTAGAGATGAGGGACCGATCCTGATGGAAATCGGGGGGAGACTTGATCGTAGAAAAGTTATAATGAGTTCATGTTTTTTGCTTCACTGACCTTATAGACTGTTGAACTTTTCGGGCACATGTTAGTATTTCTGCCTCCGAAAACTCAAGGAGGGTGTAGTTGTAGACTACGCCTCTTGTGATTGAATTTGGATGAGGTTTGATGGTATCAAAAAAGCTGTAGCGGTGATGGGCATGTGGAAGAGCATCGAGCCTGAGTTAGGTCCGGCTCGGATTAGAACCCCCCTGACATACCGTTTCAGGTGTCCTCGGGATCATTCCAATTTCTTCTCCAAATACCGCGCCGCAAGGGAAAAAAGTTCCACCACTTCTTCTTATAAACGCCACGTAACAAGTAGGGGTAGGCTATGGCGGACAGGTGGGAGTGATGTAGTAGTTTTCTAAAAGTGTTGGGGATGTTAGTCATCAGGGCGTCATCCAAACATTTACGGAGCGAATGAGTCGGCTCCGTAATGTCTCGCTCCAATGTCCATCTTTGTGGCTTCCAGAAGCAGGAGGAAGCATCATCTGCCGCAGCAAAATTTATGTAGCACCTATTTTGATTGTCCATGTCATCATAAATAAGACGGATGCGGCGAACCACACCCATAAAGCCTTGAAAATATCATGTTGTAATGCCTGTATGACAAGGCCTGGACACGTTGGTTTTTAGACAGAAAGCAAGGGGCCCAACGTAAGAAAGTGCCCGAGGGCCAGGCTCGTCTTCTGACAATCCGTTTCTGCGTCCCTTGATGCGGGGACGCCAGACCGGGGAGACTGAGGGAGGAAGGGGCGGCTGCCCGCTCGTGGCCACGTCGGCCTGGAAGGCGCCAGAGTGGATGTGAGAGGATTTCAATGGAGAAAGTCGAGGACAAGCGGACGTCAGGGAGAGCAGGCCGGGGTAAATCTTTTATACTATAATAAAAAAATTACTTCACCTTCCCCACGCCCCCCACCCACCACGGGCCCAACGAGGGGAAGCTGTTCTGCTGGGGATGGACCTCTACCACCCAACAGGCTCCATGGGTAGCAGGGAAGCATACGCTTCGCGTTGCCTAGTGTGTCGGTGGCAGCCGCGGGACCGATGAGTGTGGCCCACAGGAAACCCCGCTGGCCTAGCCAACGCATGACCAGCCGAGTGATCCAGCGGGGCGCATGGACTTCCAGTCTTACCCAAACCCCCTACCAAAGGGACAGCGTGTTGCCCACCCGAAGGGAATACAACCCGCCCGCGGTGGACCAACTTCCAGATAGGGGGCGTGTGTGGAAATACAGGATGCCACGCACGGCAAACCACGTGGGTGAGCGGAGCATGAAGTATAAAAGGAAGAAAAGCGTGAGACGCGAAGAGAAGGGTCCCACCGGGCCTAGATCCGCCCCTAAGAAAGGAGAGAAGGAGGAAAGGGGGAGGAAGCTTAAAGACGACATCACCGGAAGCTTCCACCTCCCAGTGACGAAGGGGAGGCTTGGTCCACAGGCCGACGGCCACCGAACCCAACAATGGCAGGCAGGCCGCCCAGAGGAGGTGGGCCCGCCCGTCGACCACGCTTCAAGCCCCGGCCACCACGACAAGGGACTCCCCACAGCGGGGACCCATCCTTTTAACTAGCCTCGGCTAAACTATTAATATGTATATGTTTGCTTGTGTAATATAGTTCACTTGGTATTTGTTTCTTATTTGTTGAAGTTTATTGATTTGGGCAAAATCTTCGCATACTCGAAAATAAACTAGTTAGAGTGGGAGTGTGAATGCGAATGCGAATATTGAAAAAATATGCGAATATTCGCAATTGTGAATATTCACAATTGCGAATGGGAATATTCGGTCCATCACTACTACAGACTTTATTGTATATGTGTCACTGAAGACATGTATAGTGTTATGTTAGATAATGTAAACTACCATACTGTGCACGTCTCTCAGTACCGACAACATACAAGTCATGTAGTGATGCTCAAAACCGTAATATATGTCCCCCCTGCCGACATTTCACGCATTGGGACATAGATAGTGTTATTGACGGTAAATGAAATTGATATTTCATCATTCAATTTTCATAGTCATTCCTGCTACTTGAATGCCATTCAGAAGTCACGAGCGGGATGACTGCTACAAGGGATGAAGCTACATTGCACAAGGCAAACGTGCTTGTGCAATGTGAGTGAATGTGAAACCCCACCTTACGTGAGCAATGTGGAACCACGCCTATCTCTTCGCATCCACTCAACACGGAAAATCGAAACCAAGCAAGCGTAATTGCGCATACGCTGCGGCATCGTAAAGCCTAGTGTGGACGTGCTTTAGAGGGCCGCAGGTTGCACAGGCTTGCTGTAGATGTACGCAGTGAAGAACTGGACATAATTTTCTGGATTCCATTGGTGGACAGCGGCAGAGAGTCGGAGACACTGTATATACACACTATGGATAATTGAAGTAGGCGTTATATTTAATATACTATAATGAATACATACAATATGAGCATTTTTATAGTTTTTTTTTCTACAAAATAAAAACTGTTCAGGGCTTGTGTTTTTATTCTGGCGGGTTGCACACATATTGTGTTATATGTGAAGGTACTTTTAATCTGGTATTATACTTTCAGATCTATTTTTTTTTCTATGAATGATCAACACGTGTTTTCAGTATGATTTGCCTTTGCATGTAATATCTGAGGAGCTAAGAGCGGAACACCGGGTCCGGTGTTCCCCAAGCCACCAGCCACACACGGAGTAAACGATACCATTGTATTCACAAAGCCTATTACTACCAGTACAATAAGGGTTATAGGTAAACAAATAGGTTCTCAATGAGGTTAAAAATCACGTTAATAGAGGGTAGTGACCGAGCGCACTGCTACTGATGGCCTACTACTCCCTTAAGCATGGCCATTATGTCCCTCGTGCTTAAATCAAAACAGTCAGGTAAACCGTTATATTTTGCAGCTCTCCACCCAAGCCCTGACCCTGGAACCAACACCAGGTCCGGGTTTTCCACACGGGAGTAAAGTCGATTGACCATAGGAATCATTGTTTAAAAACGCGCACTTATTGTCAGCGCCTGTGTGTGATGCCCACGAGTGAGAGGAACAACCAGGCGAAGTGCCTTCACAGGCAGCAGGTGACTTGTCTCTGGTACTCAGTCACGCATTCTACGCTCCGAGGATTACAGGATTGTTTGTTATGATGGTCTGCGGGAAAAGTTAATGCCTTTAACTACTCCTAACAAATGTTTGAGTCAAATAACCCTGTTTTAAGTGTTGGCTTTACAATGACACGTTGTGGATGAGAAGTATAAATGGCTGCCGGGCGATAGTGTCCTGACAAACGTGGAGGAAAAACGCTGTACTGTATTTTTCTTCAAAATGCCAGTGTTATCCATATTACGTATTGTAACCACACGTTAGAGTTCTAAGCTCTACACTAAAGAGTAAAAACAACAGAATATCGGCTTTGGTTGAAAAGATATGACATTTTGAAAGTACAAAACTTTTACAGCGTTTTTCTCCGTGTTCTATCTGGGCGCTTGCTGGTTTTTTCCCGTCTCGCGGCCTCCTGTGTTTGTTGCAGGATTACCAAATAAAATCTTAGGATAAAAGTTGATCTTTTCGATGGCACATAAATTTTCCGGGCGGCACAATCCATGTTTGCACATTGTTGGATGGACTTTTAATAGTCAGGAGCTACTGATGCCGGGCCGGGAATGCCCCGGGGGGGAACAACATCATTATAAAACATAACACATGTTTTTCGGGTCGCTAGATGATTGAGGACCAGAATTGTTGTGAGTGAAGGTCTGTTTAAAATCCTTTCTATCCAACTGCACTGAAAAGGGGGGCAAGCCCTGGGGTATCATGCACGGCAAACGCTAAAATGTTCCAGGTTTGGGGACCCTTGCCTGCACCTCCCGACGCCCACATGTCCCTTTTCTCTGGAACAGGTGTCGCTTTTTACTTTTTAAACACGTCGGGTTGGGTTTTACGGGGTAAAATTACTGGTTAATATAGTAGTTTTGAGTGGGAATCAGAAGAGGTTTCTTCGAGAAATCCTATGTTATTTTTCGGACCAGCCGGGCGTAGGCTCTTCATTGGAAACCAACACTCCATAGAGTGGAAAATTGCTAACGGGGGAAAGGGTGGGGGCGGTTTTGTTATGTTCCCCTCCAACAATGAAAAACAGGTGCATGTAAGGGTTAAAACAAAACTTTAACTCTTAGTTTTTATAAAATGTACTCACGCTGGAAAATGAAAAATCTATTACAAAAAAACGCAAAATGTATTGGGGGGTATGAAAATTTTGGGAAAAAGGGGCTCCCTGGGTTTTTTGTGCTAAAATTGATTTTTTTTGCAGTTCGGGGCTTCTATAGGTACAGATTAACAGAAAAAGAGGGGGCCCCAAATTTTTCCCCAGAGCCCTTACCCCCTTTTTGGGGGCCCTTTCCCCTTTTGGGGCCCCCGGGCACTGACCATGCCCTATCTCCGCCAATAATTGACCGATTTTCAAAATTTGGTATTTTTTTGAGTTTTCAGGTTGCGATCGATTTATAGCCCCAAAAAAGCAACCGGAGTTTCCTTAATGCATTTCCCGGGTTCAGATTTGCACTTCCTGTTCAGAGAAAGGGGTCAACAAAAAAATTTTTTTTTTTTTTTTTCGGCATTTTTAAAAAGCATTTTGGCTCAGTCAGATATCCCCGGAACTGAGATCGTTGTAGTATCGCCAATATTGGGGAGGAGGAGGGAAATTTTGCGTGATCTGTAAAAAAGGGTGCCACATAAAAAGAAGCGATTGGTGAAAATCCGGCATGACAGATAAAATTTTACAAACTTCAAGAGAGAGTTCTTTTGGGTGATACTGAAAGTGACATTCTGACCAAATTACTTTCATTTTAAAATGAAGGAGAACTCAAGTACTTTTTCCGGTATCATAGTGAATGTCGGAAACCTATCGTCAACAAGAAAAAGATTGAACGCTTGGGAAGAGATCCCAACCCGATTCACCTGTCTCGCCCCACGGGGACCGGGGCGACCTTCAAGTGCTGTGGCTCTGTTGGGGCCCAAAAGCGGTCAAAGACTTTCCAAAGGAAAAAGTTGTCTTTTTTCCCAACTGTGACTTCTGCCCCCCAAGAATGACCAGGCCATGCCCGGGGGTTTCTTACTGACTCAAGGGGTTAAAACACTCCTCAGAAAAGCAAAAAACCCCAGATGACCATGTTAGGTTTCAGTAGCGGCCTTTGAAAAACCCCGGCGACGCATCACTTTTAAAAAAGCCTATCATGGGCATTTTTTGCGCTCTGACAGCGAAATCAAGGGGGACAGATCACAGTAATTTTCCCTCATTCGCCAGTATTGGCAAATTGGGTCCTCGCTATTAAAAACCCCTTGGTGACGAGGAGTAAAATGGATGGTGAGGAAAAATGAGGGTACTTGTCAATTTTGAAAAATACCGTGTGGATGAAAAAATAGAACTATCGGAAATACCTAAAGACTATCAGCGAGCCCCTTTCCGAAGTGAAGTTTGTCACATCATAAGACGGAATGACCCTCCCGTCTTGTGCTCTCCATGCATCACATGGCCATGATTACAGGTCCTCAATGATGAATGATGATGAGTTTTGGGTCCCTGAAAAAGGGGGTCGCCAAACCCCTTCTCGAGAAGAGATGCTGCAAAAACCTTGGGGTCTTTTACAGGCAGCTTCAGAAATTTTGAAAACCGTCTTTACTCCATTCTTCATGAGTCACCCCCTTTTTGGTACCATGTTTTCAAATGTCCGGAATACGAACCAGGAGGTGGACAAAACTGCGCGTTTCATGCCATTTTCCTTTGCCCAAAATACTCGGACTGACCCCAAGGTTGAAACCAACAAAAAAGACAGTCCCTTTCCCGACAAAACATTCCAGACCCCTCTGTCAACGGTCTTCCCCTTTGTTCTTCTAGAGTGCGTGACAAGAATCTTTTTTGAAAACCTCTCAGCTGTGTAATTGGAAGTGCTACCTTCACATCTTGACTTAGAAAAACGAGTTGACGGAGTGTTCTCCGGGGAAATGAAGGGGCGGTGGTTTTGTCTCCAAACTTTGTAAAAAAAAGGGCCCTGAACACGGTTTTTTGCGATCGTAATTTGACCTCCGGGAAGAACACCGACGGGGCAAGGACCTTTCCCTGCACAGTGGTTTCAGTTCCAGCAAGATAAGTGGAGAGTTCATAAACCCGCCACTTGAAATCCAGAAAAGCTTCTCTCACAAAAGCCTCGGCCTTTGACGGAACATGGTGAAAGAAACCATATAAAAACCCCCTTCCATTGAGATTATCGTTTTATGAAAGGGGAAAAGGGGAAAATTTTCTGAGAAAAAGACTTAAACTCACACCGGGGCACTTGCAAATCCTTGGGAATGATGATGACGGATTGATTGTGGATTTCACTAAAATGAGCAGCGAAGGAAAAACAAAAAGGACAGTGAATGAAAAAAGGAACAGGAAGGGTGCCCCCAGAGAGAACCCAGTCGACGCTATACTATCAGTCAAGGAAAAAGAAAACCCAAAACCAGGGAAAATTTGGTAAAGAAAATGTGATCCAACTTGGGTCTACAAATCTCTGTTTTTTTATCCCATCATCCGACACCCAACACGCAGAATGTAGAGGTGATCGTCCTTTATTAAAGACCACACCCAGACATGGGACTCTTTACACTGTTCTTGGGTTAGCCGGGAAATCCTCCCACTGTCATTGGTCCACAGAAAAAACTTTGATAACACGGCCGGGGACCTATTTCCGTGCTTTGAAAATTTCAGCAGTCATTTGGGGACCCCAATTGGATAAGGGCAGGAGTCTCCCAAAATTTTATTTGCTGCTTTACATGCTCTCGGGAAAACGATAGATGGCGTGGCCGGATATATTGCCATGAAAATGGTGCATACACATCAGCAGCCCTTCTGGGGTCTTCAGTGGGGAAAACAACAAAAGAGGCATCGAAAACCCATCACAATCATCTAGCAATTTTGATGTGCGGTTGATGTCATTTATCCACTTTTCAAAGGCCCAGTTAGTGTCCGGTTTCAAAGCTTTCAAGGACAAACTTCACACTAAACCCCCTATGATGAAACTATGAAATTCAATCATGGTACGCTGGAAATGTGAAACCACTGGGGGGGATGAAAAAAATTGGGGGTTTGCAGAAAATTTCCCTTTTGCAACCTCATCAAGTGGAAAGCCCTTTTTCATTTCGTCAGCTTTGCCGCTCAGGGGGACTGGCAGAGTTATCTTGCTTCCTTGAGAACCCATCAATATTTTTCGCACGGGATCTTCTAAATTTTAAAACCCCGACTGATGCCCCGTCCATCTTGCCAAAAGAATGCGCTGGAAATAATGAGCCTGCCCCTTTGGGAAAGCATTGATTCCGGGACTTTTTTTGTTGCAAAAACAGAGTACCCTTCCGAATCTCGCCACAACAGGCATCTACAGGAAATCAAGAAACTAAAAAGGGGAAAAGGTGTATGGGAGACTCAGCAGAGATGAAGTGCTCTCAACGACTCGACCCACACCCCCCAAACCCAAAAAAAAAAACTTAAGCTTCCAAAAGTTTTCCGGGATCCGAACCCAAAAATTCCATTTCGGACAGATTGCACTTTGGGGGCCCAAAAGAGAATGCCCTAAAAATCCTCAATCAATAAGGGGGGTTATGCACAGCAACCCCCCCTTTAAGTGAAAACCCTTGAAAAATTTTTTGTTTTATCACTCTTTTGCCAGAGGAGGGAAAGCATATATTTGCATTTTGCAGAAAAGGGTCAGAACGATTCGAGGATTGTTTGTGAAGTCTGACTAAAACATCAATTCGGGGTTGGGACAGATAAAAAGCCCAAATTGAAGGGATTCTCAAGTTTGGGTGGATAAAACAAAAATAGCATTTGGGATAAATCTCAAATTGTGGGGGGCGTAATTTACTGGGGAGATTTCTCATTGTTCGGGAAGCCGACCAGGCTATGCCAAAATTCGAGGAAAAAATTGGGCAAGTCGAGATGTCAAAAGTGCCCCCCCCCCGGGTGCTTTGAAGATCTTTGTACTCCCAACGAAAGGCCCCCGTGCCCCTGAAGCCCGGTTGTCCCTTTTATGTCCCCCGTACCCGACAAGGGCAAAGGAAGATCCCCCAGTTAAAGCCCCACTTGATCTGGTGTCTTCAGAGTAGACAAAGGGCCCCAAAACTAAGTTTCACACTTGGGGGTGCATTCCAAAAGCAGGACGAGACAAAAACTATTTGGGGAGTGTTTGTGTTTTCAACTTGGACTCGTTAAAAAAACAAACCCGGCAGAAGACAACCAACATATGAGTACGAATTATCCGAAAGAAGCTCACCATCCATTGGGTACTTTCACCCAAAAAAAGGGCTCAATGCGTTTGGCCAAGGACGCGCTATTTGAAGCAAAGATCTTGTGTTTGCGTTACGTGTTTCGGGAAAATTGGTTTTGAGTAGCTCATACACATGAAGGGCTACACATTTATTCCAAAAACCAAGTACTTTTCCTCTACAGCCTGTGGTGCTGCCAGAAAGATCTGCGTATGGCGCCCGAAAAATGACGACCCCCGCTCCTTCTTGATCTTATCGCTCCAGACAGATAGCCTACTATACCTTTAAGTTTCATACAGGCAAAGAAAGAAGAACGGGAAATAACATCCTTTTTAAAGATGCAGGTTTTTGGCCGTCCAAATGTCAAGGACTTCTTGGTCCAAAACTTCCAGGTGCTGATTGGGGGGGCAGTTTTATAGGAATTTCAAAGAAATCATGGGTAGATGCATACCCAAAGCTGATTGATGCCCTGCCCTTTACTCTTCAAACTTTGGGTGCATTTTTTTATTCCCCGATTTTTCAAGACGGCTTTCCCCCGAGGTGAAAGCGTTGGAGCTTTTTTGGTCATGTCTACAGTCAAAAGGTCCAGCAACCCTACCATCACTCAGGGGGAGGTTTTCGGTCAAGAACTTGGGAAGGGGGAAATGCTTCCACCAACTCGTCTGCATTGCTTCCCCATATCATCTGCAAAACTACAGACAAAGCGGGGAAAAATCATACCCCGAAAAAGTCCCCAAACCCTTCCGCTTGAAAAAAATGGATGGGAAATTGGAGAAAGGCGTTAAAAGTTCCACTGAATGTCTTGCCTGCTGCCCCCCACAACTTAGTTTAACTCGTCAAATTTGGCTCAAAATAGGACAAAGGGAAATAGTGTAGCTGCTTGAAGAATGGCCCGCCCTGTACTCCTCTCTGTAAATCTATGGCAGTGATTTCGCAAACGCTATTCGGGGGGACATTTTTAAATTGGGCATAAAGAATAACTGATTGATTTTTTAGTCCTTTTGAATATCGCAAAAACGGACGTATCGCAAAAACTAACGCGCTTTGGGGGGATGGTTGGGCGCAGGGGGGAAAATCCGCCATGGAACTCCAAATGTCTGCTTTTAAACCAATAAAAGGGGAAAGAAACCCGTTACTTATTTTAAATAGCCTAGCAAAAACGTGGCATGGAAAAGTAGCTTAACGGGTTTTTGTAATGAACGGGTGAGAAAACAACGAAAAATGAGGTTTCGGTTATAAACCAAAATCTGGACTGAAGAGAAATTTTAGATATAATCTGACATCGCATCAGCATTTTAGGGAAAAAGTTTTACGTGCTGTAAAAAAGAAAATGTTGAAATTTGTTGCTTATGTTTCCAGAAAATCCTGGGGGGCCAAAAAAGGAATGACCCCCAGAAAGGGGGGTGAAGGGGGGTGAAAATTTGGGCCCCATCTTTTTTTTGTTTTTCTGATACCCATAAGCCAGAACTACAAAAAAAATCAATTTTTGACAAAAAACCTCGGGGAATACGGCATACCCTATATTAGGAGCAGTTCGGGCCAGCCCTTCCCAAAGGCCACGGGAGCCTCGTTCTTTAGTAATATCCCCCCTTTTTAATTTATAACGCAAATGTTTGTGGCCCGAGTACAAAATGTAACATGCAATATAACAGTACACACACAAGGTAGTGTTCCCCAAACCATCATGTTTTCCTGAGCGCAGGTTTTTTTTGTACTTTTTTCCCTTACCGAATCGTTGCCTGGGGGGATATTTAGGAGGGTTTTTAGTCACGTACCAATCCCCGAAGGTTGTTTGTTTTGCGCAATAGTTTCCTTACATAAGTTTGAGTCCTGCTTGAACATGCAGCTATCTATAATCTAAAAATTCACACTGGGTACCGTACCACTATTTAGGCCCGTGCTTTTTTACAGGAACTTT
>JACEEZ010002354.1:0-7500 GCA_016584305.1 Chionoecetes opilio
GGGTAAAAGGGGGGGGAAAAGAAAAAAGGGGGGAATTTTGGGTTTTCTTTGTTGGAGTTATAATGGAGTCGAAAAAAAAATATAGGGGAAAGTGTACGAAGCAGCGACGACGGTCGAGTCGGCCGAGACACGGGACCCCGTGTCTTCGTGCCGCCCTCGTCGCTGCTCTTCGTTCGAATATATGCCTTTTAGGGTACCCTTCCTCGGTCATTCGTCGTTCGTCGCTCGACCTTCATCATGACTCTCGGTACTGGCCTGTGTGTGGTGTGTGTGTGTGTGTGTGTGTGTTGCGTGTGCGTGTGCGTGTGCGTGTGCGTGTGCGTGTGTGTGTGTGTGTGTGTGTGTGTGTGTGTGTGTGTGTGTGTGTGTATACTTAAACCAATATGTATGTATGTATGTATGTATGTACCACCTCCACAAACAACAACAACAACATAAACATAAACAACAACAAACTTGACCCAAACGCTATATTAATACCTTCATAAAACAACCAAAAAAATGAACCATCAATCAAATACCATCAATGAATTATCTTTTTACAGTCATTCATTTTTCAGTCCATCACTATCGCTGTTTTGAACTCTGTAATCTGTGCATGATGAATGAGCTTATATAGTTACCACTCATTCTCTTGTTTATTGTGGATAGGTTTCATTTTGCATTATTTCCTATTGACCAGTGTCTCTCTCTCTCTCTCTCTCTCTCTCTCTCTCCTCTCTCTCTCTCTCTCTCTCTCCTCTCTCTCTCTCTCTCTCTCTCTCTCTCTCTCTCTCTCTCTCTTCTCTCTCGTCTTCTCCTCTCTCTCTCTCTCCTCTCTCTCTCTCTCTCTCTCATCTCTCATCTCTCTCTCTCTCTCTCTCCCCCCCCCCCCCAATCAGTGTTCCTGTAAATTCAATTATCACAAAATGTACTGGCAAGATAAGGCACACAGTTCAAAGTAATCTTCTTTTCTATCATTTTTTCTCCCCTCCTTCCTTCCTTTTGAATTCGGTGAAAAGGAGAAAATAATATGTTTTTTCCATATCCTGACAAGCGAGTTTTTTTTTCTCCCTCGTTTTTTCCCGTTGTGTGTGTGTATATATATAAAATGTCTCAATGTTTTTTTGTTTTTGTTTTTTAGGGGGTTGTAAAATGCAATGATCGTTTTACTTATAAGATATTTTTGTTTATAATGTGAAGTATCGTAAATGGTGGAATTGTCTATATATTTTCGTGGGTTATTTTATGTTTAGTGGTTTGTGTCCTCTGTGTGTTTGTTTGTCTGTTTGTTTGTTTGTCAGGGTGAATGGATGTATGGATGGGTTTGAAGGGTAAGAGAAAGTATGATATTTTTTGGGGTTTAATCTCGAAGCTCATTTTTTTATTCTGTATTAAGTGTTTTGGAACTATTACATACTACGACTACTACTACTACTACTACTACCACTACTACTACTACTACTACTACTAACTACTACCTACCACTACTACTACTACTGGTGATGGTGACTGGTGGCGCCACCATCAAAACAGACGGCTCCCACTGAGAAAGCTCTGCAATTATTCACAATTTCTGAAGCTCCCTGGGGATCTACTGTGAGAATCATGATCAGAAGAGATCAATGAAGTGTTCCTGCATCATCATCTTCAGTGTGGATGTGAACCTGTGAACATCTGAGCTGCCTAGAAGTTATAGAGGACTAGCCGCAAAGCCGCCCTCCGGGCGGACTTTTTGGCTAGCTCTTGCGGAGGGCTATTGGTGGGCCTTCGGCCCACCACCTGTGTTTGGTGGGCCTTCGTCCCACCAAACATGGACTCTCCAGATAGCCCCTTCTAACTTTCCTGAAATCATGGATGTAGAAATGTATGTACTCCCCCCCACCCATTCACTCACCCATTACCCATAACCCTCCACCCATTCACTCACCCATTACCCATCACCCCCCACCCATTCACTCACCCATTACCCATCACCTCCCACCCATTCACTCACCCATTACCCATCACCCCCCACCCATTCACTCACCCATTACCCTCACCCCCACCCATTCACTCACCCATTACCCATCACCCCCCACCCATTCACTCACCCATTACCCATCACCACACACCCATTCACTCACCCATTACCCATCACCCCCACCCATTCACTCACCCATTACCCATCACCTCCCACCCATTCACTCACCCATTACCCATCACCACACACCCATTCACTCACCCATTACCCATCACCCCCCACCTATTCCCTCACCCATCACCCATCACCCCCAACCCATCACCCCCCACCCATTCACTCACCCATCACCCCACACCCATTACCCATCACCCCACCCATTCACTCACCCATTACCCACACCCTACATCAAGGCTTCCTCAATTAGAGAGAACTGAAACTCGAGAAAGCCAGTGGTCGCTGGCAGTTTAACTCAAAGGTTGGTTCTACTGTTTTTGGCTCCGCGACTAATATTTTTCATAAATTAATTTCGCGATAAACATTGATGCACCGCATCTGAATACCAAAAAAAAAAGTTCTTCTGTTGTTTCTACTAATTATAGGGGATGACATTCATTACGATGGAACGTTCTATAATAGAAATTTTTAATGCAATTACTCGCTTCGAGTAGCAAAGTTAATATATTTTTACATGTATATTGTGGCATGAAAAATTTTGGGGTGATGTTCACACTGTTTTCTAAGACAGAAAACCTGCGGTCTGGCAAACGCTTGTCAAAAACAATAAGCAATGCCTTGGAAAAACGAAGAATAAAGAATGCCGAAATGGGCTTGTTGCTGCGACAATGTATTTATAATTGTGGAGGCGACACGCCGCGGCGGGGAGTGGTGGGCGGGGAGATTGTGGCGGGGCGATTGAATCAAAAAAATTGCTACTTCACGCGTTTGACTCATTGCACTTCCAGGCTTTCTATCTTTTATTTATACACAATAATAACAGGAAAATATGACTGCCTAGGTATAGATAGCTTCTAAACATACGTTATTGACTATATAATATCATAGAGTAACATTTACCTCGCCTCCTCACTATAACCTACTTGGTTTTTTGGTTAAATGCATGTTTTACAGACTCAGGCTTCTATACAATATACATATAGAAGAAAATCGTTCTTAAAATTATACTTTTGTTTTTTAAATGCAGTGGAATAAGCCCATATTTTTCTTTCAAGTTGACCAACTTTTCACCAAATTGTGAGTTAAAACTGCCCGCGACCACTGGCATTTCGGAGTTGCCCGTTCTCCTAAATTTTCGCAACCCCCTTTTGTTTTCACAATTCTCGCTAATAGGCTGCAAAAAAAAAAAAAAAAAAAAGTAAAGGGATCATCTCATGGGGGGGTTTTATGACTTTGATTCCGGGGTCACCTTTGTTTCCAAAGTGTGCCATTTTGGGTTTTTTGCGCCACGGGGGGGGGAAAACCTATACCACACCCACACCCCACACACAGACAGACACATTTTTCGCTTATATTTTTTATAGATGACTGTTTTTTGTTAGGCCCCCAAAGAATGGGCATGGTGGTTGCCTTCTGGAACCCTAAAATTGTTTTCTCCCGGGACATGTTTGCCTACATTGATAATGCAAAGGGGGGGAAACCGTCTTTTTTTTTAATTCTTTTTGTATACTAAAAAAAAAAAACATAGTGATCATTTGTTGAAAAAACGAAATTGAAAAACCTCCCTTTTCTATCGTTGCCATGAAAACCATTTGGGCCCGTGAAGTTCCCCAGTGACAAATAACGGCAGTATGGGTGCCCCAAGAATATATCTTAATGCCTTCTGTGCTTTTTAAAATTCGCTAAAAAGGGGAATCCTCCTGTACCTTAAAATAATGCCCTTTTCTATTTTTTTACTCCCATAAAGGGAAAAAAGGGGGGAAAGGGAGCTACTCTGCAATCTTTTAAAGAAAAATGTCCCTTTGGGGGGAGGGACCATGATAAAAACGCAAGGATCTTCTAGACACCCTTTAAACCTGCTAAGGCTGAATTTTGAGTGATTATCATTTCTTTAAACTAAAAAATTTTAAAAGCGGTTACCCCCCCGGGGGGTTTGGGAAAATTTTTGGGCCCCTTTTTGGAAAACCCTTTTCAAAAGAGGCCCAAAAAAATTTAATAAAACTCTTCCTAAAATCCGGATATAAAAACCAGGGGGTTTTTAAACACTGCAGACTCAACGAGACAAGTGGAGGAGATGTTTGGGGTTTAAAAAGTAATTTTTTGAAAAGCTATTAAAGGGAATAAGGAAGCCCCAAAGGTTTGTATTTAACCGACATAACAAGAGAAAAATATTAAGATTTTATCTGACCTTGAAAATTTAAAACGTCCCTGAGAAGTCTGCAACTGGCTTACATAAGAATACACCTTCAAAAAATTGGATCCCAAAGCGAGACTTTTCCCGAAGCGTTTGGGAATCCCTGCGTCTAGACGGGAAAAAAGGCTATGAGGGTCACATAAAGGGGAAGGGGCTTGGGCCAGCCGGGAGGAGGATAACCACGCACAGGGTTTAACTGCGGGGGTGCCGAACGATCCAGAGGAGCGAGACAAGGAGGGAATAAGGCGTGAGGGGAGCACTTCTGCTCCCATTTTAATAACCCCTCAACAGGTGCTATTCCTAAGAGTGTAAGGGAATATCTAACAAGTCATCTGCTGGGAATCTCGAAACCAAATTTATTTAAAACGAATTTTTAAGCCACTGTGGGCCAAACGGGGCAGGTGGCACAGTCACGGCGGAGAAAAAGGACGGGTTTAAAGAGGCAGGGGAAAGTGTGAGGTTTCCCCTTTTAAAGGGGCTGCTACCAAAATTTGTTGAAAACCCCTTCTAGGAGGAGTAGACTGGGAAAGTTTGAGAAATGATATAAAAGGTTATTTTGAAAAGTGAGTGGATGGAATTAATTAAATATCTGAGCTTAAAATCAATCTAAAGATGGGGGGCCCAATTCAAAGAAAATTTGGGCTTAACGACGGGGGGATACTTTTTTCAATCCTGATTTAGGGCCAAAAAACTTGTGGTTGAAAAATTTCTATGAAAATCGGGAAGAAAAACCAAAGGTTAAACCGGGGAATAAATTTTTGGGTTTTAGTATTTATTTAAATTTCTTTTTTTTTATCCTTTAATCTTAAATTTTTTAATAAAGTTTGGATTCAAAATATCTTATTTTTGATATTTTTAAATTTTGTTTTTCTTTGGGAGGGAAAAATTTTTAATTTTGATCGGGGAAACTTAACGGGCCTGGGAATATTTTTTTATATTTTACGGGAAATTTTTTTTTAATACAAAAAAACGGGGGAAATTCCCCTAGATTTTATTGATGAAAACTATGTTTGTTTTGGGAGTGGGTGCCCCCCTTCTCAGAGGGCGCTGAAATCCATGGCGGGCAGCAGGAAGGGGGGATGGCTATTTTAGGGAGGAAAAATCTTCCCTTTAAATTTTAAAAAGAAAATTTTTTGGAAATAAGGTTAGGGGTATTGATTTTAAATATTTTTGGGAAAAAATATTTTTTTTAAAAATGTGTCCCTTTAAACCGTGTTTTTGGGAGATCTAAACACTAAAATCAATCCCAAAAAATTCATTGTCTTTGTTAGAAACTTTTATGCTGATTTTAAATTTTTTGATTAAATTTTATTTTTTTGGGGTTGTTTTAAATGTTTGACCCTTTTTTTCGGGGTAGGGTTTGGGAAAAAATCTTTTAAATTTTTTATGTCAAAAAATTTCCGGGTTTTTGCTATGATTTTAGCCCTTTTTGGGGAGAGATGCCAAAACCTTTTCACAGGGAAAGGGGAACAGCACAAAAGGGGGCGGGAAACCATTGTTGGTAGGGCCTTGTGTTTCCCCTTGAGTACTGAAAAAAAGGGTTTTATATGATAAAAGGGTTTTCCTGATTACCTGCCATTTTTTTAAAAAGAGGGAAATTTTTAGGGAGTCCTATTTTCCCCACCTACCTCTCCAAGAAATAACACAGACCCGCAAAATTTTCCTTAAATTGGCATAATTAATGCAGATGTTTTTAAGGAACACCCAACAGACGTTTTTGAAAAGAACTCAAGTTTTTGCGCATGCTTGCTAAAAATTGTCATAACAGGTTTTTTTACAACCCTTTTTCATCTAAAAAGGAAATAGATAAGTTTTAAAGATGCAAGCATTCAGGAAGAGAGTGAAAAATTAAAGAAAAAGTTGTTAAATCCAAAAAATTCAAGGTTATTCCGGGGATGGAAAAAGGAGGGGGAAAAGCTTTTATAGTAAGCAAGAGTGGGGTACCTGGGTTGGGTTGGGGCCGGTTTAAAAGCTACACACCCCACACCCTGAAAGGTTTATTTAAAACCCCAGAAAAGCTTTAAAACAGCTTAAGAAAAGGTAAGAATATGATCAAAAAAAAATAATTAAAAGTAACATATTCAAATTTAGAGAAAAAAACCAAAAAACAATTTTTAAGGGGGTTAAAAGAAGAGAGGAAAGGGAAAAAACTAGTGGGCAAAAATTTTGGGATCTCGATTTATGCACAGGGGTTGCTCAGCATTTGTAGGGCAACTTTCCCCAAAATTTAAAATTTGGGAAATTAATACAAAGAATTCACTGTTTCCTGAAAAAATTTTAAAAAAATGTGGCCCCTTAAAAAAAAAAAGTAAAATTTAAAAATTTTTGTGCTACTATCAAACATATTTTTTCTCTGTGAATGATTGGGGTTGGCCCTGATGGAATTCATCTGCTGTTCCCCTTTAAAATGCTTCAAAATGAATTTTTAGAAAATTTTTCCATGTTTTTTTCAAAATTTTATTCACATTGTTTCTTTCCCCCTTATCTGCTAAGGGGACATTACTCCTTTACCTAAAAGATAAAAAAATACAAATGCTTTTCCCCCAAATATAGACCGGGGATGCAATCCTCATGTCCTGCGAAAATTTTGAATTCATGTTTTAAATTTCTTACTGAAAAAATCCCCCTTTTAATTTTTTGGCATTTTTTTTGGGTTTTTTGGAAAGGAAACATCCACTACTGATCTTCTTTTTTGGTTTTAAAAAGGTATAGAAGCTACAGTACTCAAGGGCCCTCTCCCATTGCCCCTTTTTTTGATTTAAGTAAAACCTTTGATAGAAAAGATCATTTTCCTTTCTTGGGAAGAAAAGTTATCCCCAGGGTTAAACCCATTGTTCTGACCCTCCCCATTAATCACTACTTTAGAAACCCAAAAACACAAGTCAGATGGCAAACAGTCCCCAAAGTGAATTTTTTTTCTTTTAACAGGGGGTAAGGCGGGGGGGTGTTTTATCCCCTTTTTAAATTTTTTTTTTTTTATAAATGAATTTTGAAAAATTTCCAGCTTTGGGCTGGGATGTAGGCTTGGGGGGGCCCCCAGACTTAATGTTTTTAGGGTTTCGCCCGATGAATTCTTGGTTTTTCCCGGGTGCGTCAAGAGACGACCTGGAGGGATTACAATTTTTTATGTAATGAAATTGTAAAACAACCCAAATTTGTGTAAACAAAAAAAAAAACCAATGGGAATTTA
>JACEEZ010002355.1:0-22500 GCA_016584305.1 Chionoecetes opilio
TTTTTCACAATTTTCAGGAGGCATGGAGGTGTGCGGACTGGATTACAAACTCTGGTTCATCACAAACCGTGACTCTCACATTTCCCAGGGGTCATGAGTGTGTTGAATCTGCAGTACCGCTGATCGTCTGGGATTGTCTGAATCAAGTGACAGCCTTAGTCTCTGCTACATTGAAGGCTGGTGGAGCTGACCTGGACAAGTTTGTCATCTCAACCTCAACAACGAGACGGAACAGGATGCTGACAAGGTACCACATCAGCCAGGAGTACATGGCAGCATTTAGCGAGGACCCTCCCAAGTATGCTGCTCTCCACTGGGATGGCAAGATGCTGAGAGATGTCCTGGGAAGTGATCCTGGGACCACGTCAGAGACTCTGGCTGTGCTTGTCTCAGGACCACCTGCATATCCTGAAGGCAAGCTACTGGGAGTACCAGTGATAGACAGCTCAACAGGAACGGCTCAGGCAGAGGCATCCATGGATTTGCTGGAGGCATGGGGGCTTACTGGAGTGATCACTGCCCTTGTGTTTGACACAACGGCCAGCAACAGTGGAGTACATCGGGGAGCTGCCAAGCTTCTGGAGCAACAGCTTGACAGGAAGGTGTTCTACTGTGTTGCCAGGATTTTCCTATGAAGAAGTTTATACCTGGTGCCTTTGTTATTTGAATGAAATTAATTTGGTTAGGATTTTTCCTTGATTTAAACTTGAATTGAGAATTGAAACTTGTCTTATGACTTCACTATTTGATTATAGTGTGAACACTTCTCGCTGCGGAGAGTACTGAAATAGGAATGAACTTAAGGGAAAGGGGTAGGGGTAGGGGTTAAGGGGAAAGGGTATGAGTTAAGGGGAAGTGCTGCCACCAGCTCAAGCGAGTAGTTCTCTGGTTTACTCCCTGAGCACGTGAATATACATGAGAATTAATGGTAGTCGGGGAGATATATAGTATTATACCGAGTAAGGCTGAAAACTCTTTTGGAAGTGTGGGGAAGTATTATCCTAACACGCGGAATAGTCACCTGGGGTTTTTGCAATAAACACAAGAACTATATTTGAAACACCATCCTATTTATTCACCATGAAACATTATTTCTGTTTGAGATCTTAGACACATACATAAACTCTAATCTGGAACGGGCAAGCTCTTTAGAGCATAACCTCCCTCACAGAATCATTCTTAGAACTACCACCTATGTCCGTATGAACTGAGCACTATAGGTATACATGGAATATATATATAGGGGAGAAAATGTGAGAGTAATGAGTTGGTGTGGGGATTCACTGTACCATGTGGCCTGGTTTCTGGAGAGGAAGTAGCGAGAGACTCCCGTCGAAGCCTACAATGAAGTGGAGAGACGACTCTGTTAATAACACTTATAAGGATGGGGCAGGCCTTCTATGCGTTAGTGAAACTGAACAACGGTACCTATATATATATAGAAATATAGATAGATATAATATAACAAGGAAGGGGGGAAACAGGAGCGAGGTGCCGAGGTCTTACCTACAATGAAGTGGAGAGACGACTGACTCCTCATGGTAGCTAAGGTGAAGTTGGGATGAAAAGGAATGTTCGAATTCTATGATATTGGCCTCTCCTGAAGAGCTTATAGACCCTGAATGACTAATTAACTAATCCAACAAGTATACATATGAAAGGGCTGCCTATAATACAGTTCTGTTACGTTGATATAGAAGAATTTAACATTTTTACTCTAATATCCAGGGAAAGTGTTATTGGGTTTCGTTTCAAGCATACGAACGCGTTTTATTGAGACGAGGTAGTGGAGTCGAACCATAAATTTGGTCGACTTTTAATTTAGCAAATAACTCGACTAACACATCCATTTATGAACGTGATCTGTCACTATTGTGTCTAGTTTGAAGGACATTAAGAATCTAGGAGAGTTCCTTGATCTGATAGGAGGGTGAGGGGAGGATGAAAAGCTTTGAATCCTTTAGTTATCAATGATCGCGAAATAAGTGTCCCACGAATTTTGACTCGTACCCGGAATGTCGGGGGGGGGGGAGTGAGTGAGGGAAGGGAGGAAGATAGAAGTGAGAATGAAAGAAGGAAGATAAATTTCACGAGAAACGAAAGAATTGAATTGCTTACGGACATAACCCGGGAATTGTATGATAGGAATTCCCATCCTATCTCTTCCAAATAACGGGCATTACACTACCTGGCCTGCAGACACCACATTCTAGAAGTGCTGGTTGGTGCTGTATGGGAGAATCTGTTTGGCAAGGTCAAGAGCCCAGAGAATCCTTGGTTCAGGCACTTCAAGGACGTTTGGACAGATCTTACCACAGACAACCCTACAACCCTGTCCATCAGACAAAAATGGTTGAATAAAAAGAAGAAAGAGTGCAAGGAAATACTACAGAAAATCCTGAGGTCGGAGAAGCCTCCTAGAGCTGACTACCGTGAGATGGCTGAGCTTACACTGATCGTCCTTGGAGACACGCCTCCCCGCGGAATCCACTGGAGTCGTCCTGGAGCCATTCATCAGGCCAGGTGGATGGCCAGAAACCTGTATTCTATGAAGATGTTCATGTTTGCTGAGCAGCTGGAGTACGATGAAGAAACTGTTGTGAAGCTGGAACGCCTCAACCTCTTCCTAGGACTGTTCTATACACCCATGTGGATGTCATCTATACTTGCTGCAGATGCTCCTGCAAATGATCTGCAGTTCATGAAGGACATGATGAAGTTCAAGAGAACAGATCCAGAGATTGCTCAGGCAGTGCTACAAAAACTTGAAAACCACAAGTGGTACCTGACACAGGAGGTTGTGCCGTTCGCTCTCTTCGGTAGCAGACTCAGTGACAAAGAGAAGCAGGACATTGCTGCCAAGCTGCACGCCACTGAGAAGCCAGATAGCTTCAGACGAGGGAAATCTATGTTCCCTCAGGTTACAGCCAAAACGACTCTGGCTGATCTAGTTGGTCCAGAGAGTCATCTTCTGCTTGACACCCTTGGCATTGAGTATGACTGGCTTCTGCAACCTGTGGCGACATGGCCAAGGAGTGATGACTACAGCAAGGCCCTGGAATATGTCAGCAATGTAAAAGTAGTGGAATGACATTGCTGAGCGGGAGTCAAGATGATGACTGATTTCGCAAACATCATTACCACAGATTCTCAGCAAAAAACAGTACCTTCTTCAAACTGTGGAATACAACCGTGAGCGATTTGATAGCTTCAAGAAGCAAACTCTGAAAAAATGACTGTGAAGTGTCCTTCTGACATAGACAATAGAGTTTTCTGCCACATGAAAATAGTTTTTAGAGTCTTTGTCACACATTTTTTGATGTCACGATTGTAATATTTATGAAATTTATATGAAATTTCAGAAAATTTTGCTTTTTTTCTGGATATGATGTGTCTTTTTTTCTTGAATGTTTACTTGGATTCTTTTTTCAGAAATAATATTAAAAATGCTTCAATTTGATACCCAATTTGTTGTTCTATCCCAGTTGAAACAAAAGTCTCAGGTGAAAAAAAGTCTGGCGGAAGGCGCTTTTCTACTGTCGCGGGCTTAATATCTTGAGGTCCAATGAGGCAAAGGTTCCTGACATTTTTAGCTCAAAATGGTTGTAATTTTCGGCTTTTCCAGGTCAAAAAGCATGGGAAACCTTGCAGGGGGGTATAAAAATAGGAAAAAATTGTTTTCTGAACAGATCTAAACCAGACATGCAGCTCGCCCCCCTACAGCCCTTACAGCACAGGCGAGACGTGGCCGGCCTGTGCGTCACGTACAAAATCCTCAAGCAGGGCGCCCCGCACCTCGCTATACTCCGGCAGCCGTGGGCGACACCTCACCCATACTCCACCAGGGACGCCCACAAGAGGGACCAACAACTCATTGTTCCCTTCGCCAGGACAGAGACCTTCTTCCGCTCCTTCCTGCCGCGATACAGCAGGCTGTGGAACCGTGTAGTGCGACAAGACTGACATGCACCAGGCCGCCACACTCCACATCTTCAAGTGTGCAGTGAATGCCTGGCTGATGCCATCTGGACATATTAGTCAACTAATAGACAACTAGTAAATGTGCAGACTAAAGATAGTTATCGGAACCTCACCGGGAACTTTTGGCTGTAAAATTAATATCAAATGTAGAAGAAAAAAAAAAGGAAAAAAAAGGAGAGAGAGAGAGAGAGAGAGAGGAGAGAGAGAGAGAGAGAGAGAGAGAGAGAGAGGGGAGAGAGAGAGAGAGAGGAGAGAGAGAGAGAGAGAGAGAGAGAGAGAGAGAGAGAGAGAGAGAAGAGGAGAGAGGAGAGAGAGAGGAGAGAGAGAGAGGGGAGAAGAGAGAGAGAGAGAGAGAGAGAGAGAGGGAGAGGAGAGAGGGGAGAGAGGAGAGAGAGAGAGAGAGAGAGAGAGAGAGAGAGGAGGGGAGAGAGAGAGAGAGAAGAGAGAGAGAGGAGAGAGGAGGAGAGGAGAGAGAGAGAGAAGAGGGAGAGGAGAGAGAGAGAGAGAGAGAGACAGATTTTTTTAATCAATTTATTACGCTCAAAAAGCGACAGGCGAGTACATGAAATATTGCCTAACATGTATAAATTAAATCGTGACACACAGGAACACCGTCATAATACAGAGATGCTGACATAAAAATTTCAGAATTTTGTGTCTGCAGGGCCGCTGTTGTAGGCAAAAAAAGTTTTAGCCCCCACAAAGTGGGGGACGTACAATACGCACCAAATTACTTTCCGTAGGAGAAAGTCGACAAGCGAGTAAGGTTTGCCCCTGAGGCAGCATGTCCCTGATGGGGGACACCGAGGCAGTGGTGAAGAGTTGGCTTGGGGGACAACAATTGCAGGAGGAGAAGTGGGGAATGTCCTCCGCCTCAGAGCCCTGCCACACAGGTGGGTTCCCCAGCCAAAGTCGGGCAAACAATGTTTGTTGTAGCCATGAGCCGCGACGGCATACTTGGAGGGGTTAGAGGGGAAGTGGTCTAATGCTGTATAGACACACTCAGAGCCCCCCCAGGGGGGGGATAGAAAAAGGGGAAAAAAAAAAACTTTAAGAAAAAGGGGGGATTCACATTTGGCGAAAAATTTTTTGGGGGGGGTGTAATTCCAACAGGAAGGGAAAAAAAAAAAACGAGTTAAAGAAAATTCCCCGATTTTGCCAATGAACAAAAATTATAACAAAACGGTTTTTCCCGGAGGAAGGCCAAAGGAAGAGAGGGCACAAGAAAAACCCATTGACGTTTGAAGAGGAACTAACAGAGAAGGGAATCCCAAAACCGAGTGGTAGAGCGGACAAGGGGGGGAAAAAGTTGGGGGGGGAACCCAGGGCCTTTTTTTTTGGGTGGGGGCCATGAGAGTGGGGGTAGACACCAAACCCCGCCCCAAAAACCGGGCAGGGAACTCGCCGTAGAAAAATGGGGAGCGGGGCAACCCGGGGGAGCGATGGAACTGGGGGCAAGGTTTGGTCGAAACAGTGCTTTGGAGGGAGGGGGGGGCCTTGGGAAGTGGGAGTAGGGAGGAAAGGGGGGCCCCTTGGGGAAGGGGGGGCGGAAGAACCTCCTGGGGAGGGGCCCCCCCCCTTCCCCCCCCCCCTTTTTTCCCCCCTTTCCCTTTTCCCCCCCCCCCCCCCCACCCCCCCCCCCCCCTTTTTTTCCCCCCCCCCCCCCCCCTTTTTTTTTTCCCCCCCTTTTTCCCCCCCCCCCCTCCCCCCCCCTTTTTTTTTTTTTCCCCCCCCCCCCCCCCCCTTTTTCCCCCCCTGTTTTTTTTCTCCCCCCCCCCCCATTCCCCCCCCCCCCCCCTCATATCTCAGCAGTGAAAACAGGAAGGTTCTGGGGTTCCGGGGAGAAAAATATTTCTTTTCTCGGGGAGAGAATGGGCCCAAAAAGGGGAAAAGACGACTCGTAGAATGACGAAGGAAGAGGCGAAGATCGCAAAAGAGTTGGAAGAACACATAAATCATCAGCAAGCGGGTAACAGCGCCCCAAATGCGGGAAGAAAGTGAGAAAGCGGGCACGAGGACTTTTAAAAAGGAAGGACCTAAAACCCCGCCTTGCGGAGTCCCAAAGCTCGAATTCCTGGAAGAGTGCACGCCCCCTTTGAAAAGCACACGCGGGGTTCGAGGAGGAAACCACGGACCCACCTAGGAGTTCCTTTTGGCATAAAATTTCCCACCAGCGATCGGGAAAACCCTCTCTTTTTGGCAAATTAAAAGCATCTTGAGGTAAAGAAAAGCTACCAACTGGTGGGGGGGGGGGGCGGGTATCAGATCCTCAGACAATGGGCGTATTTCTTGTGGGGAAAAACCATATAGATGGGAGATAATTGCCTCCAGCCGAAAAGGGAGGGTGAGGAAGTTTACGCTCGAGCACCTTACAGAAGCGGGGAAAAGTGAGTGAAATTGGTCTGAACTTATCGGGCCCGGGTTTGGGGACGGCACAATCTGCGGGGGTCCAGGCATGAGGAAAGTTTTCCAAGCGGAAGAAAAAGATTGAAAAAGCTGCAGCAAGGATTTCGGGGACCTCAGGGTAAGCGAAGGCCGGGTAAGAAGACCTCATCCCCGGGGGCTGACCCTTTTACACCGGGAGAGCACGTCCCCGTTCATCCCAGTGCAGCACGCGTTTCCTCATCGTCCGCAAAACGTCCCCATAAAAGTAGGGAACTTTTCAGGGGGAAGAGAGGCCTCTTGAATATGAGCGGGAAGTGGTGTTTTGTTTGTTCAGACAGGTACAATAAAACCCGTGCGTACTCAGGGGGGCTGGGGTGGAGGCGGGGGGGTTTCCCTTTTGAAAAACCCTTTTTATCAGGTGCACAGGTTTTGCCCTTTGTTTTTTGTTTTATCTGTCGGGTACTCTCCAAGAGAGTAACACGCCTGCTAAAGGCGATAAGATCGTCTCTGGACGCGGGGTACTGGTGTAGACGAGCGGGTGTTGGTTGCCTCGGAAGGCGAGACCATCTTCCATCGCTTTTTTCCGCACGAAGGTTTGCTTTGACTAGCGTCCAGGCATGGGCTCAGGGCGTCTTTAATGTGCGGTTCTGGTGAAACACA
Source organism: Chionoecetes opilio (assembly GCA_016584305.1). Lineage (NCBI taxonomy): Eukaryota > Metazoa > Arthropoda > Malacostraca > Decapoda > Majidae > Chionoecetes > Chionoecetes opilio. The sequence continues at coordinate 7,027 of JACEEZ010002355.1, forward strand.
GGGTGGAAGTCAGGGTTCGAGTCAACTAGGGGGAAATACATTTGTCAGGTGATGTAAAAATCAAATGTGGGTAGAAGGCTGGGAAAAGTAAGAGACGTAGGTAGGGCAATATTGGGGGAATAGGGGGGGAAAGGATGCGATCATGAGAAAGGGGAAAGTCGAACTGGGGGGAATACCGGAGTCCAAACAACGTGGGCGAGAAAGAGGGGGAAAAAAGAAAACCACTTGACGTGGATGCCACCAAACCCGAAAAGGGAATAAAGTTGTCCAGAGTGCCCCAGGGCGTGGGGGCTTCCGTAGGCCCGTGAGTGAGCGGTGGCGGGGATGTACTCGAGGAGAGGAAGCATTTCGATTGGAGTGGGAGAGTGATCACCGAGACAGAAATGTGGGCATTGAAAATTTCCAATGTAATCCGCCCTATTCCTGGGTAGGGGAGGGCAGAAGATAAAAACCTCCTGGGGGAAGTTAAATATTTCATAAACGAAGCCTCCCCCACCCACAGGGTTCAAAGAGCTGAAAGGTCATGTCATCATCAGCAGAGCGGCGCAAAAGTTGATGGGGACGGAAAAAAATGGATATAACGACAAGACCATTTTGACGTGTGGACATAAAAGACGTACCCGGGGGCGAGGGAGCCTCACCATAGGTGAGGGCAACCAACAAAAGCTTTTTGAGAATATAAATGGGGTGGGGGCAACCCACATACTTTTTAGTGAAGAAGTTTGGAAAAATTCTGATCCAAGGGATTCCCCAAAAGATAAAAGGAAGCGGCATCGGCTAGCGAAATCGGGTTTTGGTTTTCCGGGGGAAACAGGCGGGGACGAAAACGTTGAGGGAGCCCCCACTTTGGGTGAGCGATGTAATGCCCCCACGAGTAGTTTATCACCGAACCTTTGGCGTGAGCATCCATTTTTCTGTGAGGGTTTGGGGACAAACGAGGGGGCCTGATGAACAAAAAAGAGTATGTCAATTTAAAAGCAGAGCCCCCTGCCCCCCTACAGGTGGAGCTGCATATTTTTGATTTCCTCTTTATTTGGGTGAGGCGTGATGGAGGGTTTTTCCGTCAAAAGTACACTAAAACCCCTTCCCCACCCCTGTGGTTTTCCCCTTTCCCCCCCTCCCAGTAGCGGTCGATCTCCCAGGCTCCACACCCTTTTTTTAATCCCCCTTTAATTTTTCCTTGACTCTTTTTTTTTCCTCCCAGAAAAAAGGATCCTGTCTTTTTTCAACTTTTTAGCTATAAGAGACACGCACGCAGCCGCACCGCGCGCACACACACACACACACACACACACACACACCACATTATAAAAAATAACAGAAAAATATTTTTTTATATCTATTAATGAACTGCTCCCCTAATTATTATTATTTTTTTAAAACTTTTTTAAAGCAATTAGACACAGGAAGAGGGAGGAAGGAGAAAAAATTTTAACATTTTTGATTTTTCCTCTTCTCTCTTCTCTCTTCTTCCCCTCTCTCTCAGTTATTCGATGTGGTGACTGTTTAAAGCCCCAAGGCAGGCCGGGCAGGGGCCCGGGTCATAGCCTGGGGGGGACAGGGCGGTTTAAAGGGTTTTCTTGTTTTACTCGAAAAGGGGAAGGGCTCTCAGTTGATCTCTTCACCCCCCCTCACTCAGAATTTTAAGTCTTTTTAACCCTTAATATCTCGTCTTCAGAAGAGTATTGGCTTACTTTTTTGTCCATGTGAAACACATTTACTAACGTTGGGGAATCGAGGGGCTTTTTTGCACTCAAAGAAATATAGGTGTGTTTTTAAAGAAAAAAACGAAGGAAGAGGTGCCCCATTTTCCCCTGAACCCAAACCCAAAAGAGCCATAGCGAAATGGCCGGGAGCCCTCCCCGGGGGAGGGGAGTTTGGCTCTAAAAAATTTTTGAATTGACAATAGCAAGGGTGCGTCGGTGGGGCGTTCTAGGGGTATATGACGGACGCTTGCCCCCAAGGCATGAAAAAAATGCTGCGAACGCCCGCCACCGTGACGTCAGAGAGGCAACGACCTACGAAGGGCAAGGACTTGGTGCACAATCAGGGGGGGGAGAAGCTGGAGATATTTTGGGGCGCCGGTCGCGGCCGGGGGAGGGGGTGGAGCGGAGGCGACGCGTAGGCAGGGGAAGGGGGGGGCGGGCTTGCCGTTTGGGACAGCCATGCCATACGTTGACTCGGGTTCATGAAACGGGGGATGTCCACTTTTAGGGTTCGGTGCGGGGTGGAAGAGGTCCCAGTAAAGTGGTAGCAGTAGGGGTGGGCAGGGGAAAGGGGTTTTCGATATGGGCAAGTCGGAGGGGGGTAGTAGCGCACCACCCCCACCGTCCGAAGCAAAGAAACAATGCCGTGAATATACCCCATACCCCCAGCATTTGAAACAACAAAACTGCCGTCCTTCATCCGTCGTAGCTCACATGATGGAAAGAAGGGAGGGGGTGAAGTCGACATATGGGGAGGCGGAGGGAGGTCCGTGAAAAACGAGCCGATTGATGAGGGGCCATTTTTTTTGAAGCGGCGAGATGTAGACGCCAGGAAACTCCCTGGTAAGGGAAAGGGTCAACGCCGACAGGGAGGGGTGAGACGTTGTATGGAACTTCCTGGGGCCCCCGACGAGTCCCGAACATCCAGGGACAAGGGTAAAAACCACCCTTTCCCGCACTGTCACGATATCTTAGTCGTCGGAAATATAGCAAAAAGGGGGGAAACACAGAATCTTAACCTCAGCCAAACCCCCACGAGGCGAAAAAGTCTTGGGGACGGTAGAAAACCACCGAAGCTTCAATCCACTGTCGGGTTCTCCTGAGGTTGAATAAACATCCTCGGGGGGAAAACGGGGGGGCAGGTAGGCTGGGGAAGGTGCCCCCTGGGTCGAGGCAGGGGGGGGATAGTCAGGAAAAGTGGGTTGGGAAAAAAATATCGTTGCGCTTTAGTTTTTTTTCAGGGGGGACGAAGGTTTACCCCCAGAGTCCAACATCGTCAATGGGGGGTTTTGGTGGAGGCCGGGGACAGGGGAGGGGGCAACCTCAAGGGGTTGCCTGGGGTGGCCGCGGTTGCAGCGGAGGTGGACCCTGGCGGTGGGAGGGGCCCGAGGGGGCAGGTTTTCCGACATGGCGTCATCATCGGCGAGAGCCATACCAAACCCAACATCAGGAAAGGGGCCAGGCCGGGAGTAAGCCATTTTCGCCTCAGGAGTCAGAATATGGGTTGCTCCAGAGCGTTTGGAACCCCACCAGCGGGGGAAGAGTGAAGTAGTCATGACGAAGCCAAAACGTCACCCTCCTCGCACTGCGCATGCGCAGACGCGAAAACCTCGAACAGGAGAGGATTGGCCAGGAGTATAAAATTATTATGGCAAAATATCAGCAAAGTCCAAAACCCTCAAACACCTCGATGGCATTAAACTGACGACTGGGTCTTATTGTCGATCTCAGCCAAGGCAGAAGGGTAGCAGCTCGCTAGATCCCGCAAAACTTCCAGGAACGGGAGAGCTCTATCGCGGGCTTGTTGACGTCCAGAGCCAGCAATGGCGTTTTTCACAGAGAGAGAGAGATAAGATAAGATTTTCATCCTATCTAGACACTTTGCAAGTACCAACTACAAGGTTATTGACTATACAAGCGCCGCCACGTCAGCACGAACTAGGCGGACTCGAACCGCTGACCGAATGTACAGGGAGGGACGCTGCACATTGCGAGCTCACGTCTCTACCAACCTTGCCACCCTGACGGGCACAGAGAGAGAGGGGAGAGAGAGAGAGAGAGATGAGAGAGAGAGAGAGGGGAGAGAGAGAGAGAGAGAGAGAGGAGCGAGAGCGAGAGCGAGAGCGAGAGGGGAGAGCGAGAGAGCGAGAGAGCAAGAGAGCGAGAGCAAGAGCGAGGAAGCAAGAGCGAGAGCGAGGAGAGAGAGAGAGAGAGAGAGACGAGAGAGAGAGGAGAGAGAGAGAGAGGAGGGGTGGGGGGGAGGGAAAGGGCACAGTCTGTGAAAGGAATTACGGATAAAAAAAAAAAAAGGAAAATAAAAAGGAAAATCAGAAAAAATATAAGACAAAGCGAAAAAGGTTTTAAACAATGTTGTATTAAGGAATCACAAAGAAGGGAATGGTGAGGAAAGCAGATTTAAAAGGAGATGCTGAAAGAAAGGAAGGATGAAGAGAAAAAAGGCAGAAAAAGATTATAAAGTTGTAAGAAAAAAAGGAGGAGGAGGTTAAGGACATACGAGAGTCTTGTCACTGATATAAAAAAACGAGAAGAAAGAAAATGGTGTTTGCAGACGAGAAGAAATCATTTGCTTTATCCACATGATTCCTCAGTTCAGAGTTTTTGTTTGTGTGCGTGTGTGTGTGTGCGTGTGTGTGTGCGTGTGTGTTTGTGTGTTGTGTGTGTGTGTGTGTGTGTGTGTGTGTCACTGTGTGTATGTTTGTGTGTGTGTGTGTGTCACTGTGTGGTTTTTTTTGTGTGTGTATGAGTGTAACTGTGTGCGTATGTGTGTGCAAAATCAGACCATTATCCAGCATTTTGACTTTATAGAATTTTTTTTAACTCATTTTATTCATCTATCTTTTACCCTACGTTTCTCTCCCTTAGCATCATTTTATGCACAATGAGAACTAACAACCCCCGCAATAAAGGAGTCAGCCTGTTGAGTAGCGGTGACGTGAGTAGAAGGAACATTATAGTCTTGCATAGCAGTCCCTAAGTATGAAAAGATGTGAAAGGGCGCGGTGCAAAGGTGCTAAATACGGAGAAAGGGAGAGAGCATTTAAGAAAGAAGTATGAGTGAGCGAGTGAAAGGGAGTGGTGTGGGTATTGCCCCCCCTCCCTCCTTCTCTCTCGCTCTCTTTCTCTCTCTCTCAGGCAGCACGCCGTCAAGGGCTCTCGGGATCACGTGAGGTGTCCGCCTTTAACTTGCTGGGCCACAGTGGCGGCAGGTCATGTGGTCGTGTGGAGCCCCGACGCGCCACGTGACCCACCTCCCGAGGGTCAGGAGGGGTGGGGTGACGGAAGGAGGCGCCGTGGAGGGCAAAGGGTAATGTGCACACGGGCAAGACCTAGAAAGGATTTAGATATTAGGAAACTGCACAGGCGGAGCGACGTGGGTGTGTGTGTGTGAGACAAGGACGGAAGAGGAGGGTGAAGAAGTAAATAAGGACTGGAGAGAGAAAAGGAGGAGATGCGGGGAAGGACAGGGCGTAGGAGAGGCAAGGATGACAGGGTTGTGACTGGTGAGAAGCGCGCACTTCAAGGGTGACTGATGCATCTCCCGCGAGGCAGAGTTCAGTGAGCATCTGAGCCAAGCCGCCCAGGAGGAGTTAGGCAGCAGAAAGAGAAAAGAATTTGCATAAAAATAAAGCAATGACGCCAAACAACAGGAAAAGAAAATGTTTTAAATCATATGAATACTTAATTGTAAGCCGTCAGTGACCCTAGCTTGTAAAACACTGCACGGCGGACAAATAAATAATTTCCTGGGATGTCTTAACAGCCCGATAATCAGCATAGCTATTTACTTTTTGGACATGTGAGTGTGTGCTCTCTCTCTCTCTCTCTCTCTCTCTCTCTCTCTCTCTCTCTCTCTCTCTCTCTCTCTCTCTCTCTCTCTCTCTCTCTCTCTCTCTCTCTCTCTCTCTCTCTCTCTCTCTCTCTCTCTCTCTCTCCCCCCTTATGGTTCACTTGACGCTAGAAAAAGAATAGAACATTTATTTAAACAAGAATTATTTGAAGTATATAGGTGAGCTGGTTTGCATCTGTTCTCCCTCATGCACCTGCATCTAATTCACACCCACAAGCCTCCTGTCTACAATCACTTTGTTGTCAATTTATATATATTTTAAGCCTGAATTTAATTTGTCTACGATACTGTACGTCGTCTGAAAATATGACGAAAAGGAGGAAAAGCAGCATCTTAACTAAGCCAACTCCGATAGAGGCGAAACTTCTTGGTGACGTCCGAAAGCCACCGAAGCTTCATATCCACTGTCGGGTCTTCTGAGGTTGACATATACAGTCCTCGGGGCAAAAAGCGGGAGGGACATGGTAGGCTGGCAGTGCCTTGGGGCTCGAGCAGGGGCGGGAGTAGTCAGGGAGGTAACCCCGTGGAGCTGGAAGAAGTATCGTGCGTTGGATGTTTTTGCAGCGTGGAGACGAAGGCTTCACCGCCAGAGTCCGAAAGCATCGTACAATGGGGCGTTTGGTGGAGCCTGGGTGACAGGGGAGGGGGCAACCTCCAAGGGGTTGCTATGGGAGTGGCGCGTTGCAGCGGAGACTAGTGGGATCCTTGGGGGAGTGGCTGGAGGGCCAGAGGGGGTCAGGTTTCTTCCGACATTGGCCGTTCATCATCGGCGAGGAGCCATAACAGCCCTCAACATCAGCGAAGGAGCCAGGTTCGGAGTAAAGCCATATCGCCTCAGCGAGGTCAGCAAGGTATGGGTGTGCTCAGAGCGTGGCAACCCGCACACAGCGGGGGAAGGGTGAAGTAGTCATGACGAAGCCAAAACGTTAACCCATCGCACTGCGAATGTGCGCAGACGCGGAAAACTCGAACAGGGAGAGGATTGCCAGGGAGTATAAAATTATTAGGCAAAATATCAGCAAAGTCCAAAACCCGCAAACACCTCGATGGCATAAAAAACTGACGACGTGGGTCTTATTGTCGATTCAGCCCAAGGCAGAGGGTCAGCAGCTCGCTAGATCCGCCAAACTTCACAGGAAACGGATGATGGAGCTCTATCGCGGGCTTGTGACGTCCAGAGCCAAGCAATGCGTTTTTTCACAGAGAGAGAGAGATAAGATAAGATTTTATCTATCTAGACACTTTGCAAGTACCACTTACAAGGTTATGACTATACAAAGCGCCGCACGTCAGGCACGAACTAGGCGGACTCGAACGCTGACCGAATGTACAGGGAGGGACGCTGCACATTGCGAGCTCAGTCTCTACCAACCTTGCCACCATGACGGGCACAGAGAGAAGAGAGAGATGAGAGAGAGAGTAGAGAGAGAAAAGAGAGACGAAGAGAGAGAGAGAGTAGAGAGAGCAGAGAGCAGAGAGCGAGAGCGAGAGCGAGAGCGAGAGAGCGAGAGAGCAAGAGAGCGAGAGCAAGAGCGAGAGCGAGAGCGCCGGAGAGCGAGAGAGAGAGAGAGAGAGAGAGCGAATCGAGAGAGACGAGAGAGAGAGAGAGAGGAGGGGGGGTGGGGGGGAGGAAAGGGCAAGTCTGTGAAGGAATACGGATATAAAAAAAAAAAAAAAGGAAAAATTAAAAAGGACAATCAGAAAAATATAAGACAAAGCGAAAAAGTAAAACAATGTTGTATTAAGGAATCACAAAGAAGGAAATGTGAGGGAAAGCAGATTTAAAAGATGTGTGAAAGAAAGAAGATGAATAGAAAAAAGCAGAAAAAGATTATTAAAAGTTGTAAGACAACAAAGGCAGGAGGAGGTAGGTTAAAGGACATACGAGCGTCTTTGTCACTGGATATGACAAACGAGAGAAGAAAATGGTGTTTGCAGACGAGAAGAAACATTTGCTTATCCACATGGATTCCTCAGATTCAGAGTTTTTTTGTTGTGTGCGTGTGTGTCGTGGCGTGTGTGTGGCGGTGTGTTTGTGTTGTGTTGTTATGGTGTGTGTGTGTGTGTGTCGTGTGTGTCACTGTGTGTATGTTTGTGTGTACTGTGTATCTTACTGTGTGTCACTGTGTGGTTTTTTTTGTGTGTGTATGAGTGTAACGTGTGGCGTATGTGTGTGCAAAATCAGACCATATTCCAGCAATTGTGACTTTATAGAATTTTTTTACTCATTTTATCATCTATCTTTTACCTACGTTTCATCTCCCTTAGCATCAGTTTATGCACAATGAGAATAACAACCCCGCATAAAGGAGTCAGCTGTTGAGTAGCGGGTGACGTGCAGTCAGAAGGAACATTATAGTTCTTGCCAATAGCAGTCCCTAAGTATGAAAGGATGTGAAAAGGGCGCGGTTTGCAAAGGTGCTAAATACGGGAAAGAGGAGAGAGCATTTAAGAAAGAAGGTATGATGAGCGAGTGAAAGGGAGTGGTGGTGGGGTCATTTGCCCTCCCTCCTTCTCTCTCGCTCTCTTTCTCTCTCTCTCAGGCAGCACCGCCGTCAAGGGCTCTGCGCGGATCACGCTGAGGTGTCCCGCCTTTAAACTTGCTGGGCCACAGTGGAGGCATGGTCATGTGGTCGTGTTGGGAGAGACCCCGACGCGCCACGGGTGACCCACCTCCCCCCGAGGGTCAGGAGGGGTGGGTTGACGGACAGGAGGCGCCGTGGAGGCGCAAAGGGTAATGTGCACACGGGCAAGACCTAGAAAGGATTTAGATATTAGGAAAAACTGCCACAGCGGAGCGAACCGTTTGGCGTGTGTGTGTGTGGAGACAAGACGGGAAAGAGGAGGGTGAAGAAGGTAAATAAGGGACTGGAGAGAGAAAAGGAGGAGATGCGGGGAAGGACAGGGCGTAGGAGAGGCAAGGCGACAGGGTTGTGACTGGTGAGAAGCGCGCACTTCAAAGGGTGACGTGATGATCTCCAGCGAGGCAGAGTTCAGGAGCATCTGAGCAGCCGCCAGGAGGAGTTAGGCAGCAGAAGAGAAAAGAATTTGCATAAAAATAAAGCAATGACGCCAAACAACAGGAAAAGAAAATGTTTAAATCATATGAATACTTAATTGTAGCGTTCAGTGACCCTAGCTTGTAAAAAAACTGCACGGCGGACAAATAAAATAATTTACTGGGATGTCTTATAAGCCCGATAATCAGCAAGCTATTTACTTTTGGAATGTGAGTGTGTGCTCTCTCTCTCTCTCTCTCTATCTCTCTTCTCTCTCTCCTCGCTCTCTCTCTCTCTCTCTCTATCTATCCTCTCTCCGCTTCTCTCTCTCGCTCTCTCTCTCTCTCTCTCTCTCTCTCTCTCTCTCTCCCCCCTTATGGTTCACTTGACGCTAGAAAAAGAATAGAACATTTATTTAAACAAGAATTATTTGAAGTATATAGGTGAGCTGGTTTGCATCTGTTCTCCCTCATGCACCTGCATCTAATTCACACCCACAAGCCTCCTGTCTACAATCACTTTGTTGTCAATTTATATATATTGCATAAGCCTGAATTTAATAGGTGAAGTATTAGACTCCTGTGGTCACTGTGAGATACATTGGTATCGAGACACACTTTTTATGGCACGTAGGTCAAAAGGTGGCGAGGTCGTGGGAGGGAGGAGAGCTGGATACCTGGTTGAGTCATTGGTTATACCTCAATCGTTTAGTTTTTTTTTCTCTCGCACAATACTTCGCGAGGTCACTCAAGAATAACAACATTTACACTTAACCTTTTTATTTCTTTCACGTCACTTCTCCCTGTCTTCAATCTCCGTGTCTTGCCTTGCTCTCCAGATCAGCTTCATTTGGTTCTCACCGCCTACGCGACCTTCTCTCTTCCATCCATCCATGTCTCCCTGTGTGGCGACTCCTGCTCTCTCTCTCTTTCTCTTCTTCTTAATATCTTCCTCCTACGTCCCAATACCCTTGCAACACCTTTCTTTTCTTCCCCGTTCCTCATTTTATTTACAAGCTTAGTAGCTCATTTTATTTTACTAAGGTGTTGGATATTTAATTGTCCTCTGCCATGCGACATTTTCAAATCTCCTTATGGTATATTTAGATTTTAGAGCTTCGTTTGCCAAATCACCATGCGGGAGATGAGCACAAAGAGAGAAAGAAAAGAGAGGAGGAAAGAGACCGAGAGAGAGAGAGAGAGATGAGAGCGAGAGAGAGAGAGAGATGAGAGAGAGGAGAGAGAGAGAGGAGAGAGAGAGAGAGAGGAGAGAGAGAGTAGAGAGGACGAGGAAGAGAGAGAGAGATGAGCAGCGATGACGAGAGAGAGACAGAGAGAGGAATAGAGAGAGAAGAGGAGAGAGAGAGAGAGAGGAGGGGGGGGGGCGAGAAAGGGGCGCAGTCTGTAAAAGGAAATTGCGGGATAATAGAAAATAAAAAAAAGGAAAAAATGAAAAAGGAACGTCAGAAATATATGACAACGGTGAAAAAAGTAAAACAATGTTGTATTAAGGAATCCAAGAAGGGAATGGGAGGAAAGCAGAATCATAAAAGGAGATTGCTGAAAGAAAAGGAAGGATGAATAGAAAAAAGGCAGAAAAAAGGATTATAAAGTGTAAGAAAAAAAGGAGGAGAGGTTAAGGACATACGAAAGAGTCTTGTCACTGATATGAAAACGAGAGAAAGAAAATGGTCGTTTGCAGACGAGAAGAAACATTTGATTTATCACATGAGTCTCAGTCAGAGTTTTGTTTGCGTGCGTGTGTGCGTGTGAGTGTGCGTCTGTGCGTATCTGTGTGTTGTGTGTGTGTGTTGGTGTGTGTGTGTGTGTGGTGTGTCACTGTGTGTAGTTTGGTGTGTGTGTGTGTCACTTGTGGTTTTTTTTTGTGTGTGTATGAGGTGTAACTGTGTGCGTACTGTGTGTGCAAAATCAGACCATTATCCAGCATTTTGAATTTATAGAATTTTTTTAAACTCATTTATCATCTATCTTTTACCCTACGTTTCTCTCCCGTAAGAATCAGGTTATGCACAATGAGAACTAACAACACCGAATAAATGGATGTCAGCCTGTTGAGTAGCGGTGACGTGAGTAGAAGGGAACATTATCGGCTTGCATAGCAGTCCACTAAGTATGAAAGATGTGAAGGGGCGGTGCAAAGGGTGTAAAACGGAGACAAGGGAGAGAGAGCATTTAAGGAAAGAAGTATGAGTGAGCGAGTGGAAGGGAGTGGTGTGGGTATGCCTCCTATCTCTCTCTCTCCTCTCTCCTCTCTATCTCTCTCTCTCTATGCTCTCTCTCTCTCTCTCCCTCTCTCTCTCTCTCTCTTTCTTTTTGTTTCTTCTTTTTTTTAAACTGCACTAACTAAGCCCAAAGTGCACGTCGTGTGCTACCTATATTAAGGGCAAATTTACACCATATATTATAAAGACCTAAAAACTACAAATAAACCATGATATACTATAGCATCATTAAAGTGTTTGTTGAGGCCATTGACTGCTGTCAAACTAGTGTCACAGTATCATAGCCTCAGCGGGTGGGCTTCACAGCTCACCGATTGGCCGCCAAAACTTTACACGTTTTGTGTTCATTCCTGGATGTGAGGGACAGCGGCCGTGAAAAATGTTCCACATCTGGAGACGCGGCCCCACAAAGGTGCGTTGGGTGCGGCTGGCCCGGGAACGCGGCCCCCAACTGGCATCACCAATGTAAGCACGTTTTCTCGTGCTTCGCGTGGCGACTCTCGGAGGCGTTGTCGTAACCCCGCCAGTTGTGGCACTCCCTGCACCTGTTGCCTTGATGAATACCACAAGCGCCGCGACATCCTGCGGTGGTTCCAGTGAGTCGAGAGGACCTCACCGGCTCGGAAAAAAACTGGGCTGGTGGGTCTGGGGGGTCTGGCGGGGTCTGCAGCATCACACCAGTCGCAGGGCTCGACGTGGATGCTGTCCAGCCTCCGAGTGTGCGAGGCGATGCACACGACATCAAGGAGAGGGCGGCGTTACTCTAAGTAAGGCGCATTGGGCATGGATAGACCAGCAAGAGCTTCCCTCCCCCCATGCGAGGAAGCTGGCTACCCTTCGAGGCAGAGACCCTGTGAGAGGCTTTTTTGCAATGTGTTTGATGTGGCCGTCAAACCCTTAGCCGCTGGTCCCCTATACTCCCAGACCCTTGACGGCTTCCTGGAGTGGGAGAGGAACGCCACCAAACCGCAGCCTCCCCCCTTCCACTGCTGCCCGGCAGGCGGGGGACGAAGGGAAACCACCTTGCCTGGTCTTCTCCGTGAGCAAAGTTCACCTGCAAAACGTGTACACGACTCCTGTATAACACTCAGCTGCCTGATGACATCATCAGCAGCACGCCCACTGTCAGTCGCGGGTAGGAGAGAGAGAGTCCAGTAATCAGCGTAAGACCGAGGACTGCTGGCAGCTGCTGGATGAGATCGTTCCACGTAGATGTTTCCAAGATGGCCCAGAACAGAGCCTGTGGGACTGATTTGTCTTCACTAGGCAGGGGATCAGAGGCCTGCCCGTACGACGACCTGGAGGGTTCTTCCCTGCAGTAGTTCCCAGGGAAGCAGCAGAGAGGGTTTACCCTGGATGCCTTTTTGCTCGGAGTTTTTCGAGAAGGCCTCCGTGCCAACACCCTGTCAAAGGACCCGCTATGTCAAGGCCACAACGACATGTCACTGGCCGTCATCCAGGGCGCCTGCCAAGTTTCGGGTTAGGAGCATCAGCAGGTCAGAGGTGGACCGTCCAGGGTCTGAACCCAACTGCTTGGTCCGAGAGGAGGTAGTTGTCGCTGAGGTGACGACAGATTACCTCGCCACGATCCTCTCGAACACTTTCCCACCACAGACAGCAAGGATGATGGGCCTGTAGTTTTTGGGTCAGATCTGGCACTCCTCTTGTGAACTAGGACCCACTCGAGCCTCCTTCCACGCTGAAGGCCAAGAGTTTCTGCAGGCAGGCAGTGAAGACTGTGGTTGAGATGGACAGACAGCTCCGGGAGCACGGTTTTAACAAATGCGGGCTGACGTCATCAGGGCAAGGGCTTTTTTGGTGTCGAGCCTCCGCAGGATTGCTCGACCTGCGCCTGCGTCACCTCCACCTTGTGGACTGTCTCTTCACACTGCTGACTCAGACGAGGCGGAGGGCTGCCCGGGGGGCCTCCAACTTCATCTTTTGCAGAGAAGAGATTAGCAGCAGCTGAGCCTTCTCCTTGCGCTGACAGCCGCTGTTCCCGTCCTGCTTGGTGAGGGGAGGAATTGGAATCTTGCGGCTGATTCCCGGTTTCTCCCTTGAACAGGGACCACCAAGTCTTGTTTTCCACGCCTGAGCCTTCGTAGTTTGCGGCCGCAAAGTCTCCTCCCACTTTTTTATGGCCCATTTGATTGGGAGAAACACCATCCTCCTGCAGGCCGCACGGTGCAGGTCTGTTGTTGCGTGTGGGTTCCGCTTGAAGCGAGCACGACTGAGTACTTGGCCTCGGCAGCAAAACACGGGCAACGGTAGCCAAACATGTGATCCGTGGCTGGTGGTTGTAGTCGCGAGGGTGTGGCACAGGCGTCTCTGAAGGGCCAGTGAGGCGGGAAGTAAGGGGCTAGACGACATAATTTTCGCCCCGTCCCGCAGCAAAGTACCCACGCCGTGTGACTCATGGTCACGGCGCAAGGAGGCCCAGTCCGCCCTTATCCCACAACCAGACAGTACGAGAGGTGGTCTCGTCCGAGCCACGCATATATCTATCTCCAACCAGTGTTAAGACAGCAGTGGTGGTCAGAGATGCCAACTAATCCTAGATGTGACAGCATGAGTTGTGTCCCCATGGAGGTCAGAGATGGCAGGGTCAGTGTCCCCCCCCCCCCCCCGCTCGTGTGAGGAAGGTCACGTTGGTCCGTCAAGCCCTGCACAGTGAGGAGCTCTAATAGGCATGCTGTCAAGGTGGTTGGTTGAGGATCGCCCACCACCAAGACGGCCTGGCAGCGGGTGCTCCAAAACAGGTCGTCCAGGGTACCAGTGAGGTAAGGAGCGAGCGGGTTACCTGATGTGGCGGGCGATACATGGCGCACAGCACAAGGATGGCTGATCGATCAGCCAGCAATACGGAAGAACAATCACCTCCATATGGGAGCGGGACCAACATAGAGTGCTGGCTGCACTCACTTCCTTGAAACATCGACAGCCACACCACCACCTGCTCGCTCAGGGCGGTCCCTCCTGTTCCATTGGTGTACTGTAGCCACGTATCTTGCCGAACGTGGGGTCAAACTCGTGGGTTGAGCCAGGTTTCCGTCACCACAACTACGTCTGCACTATGTCGTAGTACACAGTTCTGGGTCAGGTCTCCGATGTTCGTTCGGAGACCACGGACATTGGCGGAGAGAACCTTTAGTGTATGGCTTGGACGTTCTGGCCGTACCATGTTGGAAGGGGTAGAGCGTCAGGGCGCTGCTGTCCGGGCTGATAGAAGTTTTAAAGTGCCCGGCTGAGATACCGATGGTGGGGAGGGCTCCACTGCCGACCTTGGCTATGACCCCAGGCACCAAGCTGCGACAAGAATAGGCTGGGCTGTGTGGGTGTGCTGGGGCAGGCTTGGCTGAGGTGGTAGTGCGGGGAGAGGGGTTGCCGAATACCTTCACTCCGCAAGAATATGCCTGAAGAGCCGCGTGGCGCTCGGCTGGTCGGTGCTTTCGGCGTTAAATGGGCCATGTTCACAGCTGTGGTCCCCCTTTTTACTGCTGCGCCAGTAATTACACACTTTTTCTGGGCCCTGTCTCCGTGGCTTGTTGGCTCCTGGGTTCGCCTAGTCCTTGCCTCACTTCTCGCGTACCTCGCCACTTCCCTTATTTTTTCCCATTCCCTTTATTTCCACCGGAGGCGGTGGTGCCTGCAGGGTGGCGGAGGTGGTGTTCGCGCGGGGCTGGACCTCCGTCCGCCTGGCGCCAGTACCGCCCTGGGCGGGCGCTGGTGTTGTCAGCGTCACCTTGTGAGTGGTTGGGGTTCGCAGTTTGGAGAGCAGTTTGGTGGGGGGTGCAGGTGGGGGGTCGTCCATTGTGCTGTTGTGGGCTTCTAGCAGTGGTGGTCATTTTCGTTGGGTCTCAGTCTGCTGCTTGTAGCTCTCTCTCTCCTCCTCTCTCGCGCTCTCTCGCTCTCTCTCGCTCTCTGCTCTCTCTCTCTCTGCTCTCTCTCTCTCTCTCTCTCTCTCTCTTCTCTCTCCTCTCTCTCTCTCTTTCCTCTCTCTCCGTTCTTCCTCTCTCTCTCTCTCTCTCTCTCTCTCTCTCCCCTCTCTCTCTCTCTCCTCCTCTCATCTCATCTCTCTTCTCTCTCTCTTCTCTCTCTCATATCATTATTATCACTTTTATTTTCATATTCTAATCCCTTATAGAGATCAGTGTTATATCAGTTATATTTGTTATCATTAATATTATCAATATCATTATTACTATTGGTATCTGTATTATTATTTGTATTACTATCTTGCTATAGTATCAGTAAAATTCTAATATTTTTTAGTTATTCATATTCTAAAGCTGCTATGAAATTTGCAATTTCACAGCCATTATTATTCCCATCATTATTGTTATTATCATCTTTATTATTATTATCATAATTATTATATGCTATTCTATTATATTTTTATCACTGTTAATAGTTATCATATTATTATCTTTATTATTACTTTTATCATTATTATTAACATTGTTTCCATCATTGATGACTAATTATTATTATTAGTTTACCTATTATTATTATTATTATTGTTGTTATTATTATTATTATTATTATTATGATTATTATTGTTATTATTATTATTATTATTATTTCAATAATATCATTAATATTATTATTACTATTTTTTATTTTTACTGCTATAATTATTATTTTGGATTTGTTTTGTTT
>JACEEZ010002355.1:25000-35402 GCA_016584305.1 Chionoecetes opilio
ATTTGAATATGTAAATGTATTGGTGATGAGAAATAGACATGAAACAAATGGAACTAAATGATGACAATAATGTCAATGAACATACATGTCAATGAACTTCCAATTCGATGATTTTCAGCTATTGTTACTCCTCCACTGCAATCCTCTATCTCCCTCTCTCTTTTCCTGCTACCCTCCTCTATTCTAACTCCTCCTCCTCCTCCTCCTCCTCCTCCTCCTCCTCCATTCCGAGAGAGAGAGAGAGAGCATTAGGACGTCCACTCGGGGCTGCCTGTGTTTTCCTATCCTTCTGGGCATCAAACACCCAGTACGGACATCTAACATACCTCACCGTTAGCGCAAGATAAGTTTATCCCAGGGCGACATAGTGTGAGGACCAAGTGTCTAATCTGTGACCGTATTCTGCTAAATTACAATACATTACTGTAGCTGTGGTGTTGGTAGTTGGAGCAGAGTGGATTTGGGTGAGACACCGTGCCACCCCGGACCTAACCGAAACCTGGTGACCTTGACCATTCCCACCCGCCCTTGTCCGCCCCCTCCCCCATAGCCGCACCACGCACACCCTCTCTCTCGCATAGACACCTCGCTCTATACCATACCCTGCCCCATGGCTTATGCTATGAGCTCGGAGGCCACTGCGGCGCGCAATGCGACCAGGAATAGCTTTGCGGCCCTAGTTGACGAGTGCTCGGAGGAAGGGGATGGGAAGACAGACGCACCCCCCCCCCCCCCCCCTGTCTTCAGACTTGACCCCCAGCTTAGGCCAAACTGCAAACTGCAGTGAACTGAGATTTTTAGTTTTTTTACCATGCATGAGAAGGACAAATCGCCTTGCGGTATCTAGGAAAGTAGGCACATCCTGGAATGCTTCCAGGCCCTGTAAGGCATCTGAATTTTTGGTGAGAGCTGAATATGCCTTTCACTTTCCAAGTCTGTATAGAGCACTTGTCGTGTCACATCCTGACAGAGCATGCACGGCTGGTAATGACTTGCATGCTGCTTTGCCGAGTTTGGCACTGATATGGTGAACAGGTATGAATCGTTCCTGTGAGACGAATTTCCCTGAGTGCCCAGCATGCATATATACTTCATCGGCCAGTGCTCCCCTGCTCCAGTAATACACCAACAAGACGAGGACATCCGTGTCGTCACACCGAATGATTATCCTTGGATGGTCTCTCGATAACATGATTGCATGCAATACCAGACGAGTGTCCGCCTCCTCTTGTGTGCTGTACAACCCCTCAAGACTGGACACCCACTTCATTCAGAACTTTGACCACTTCTCCATCTTCAAATCCACCTGCCAGTACTCCCGATTCATCTGCAGGCAGGAGATCTTGTCCATTGTCGCAGATGTACTGACAGATGAATGAAGTTAAACTAGCCTTGTTGGTACTAGTTTTGAGGAAGACATGTAGTTCGGGACGTCCCTGTTCCCTTGTATCAGGTAGTTGAATCCGGAATCTATCATTCCTCGTCTGTGTCGTTCAGTCGACTTAATTGACTGATCTCTGTCGTACCGGTCAAAGACCAACGTCACAACGTCAATGGAAGGATCCATGGCACTGTTCTTCAGAAGACGCACAATTCGGTCCAGAACCACCTTTCCAAGATCATTGAAAGTCTTGAAATTATTCTCGTTCAGGGCCTGACATATTGCCATGCCATCAATGAGGTATGCACCAGACTGCGATGACGTCGGGGAGTTCTGACTAGGAAGGACAAAATTTCATCCGTATTTGCTTCCAGCTTTTTGGCAAGATCTGCTTTGTTGGTCTTCCTCATCGAACCATCGTCGTGGAACATTGAAGGCGGAACAGCTGCCAATTCGTAGGAGAGGACCTTGCGCATATCCACATCACGGTTCTTTGACACTGCAAGCAGTCTTCTGAAGAGTACTTCCGTATCGATCATTATCTTCCCTTCCTTATCACTGGAAAGACACTTCCTCATACCAGAATACGTTTTGACTACTGTCTTGGGGATTGGATCCCAGAAATTCCTCTTCCTTTCGTCCCCAAGCCTTTCTTTCGTGAACTGATTGAACATTTCCCGACCCTTTTGTGGCACTCCCTTCATCGACTCTTCGACTTCTTCTGATGCCACCTGACCACTAGTTATATTAACTAGGGAGGTTGCCACACTTTCCAGGTCAAATGGATCTTGGCATTGGTCCTTGATGTATTCCTTGATGACTTTAACATCATTCTGGTCCTTGGTCACTCGAGCATGTCCAAGTTCTTCATGTGTATTCTTGGACTTGGTAGGTGTACACATTTCTTTGAATCGTTCTGCGTATTCCCCGGTTATGTGGCGGGTCAGCAGCCTGCGAACTAAGGCTCCTTACCTGAGTGTGTAACCGTTGACACCACCTTGGCTTTTAGCCTCGCGATTGATACTCTGTTCGAGAGCCTGATCCGTAGGAACGCAGTTGAAAGTCCTTTTTGAGCGTTTCACAACGAAACCACCTTCCGACATGTGCTGAAACATTCGTGGAGCTGCCACCTCCAAGTGACGCATTTCCGCAACATAGACTGGGGTGTATCGTGCATAGTTGCTGCGGCCTGCCAGGAAGAAGTACGGTATGACTTCAAGGACGGCGGTAAGGTGCATTTCAAAATCAGCCTCACGGTCTGCCCGAAGTATCTTCAAGAGGGTGTCACTAGCATCCAGAAAGCTAATCCAGTAACGGAATGCTGCTGATTGTTCTCTTCCTGTGTCTTTGAACTTCTTCATTGTACTGAGAAGAGAGGATGACACGCGCATTTCAATCTCCTGACACACAGCAGTGCAGGCTTCCGGGGATTGCATTTTGAAGGTATTCTCTAGATCTGCAGTTAAGTGCGTGGTCTCATCATCCAACTAGGGCAACTTGTTTTTCATTGCAAAGGTTTCGGCAGCTGATAGAAACAAGTGAAACAGTGCTTCGTGTAGCAGTCTGATTCCTCTTAGACCTCTGGCATACTGCCTCCCTTGCAACATCAAACTCACGGACGCATGAGCATACACTTCAGGTACTGTCAGCATGTTGTGGAGACCACCATCACTAAACAGCTTCCCTATACTGGCTATGAAAGCCATAGTGAGATGCATCCCACCAAGCCTCATCGTCACTCGACCAGCCAAGGGATCTGGCTCAGTCCAGAGAATCTGTTCAGCCTTGCTAATATTGCCAGGTCAGCAGTGACCAGAACATGTTCTTGTCCCACTGCATTTGCAATTTAAACCTATTTCAGCAAAGTCGTATAGATCGTAGAGATAGAGGTGGGCATTAATGATGGGGATACCATATGAGTTAGGGAATTTCTCTGTCGCTACTAGAAATGAATCCCCCAAGCCGAATACGTGAGGTTTCAGGGATTGCACGCCATTCCCAAATCAAGTCTTCAGTACCACATCACTACAGATATCCAGTTTTTGATTCTTTCACACATTGTTCTGGTTTAGTATGGTCTGTTGTAGCGTTTGATCTCCTCATCACGCTCTCTGCATCATAGGGTTTTCTAGGTTTGATCTTGAATGCAAGTGTTTCTTGCCTAGAGACCTTTGTACAACACCACAGCATTGATGGCAGTGTCTTTCCGTCTTGTCTGTTCATTGATCGAATGTCATTGCGGCACAACAGTGGTCTTATAAATCTCAGGTTCATAGACAAAATGTCACGTGGTAATGAACGTCAGACTTGTAAGCTGTCCAAGCAATGGCAGTGAGATCTACGCACATCATCATAAGGTATGCTATTCCAAGAGAGGACAGGTCATTTATCAGTCTCGACTACCATGTTCGTGTGAGCTTGACCCTTAAACCACATTATTGGTATGGATTCAAACTAAGAAATCGTTGTGACAATTTAGAACCCTCATTACAATGTTTCCCATGTAGTCTCAGATTAGCTTGTAGCGCTGTCAAAGTCTTTTTTTGAAGTACACCATGCAACGAAATCATACAAAGGATTCGGAACAAAGTCCTTGCACTTTTTTGTCTCCATATTCCCACTAGAATCATAACGATCAGATTGAAATGTAATGTCACCGATACATTTCCTGATGATACCAGCTGCCTAATGCAAGACAACAGAGTCCTCTTCTGAATTGACATAATCAGAGGATTCGAGTTCACATTCACCAATTTCATTTACATGCACTTGTAGCCTCACAACGTGTTTCAAGGCCTCGGCAACTATGATATCCCCTGAGCATACAAGATCAGACTTCCCAGGCTGGACGATGAATGAAATCCTGTCTCCGAAATGCTTCTGTAATTACTCCTTCAA
This sequence comes from Chionoecetes opilio, assembly GCA_016584305.1. Lineage (NCBI taxonomy): Eukaryota > Metazoa > Arthropoda > Malacostraca > Decapoda > Majidae > Chionoecetes > Chionoecetes opilio. The sequence goes on from JACEEZ010002355.1 coordinate 29,280, forward strand.
TTTCCATGTAGTACAAGACTCGTTGGTTTTAGAGTTGACCTCTGCTGATATAGCGACCAATCGTTCATTCAGGACAGACAAGGTTGTGATAGAGATGGTTTTGGACAGGACAGTCTCTTCAATCTCCTTACACAAACTTTTGAAGGCACACGCATTGTCAGATTTTAGCCTTAGCCCTAGCACTAGCAGCTTTAATATTGGTAAGCGAGATGTAATGTGAATAGCAAGAGCGATGATATTTTGCATCCATTGCAAACAAGTCAGTGTTTGACAGCATTCGCATTTGAATCTCATAGTCGTTTCTCTGAATGGCTGCATCAAGCACTCTTTGCCGTGTGGTGGACCCCGTCCCAGTTGAGACGTTCGACAGTTTTTCCTTCCAGGTATGTGATTTCCCACATATGAAACAGCCTGATCGAATGTCAAATTGCGACGTGTCATATCGCCGGAGACGAGACAGTCCAACCGTAGGCCCGCTACCTGTTGCGCCATCGTCAGCGTCAGCACATATACCAGTGCTTCTTTGGGCTATCTGGATATTCCTCTTGTTCGTATAATTTGCTCTGCACTTTTGGTGGAATTTGATAACAGTATCTCCTTTTAGGATGTCGTTTTTCACTGGAAACAGCCGATCATAGACACCATCTTTACGAAGTTCGGCAGCTTTCAGAATGGATTTCAATCCTTCGACTCCAGGATTCTTGACAACTGGGTTATCAGCTTTTGTTTTGGATAATGAAGTCTCGCAAAATACGCAGCATTCGCAAAGACTAGTTCTTCTCCTCTTCTGAGTGGGTTCTTCTGTTGGTTCCATACTATCTTCAACCTGCAAGGAAAAAAACATACACAATTAGAAAGTGATAAAGTAACAATGAGTGTAAAGTTTTGCGCAAGGGTTTCTTTGTATAAATGAAGACAAAGTACGAGTCAAAAATGGGCAAAAAATGGGTAAAACCCCTAATTTTGGGGTATTTGGGGGTCCAAAACACCATTAAAGTGGGTTTCAACCCCATATATTGTGAGAGTGTACTTGGCAAAAAGGAATTAATGTGATGTTACCAAGTTTTCAATCTTTGTAAGTGCCAAAATAACAATTTTTAAGATATTCAAAAATTCTCAATTTTGTATAGGTGAAATGGGTTAAATGGGTTAAATGGCAATGTTTGAATTAGAATCTGACTGTAAAACATAGTTTTTCACAAAGTAGACATCCTAACAAATCCAACGATACCTAATTTGCCTTGTTCTAAAGTGTGGAGGCCCGGAGGGGTCAAGCTAAATTTTTGGCTCTTTGCCGCTCCACTATACCTCTATGGGTCAGCCCCCATGACGCGGCACAAGCTTTGTCTGGTGTCGTGTCGTTCAGCAGCGGGAGGTGCCGGGAAACAGCGCAACACCGTGCTATCTTTTCTTGAAGTAATGAATGGCCATCTGCGAACCACCCTTGGCGTTTTTACCTTACTTGAGCTGAGAGAAAAGGTTGATGTTTTCGTGGATATATGGTCTGCGTGTATAGCATCCCGGTGATCACTTTTGCTTCGACGTGTTGGGCATCGATAGCCAGCGGGGAAACATCATGTGATCTGTCGCCCTATAAGATACATATTGTGATTCTCGCTGGCATGTAATTTAAACCAATTTTATGCATGTTCGTAGCGAATTTCCATGAGAGAGTTGGCCAAACGGAGTCAGCCAGGCTTGTGTTCCTAAATCCTCGGCTGATTCATGTCCACCACAACCCTGGTAGTACCACCGCCTCGCTGTGTCCTTCGGCCTCCAACTCTATTTCCTCCTAACACTTTCCTACTGACCACTTTTTCCCCCTTTTGACCAAAAGTATTATTTCCTTCTTCCTTCTCCTCCTTACGACCCTGCTTCCTTATGACCTTTATTATGTCTTCTCGGTCATTTACTTTCCGTTCTCAAAAAATCTTCCATTCTTTTATGATCGCTTTGCATGCCCAAAATTACCTTACCGTACTGTTTCTCTCCCTTATGCACATGCATGTTACTTTACCTGCTGACTTAACAATCCTCATTCCTGCTGCTTGCGCGTTCCCCCTTGTCTGCTATGGCCTCTGCTTGGCTCGTCCTCGTCCCATTTATCCGTCTCCACTGCCACCAATACATCCCCGTGGTTCCCTGACGACCCGGAGCCCCTAGGGGCCTAGACCCTCGCCTCACCATTCCTCCCTGCTAAACGCATTGCCACATCTCGCCTCTGCTTACCCGTCAGGGTGGCTCGGTTGGTAGAGCTGTGGGCTCGCGTGCAGCGTCCCTGCATTCGGGCAGCGGTTCGAGCCCACCAGGTTCGTCCTGGCGTGGTGGCGCTTTGTATAGTCAATAACCTTGTCGTTGGTACTTGCAAAGTGTTTAGATAGGATCAAAGTATCTTATCTTGTCTCGCCCCTGCCTCCCTCCCTGCCATGCCCTCCCAACGTGTCCCTCCCTCGCTGGACCTCCTTCGACCCCTGCTGGGATAGGGAGGTGGTCGGGCCCTCCAGAGCAGATAATAACATTCTGTAAGTGAAGTCTCCCGGGGTTGCCTACTGTCCCGCCTCTTATCTCGTCCCGTGTCTCTGTTCACATTTTCTTTCCTTCCTGAATTTTCTGTTCGGGTATCTCTCACTTTTTCATTTTCTCTTTCCTCTTTTTTTATATGCATCCGTGTTTCTTATGCTATGTTTTTTTTCTGTCTCTCGTACCCATGAGTGTGAATATTTTACTACTATTCTCAGTTTTGTGAGATGCTTATATTCAAGTTTCTGTATTGTGATGTTGATTTTTTTTTATTGTATTTTGCACCAGCGTTTTTTTCTTCCACGTTATTTCATGTTTTTCTCAAACGTTTTCATTATTCCTCATAATTCCCTATAAATATTATATTCACATCCTCTAGTAACAACGAAAAGAAATAGAAAATACACAATATAACCAGTGTCTTATTTGAGGCTCGAATTTCATAAAATCATAAGGTGCAAACTAGCTTTAAATGCCTTTTTCACATCATAAAGTGTTCGCCTACGAGTATATTTGTTTACACTTCATTCGAACTATGACTTACTAACGCTCGTGGCTCTGTGTATACGAATTATTATCATTAATATACGAAGCTAATGCGATGCTATCTAAAGGCTTATTTATAACGGAGCTTGAAAATCATCTTAAAGAAATACACCCATGCTACTGACGTTGAGAGAGAGAGAGAGAGAGAGAGAGAGAGAGAGAGAGAGAGAGAGAGAGAGAGAGAGAGAGAGAGAGAGAGAGAGAGAGAGAGAGAGAGAGAAAGAGAAAGAGAAAGAGAAAGAGAAAGAGAAAGAGAAAGAGAAAGAGAGAGAGAGATGCTGCATTCTTTCCCTCTCACCATCCTTCCCACTCGTCATTGTCTCGGGAGAAACAGGAAAGATACAGACAGATACAGGCTCTCGTAAAATAGGAATCAGAGAAAGGATTTGGTAAAGATTCGACAATACATGGACTTATGGATTCCCTGTGTGTGTTACCCCCTTGACCCTTCCATTAGTGAACAAAGGTACATTAATTGATAAAAGTCATTGAGTTGTTAGGGTTAGACTGACGTAACAGCCGATTGGTATGTGTGGGTATGTAGATATGAATGAAGAGATAAATGAATCCATGCAGGTTTTTGTTAAATATGTAAAGTAAAGCGTCCATGGGCTATATAGTTGATTTAGATATGGAAATTGATAGTAATAATTGAAATATCTCAATTGTATAACCGAATAATACCTTAACCACACACGCACGCACCACACCACGGCACCAATTACTCACAAACACACAGGCAACAATTACTACACACAACACACACACACACAATTACTCACACACACACACACACACACACACACACACCACATACCACACCCACACACACACACACACACACACACACACACACACACACACACACACCACACACACCACACACACACACACAACACACACACACACACACACACACACACACCCACACACACACACACACACACACACACACACACACCACACACACACCACACACACACACACACACAACACACACACACACCACCACACACACCACACACACACACACACACACACACACACAACCACACAACACACCACCACACCACACAACACACACACACACACACACACACACACACACACAACACACACACACACACACACCACACACACAACGGTCTTATTAGCCGATACAAATATTGACTCTTTACATATAAATTTAAATCTTGAATTAAATCTAATACAATCAATGGCTAGAGTCCAATAAATTGCACCTCAATATTGCCAAACACCAATTACATACTTTTCCAAAATAGATCAATAAGAATATTATGCCTCCATTGTCATTAAAAGGTCAATCAATTCAACGTGTGCCTCATACAAAATTTCTAGGAATTAATATTGACGAGAACTTAAACTGGAGCTTTCACATTAATCAAGTTTGTCTGAAATTATCTAAAATATGTGGTATATTGTATAGGGTCCGCCATCAACTTACAACTGAATCTATTTAAGTATATATTATACATTGTGTTACCCTCACTTGTTTATTGCGTTTCCATATGGGGTTGTTACATGGCCATCTTTCCTAAATAAATTGATAATAGCCCAAAATAAAATCATGAGATGCATTCTATTTATGGGAAAATTTGCTTCCACAAATCATATATATCCTCAGCTCAATATATTACATTTCAAATTAATTAGAAAATATTTCATAATGTTGCTTATTTATAAAAACATTAAACTCTACCCAGGAAATAAGGTTTTCGATTTCGTCGGAAATATTTATAATATTAGGGGTAATAGTATTAATTTAGTGTGTCCACAGTTTCGTACGTCCCTCTATAATAAAAGTGTGTTGTGTGAAGGTCCTCAGATATGGAATTCTCTTCCTATTGCAATAAAAAGTCTGATGGAGGCTGGAAATTTACTACAATTGAAGAAAAAAAATAAAGACTTATTTATTAAATAGTCAAAATACTTTATAAACTTGTGTTGAAACTGTGTCGATTGTCTGTATTTGCTTAGAAATGTTTTTTTTCATATATATTTTTTTTGGTGTTATTCATATTGTATAGTTTGTCACTTATAATGCCTGTACTACTGAACAACCAATTAGTTACGATTTTGTCTGTCTAAAGAGCTTATGCTCGACAGACCGTGCCATCATTACGTTTTTGTTTTTATATATTCAATTATATTCGTGTGCTTTTGTAATGGCAATAAATTTACTTACTTACTTACTTACTTTAAAACACACACACCCCACACACACACACACACACACACACACACACACACACCACACACACACACACACACACCACACACACACACACACACACACACACACACACACACACACACACACACACCACACACACACCCCACACACACACACACACCACACACACACACACACACACACACACACACACACACACACACACACACACACACACACACACACACACACACACACACACACCACACACACACACACACACACACACCACACACACACACACACACAACACACACACACACACACACACACACACACACACACACACACACAACACACACTCACAAAGAAACATCCACAGATAAAAATGAAAAACATTCGGAGACTGACACATACCTACAAATATATATATATACATATACTGGGGGAGGCGGTGGCTGAGTGGTTAGCTAGCGTCTTGGAGTGATGAGCTTGATGTCACGAGTTCGAATCCCACTGGGGGCAACTCTTTCGATCATTTTTAACGCGGTGGCCGGAGGCTTAGAACTTGGTAATGGCGAGCACAAATTCCCGAGTTCAAGTCCCGCTAGGAGCAACTGTTTCTTCCATCGTCGAGTGGCCGAAGACACCCACATGCTACCAATTAAGCTCACCTTCGACTGCGACCATAAGTGCGGTGGAGGGCACCACGTGGCAATATGAGCCTCAGGTCAAACCATCATAGAAAAACATCACAGGTGTCACTATGATAATACAGGTTACGCTCCACGGGCGAGGGCCTAACCACCCCAAACAGGGCCCTCCAAAGGAAAAAAAATAAGATTGCAAAGGCTAGCCACATG
>JACEEZ010002357.1:0-14612 GCA_016584305.1 Chionoecetes opilio
ATAATGTATAGCCGTCGGGTTAGGCCTAGGTGATCTCAAAAATTTGACCGATAGAGCAAAATCAAGTGTATTCGGACTCAGAACCCTAAATAGTCTAAACAACGAGAAACCCCCTGCGATTTTTTGGCGGTTACCCAGTGTAATGAAGGAAAACAAAGATTTTAAAGAGGAGTATTCCCCTTTGAAATTTATAGCAGAGGGTGTCGATAGCAGTCAGAAAAAACCTACACATCCCAATAAATTAAACTTCCATTAAAAAACCCCTTCCCTATTTAACGAAACCCCACCCTTGCTTACCTAATTAAACCCAAGCCACCAACATATTTTTAATTTTTTAAGTCGCCGATTTTCATTATTTGTTTAATGAAAACTATTTTCCCAATGTTTTTATTCGAGGTGTTTCTTTTTTATCATTAATTTTTACGAAAGGTAACCAATTTATACCTACTGGTTTTCTTTAAGTTTTAAGTAGACGGCCCCTCAACCCACAACTAAATTGAAAGTGGCCTTGGGAAGGTTTGGGTTTTGACCCCACTGCTAGTTAGCCCAAAGGTGTTTTCTGTGATGGCATTTCATGTCCCTATGAGCCAAAATTATCTCGCATACTGTTCCCGTGAATTTGTAAAATATTAAGTATATTTGTTTATTATTTTTTATTATTCACTATAGTTGTAAGTCATGGTATTTCACCAATTGTTGTTTTTTTACAGAAGAAATAATGGGACTGTAGTAAGAAGACAGCTATTCCCTCATAGGAAACACGATTGAATTACCCCAAATCACGTCTGCCATCCTAGAAAATTTTTTCAATGTCTTTTTCCATCACCGAACTAAGACCAAATTCTCACAAAAAGGAGTTTCATCGAATAGTGGTAAAGGGAAAACAATGGAATATGGAGAATGGCTCGCATCCCCAGCAAGAGGACCCCAATATAAAAGAACCCCTAGAGGAAATCCTGAAACCTGGGAGAAAATTAAAGAAAGGATCAAACAGGAAAGGGGTCAGCAAAGGGCCCCAAAAGGTAAAATATTAAAAAAAACTTGATATTTTAAATATCAAGCATCAGATGCAGAAATCATTCTCGCAGGAAGCCCTGGTTTTTTTGGAGGATCAACAGGGAAAAACGCAATTTTACAGGGGACAACCCGACAAAGTGATGGCCAAGAAAAAAAAGAAGAAAATATACCAGAAGGAAAAACAGGAATGAAAAAGGAAAGGGAAAAAAAGCGGATACATGAAGATCTAGGGGACGTTCAGGGGAAATAAGTAGCAGCTCTGATGAGAGATGGACACCTTTAAATTTCAAAAGATGCCCGAGTAAAGGACCCGTTTTTGAAGTTCGGGCCCCCATCAATGCACTTTCTGTATTATCCAAAAAAAATTTAAAAAAAATTTGTTTCCGGTCGTCTTGGCTACCTTGGATAAAAACCAATACAAGGCCCGAAAAACCGTTACTTTGCGGCAGCTACGGCAGCAGAACTTGGAAGAACATTTGTGAGCTGCCTATCAGCCGTTCCTCAGTAGGAGAGCCCGCATCCAATATGTAGAGATCACACTGTTTCTGTGAAGAAACTCTCATATCTCTGGACCAAGACGGGAAATAGGGTCTTTTGGGATGGTAAGACCTTCCATCTCAAAAAAGGAGAGGAATCGTTGAAGTCGCTCAATACTGATCTCGGGAAAGGTATCTCTCAGTGGGAATGTCCATTTTTGGGGTTCCACCCCTATCATCAGGAAGGGGGAGTGGGCAAGTAGGCGTGGTGGATACTCTGAAAAAGGAAGTCGATAATGGGTTTGTGCCAGGGCTTTGACACCACTGCCGCCAACACTGGCATTTTCTGGACTTGTACCTTGTTTGAAGAGAGGTTAAAAGAAACCCCTATACCTTTCCTTTGCAGCACCATATTTTGGGGAGATTGTTCTTAAAGATGTTTTTCAAAACTCTTCATGGGTACCCAGGGCCAGATGCTGTTGTTCCAGGGGTTTAAAAAGCATGGCATAAAAATCAAGCAGCTGGATTTCAAGACGGGAAAGACAACGGGCATATCGCTGTAGTATGAAGGAAAATCTAAATGGGTGCAAAAAAGTTCTCGACTACTACATAAAAGTTTTTTTTCAAACAGACTCAGCCCCCGGGACGATTCCCTCCACTTTGGGCTTGTGTGATAATTTGGGTGGATCCTCACCGAGGGATTGTTTTGGACAGCCCCGACCCCGTACACCAGCTGTGGATGGTAAGGCAAAATTTTCTCTTCCAGATATTTATGTTTAGCACCCCGTTTCCCGGGTAAACCTCAAAGGGGAAGAAGTTGATCAGACCTGTCTCTTTTTTTTGTCTTGTTACGGAGCAATGGTTCAAAGCCCTGAAAGGGTTTTAAACCCACCAATGATAATCTTTCTCAAAAACTTCATTTATGGGGAGAAAAAAGATAATCAGTTGGAACGGGAGCCCAAAAAAGGCTTTTCCCGCGGCAATTTTGGTATTTGAGGGGAGGAATCGTAGCCTACTTCTTCGTGATAGTGTTTATATGATGAAAAATTAGAAATTCTTCAGCAATGAAGGGAATGAAGGGGGAAAAAAAGGGAAAACCAAAGGTGCTGTAAAATCAAGAAAAGGAAATTCCCCGTGGAGCTTAAAAAAATGGCATCCACAAAATAACCGCTTTTTTCAAACCTGCCCCCGATTCTGGATTCGTCTCCAAAAATCCAAACCAAGGAAAAAGACGATCCAATTCCTTCAGTAAGGGGGAAACTACAAGAGTGCAGGTGGTGAATATGTGGGTGAAAGAGGTGAAGACGAGGACTAAGCTCCTAAATACGAAAAGCGAAGACCAAAAGCAGTACCTGCTTCAGGTGGTCGCCACACATCGACTTCAGTATCCCCCAAAGTAAAAAGAAGGTAATCTTTGTAATGTATGTTTCTCTTAATGTGTTCCTTACATTAACTCTAGCTACGAAAGCTATTTTGGATAAAAAAAAACTCCCCCAAAAAATATAGCAAATAAATCCTGGTATCTGATGTAAGGAAGAATAATTATTTATAGAGAGGCAAAAAAATAAGAAAAACTGGATTTTTTTGGGGGACATGTGCATACCAAATGAAGCGTAATACCTATAATTTGGCTGAATTATTTTTTCAGTAAAAAAAGCCCTTAAAACATTGAGCACCAAATATATAAAGAACTTTAAATCATTGGACCCACCCCCATATATATATATATATATTTATATATAAAATATATATATTATTATATATATAATATATATATATAATATAATTTTTATATTTTATATATTATAATAATATATATTTATATAAATTTATTGGATAAAATTATATTTGCCGGATTGTCTCTTACAGATAAATCGATGGGAAGGGATATATATATATATATATATATATATATATATATATATATATATAATATAATATAAATAGAATATATATTTTTATATATTATATAATAATTAAAATGTATTATATAATAATTATATAATAATATATATAATAATATATATAAATATATATGTATATATATATATATTATATATATATTAATATATAAATAATGTATAATATATATTATATTATATATATAATATATATATATATTATTTTAGAAAAAAATGAATTATAGTAGGATTAATCAAGATAATTGAAGGAAACTAGAAAAGGAATAAACATTTTCCCCTTATTTTTACTTAAAATTTCTGTAACACCCTTACTTTTGCCGCATTGAATTTTCAATTAAACTTTTTCGAAAGGGCACATTTACAGTTGTGGTATGAAATGTAACGATAAAGAAATAGGTTTTGTAAAAATATGGCCATAAAAGTAAAAAAACCTTACAAACTGGCGCTTTAAATGGTGAGATGTGATACTATGATGGGAATTTGGGCGGCTACTCGCAATTTTTTCACACCAAGATGATTTTGTTTTGGATGTATTGTTTTGGCCACCCGGTTATGAGGTGTTTGTGGGGGGATTTACGACTAAAAATTGAATTGATTTGGGAGCCCCCCCAGCGAAAGGATTTGGCCCGGCGCCTCATCTGTTTTCAGCGACGTTTGTAAACAAAGCTTCTCCCTTCCAGCGGGATAAGATTCACCATGACGGGGGTTTTAATACCGAAATATCCCGAAATCCCCCTGAAAATATAGGAAATATATCATAAGTTTAAAAAAACGCATTTATATAATATATTTTTTATGTTCAATCCCAAAATATGCTTAAGAGTATAATATATTTAAAAAACGTAATTAGTAAATTTCGGTGTACTCATATTACCGAAATGTATCCAAAACAAAAACCCAAATATAACGATGTTGTAGTATTCCCCCCTTGTTTTGGTATATTTGGTGTATTTTCGGTAGAGAATTCCCGGGGCAGCACACGGCGTGGTAAAAAAATGGAAAAGGACTCGAGTCTTTTTATGAGAATTTGACAGATTTCTTGCCTAAAAATTTTTGCTTTTTAGATGGAGATTTTTATGGTAAATATTCCCAGGAGTGGCGGCGCCAACCACCCGGGCAATCGCGCCCCATCATTTTAAATTTTTATTTATAAGTCCCTAAATGGATTAATAAGTACAATTACTGAGGAAAAAATAATATAGAAAAAAGTAAGTGGTGACGGCGGGAGCGACCCCCCCGCAGTTCTGTACTTTTTAAATAACCCACGGCGTTCATGATCAGACATTTGCTGGGGCCACATGTAGGCGACAGCCTGGGGGGGTTGGTCGGTATCAAATTGGGGGGAGAATGTTTTTAGTGTTTTTTGGGAAAGGTATAAATGCCTTTGATTAGAAAACTGTGATAGCATGTGGCAGTGGGAGCTTTATGGGAGTTATCCCCTTTTTTCCCAAAAGTATATTATAAATTATATAAAAAAATACAAATATAATTTAAAAAAAAAAATTTTTTTTAGGTGTGTTTTCATCGGCGGAGACGGCCGGACGACGACTGGCGGGGCGTTGGAGACCCCCGAGGAGACCACCACTGCGGAAGACCAGCCGGCCCCCCAGGTCGTGCGTTCAGAGAAAGTCGGGTTTTTGGAGGGGGAGGTTTGAGAGCAGCCGACTACCTCTCGAAGCTATTGTTTAAGGGTGGTGAGGTGAGAAAAATCCGGGACCCGAATCCGGTGTCTGGAGCTGTGGGAATTAACGTAGGAGGCTGGATAATTTCCGTTAACATGGAAACGCCACAGGCACCCGCCAAGAAACCTAGTGCATCATACACCCAAGGTCAGTATCCGACGGAGATGAACCATTTTGTCAGGCCTCAAAGCCATTTGCCTCCTGGGTTTTAACCCTTACTTGAAAGCCGCCAACGTCAGGAACCATGTCCCCATTCTAGGGACGTTTCAAAAAACGCTCAGGAACAAAGAGAAGAGTTCCCATATATTCTATCATCGAAGAATGTTAGAAAGCATGTTCACCATGAAAAAGAGGACTTGGAAACTCTGGAAAAGTTAAAAGCAGGTGAATGTAGTATTGATCTATCTGGTTAGTAGTGACTGTCCTCCAAAAAAAGTCTTCCAGAAACATCAACCATGAATCAAGAATTTTATGTCCGAATCTGCGTTATTCTGTAGCAAGGTCAAGTTCCAAAAAAAGCACGCCAAAACACGTTGAAATGCAAAACCACTGTACGCTAGCTTCCACAACCTGAGAAGTCGATCAAACACTAAGAGAGAGTGCAGTCCAGAAATGCAGACGCAGGATGATAGCACAACCAGTAGAGGACATTGTTGCCGCAGGGCACACTTACCACGCTTATGCTATAGGAAATTACCACTAGGAACAAGAGGACAAGCATGAGAATGAAGCAAGAGAAAGTAACAGAATGAATTTATTACTGTATCACAAGGTGTGAAGGATAAGCTTACCAAGAACTTTTCGAAACATTCAGAGAAGAAAGATATTACCCCAACAAGAGGATTATACCACGTAACCTCCCTTGACCACAAAATTGGAAATCATTAATGTTGTCTGGTCGGGAGTTAATATTCTGAAAGGATTCAAACAAAGAACGAATATGCACAGAAGGGACTGAAATCCGAGCTTTGGAGGGGCAGGTAGAAAATATTTTCCGAACGACAAGGGAAAGTTGTTGATGGTTCCATGCTGTGTCTCATGAAAGGACGTTGTCTTGGAAAATCAAAACTACCATAGGGGAGCTCAAGCTTTGAAGGCATAAGTATAAAGATATCAAACAAAGATCATAGATCAGACGTCGTACATATCGACACGGCCATCAGAAGGACATGAATTTTCACCCCGTGCCATATCTATCGTCTTATGTAGTACTCATACCCATTCACAATTTTTTTTAATTTTTTTTTTCTCTTTTGAGTTACAGCGATGATCTGGTCGGGCTCCTCACTGGGAGATAACAAATAGTTACTACGAATAAATCACAAAGGGACTGCTATTCCTGTCGAGGCATTTAAGCCAGGACATGATTACGCTGTTACACGTGGGCAGTATAAACCAACCAAAACATTTCCTGAATTCCTTATGCGGGTAAAAAGCACTCACTGGAAACACTGAGGTCATTCGGATATTGAATAAGTTTGGCATGGCGGTCATGCTTACATGACCAGCTGGGAAGGAGAATGATACCGCTCTGTGTCTGCAGAAGGTTGGAAATGGCTTCAAACAGAGAGCAGCTGTTCTACCACTCTCCATCAAGCACAGTCTTCACAAATCTTGCATGGGATAATATAGACAGGACTGGAAGGAGGACATACTGGAAAAGGTACATAATCGAGGTCAACGAATAGCGGTCCAGGGACTAAGTTCTATGGACCTTATCCCACCCAGGCCTGGAACTTCAACGCATTGACAAACTGAAACAAAGATCATCCCAACATTTGAAACACGCGAAGAGCTTGAAGTCTATTAGCGCTGTGCACGTGTAGGTCCCACCGCCTCTACAACCAACGAGAGGCCACATCTTAGAAGCACAAGAGTCTGCTCAGGTCGCCGCTGGTAACAAGGATCGTCTGGGTCCTTGCAAGACAAAACAAAACATCCGACTGGCAGACAATCACAAGTTGGACTGGGTTGTTTAATATCAAAACAAAGGACAAGAAAGAATCAATCTCAGAGATCGTTGTTGGGTATCTGCCCCCACATCCATGCACCAGCTACAGCGTTGACTACAGTTTTATGAAATTATTCAAACAGTCGGGGATCTAATCAGAAACGAACTATCTTCTGGACACAAATTTGTCGTAGTCATGGATCAAGCCACTCTATGCAAAAAAAAAAACACAGGGCTGTTGAAAAAGAAAAAATTAAAATTTAGTTGAAGTTGGAAAAGTTGAACAAATTTCCATTTTGGAAAAAAGGGAGATAATCATTATAAAGCTGCCACCCCACAATGCTATACATGTTTTCTAACTCTAGGCATTATTTATACCTCTCAAAAAAACACTCTTCAGAATTCTCGCCTAATTTGCTACGGTGAGCAAAATTTCGGACCGGGGCTCTGACCGACAATTGTGGACAGTAAAACTAAAGTTTATTATATTTTAAATTTTACAGTTTACTTACTTTGATGTAGAGTTCCAGGGTCCATGCCATGATAAAACAAAGTGTTCACCTCTTTACCAATTTTTTTAGGATGTTAGCCAGTTACTCTCAGGTTATGGTTCCTTTCATAGATAGGGAAGGTTAACGCAAAAATACAGGTTATAATATAAGCCGTCTAAAACCTGGGTTAATATTGACATACGTATTGACATTGAAAGGAAGGTTTAGGAGCCCAGAATGTTGATGTTAAAATGAACAGAATATCTAGTATTATAGCAGCTGCTTGTGTTCTACATAACATAACTCTAGACTTCCCTGAGGATGAAGTCACTCATCTTAGGGAAGGGCTGCACACATAAATGAGTGAATGAGGTTGGGGAGGCACTTGTGTCGCAGTGGAATCATAGAGGAGGATAAAGGGAAACATGGCCTTAGAAACAAGTACTTTATTCCGATTTAGTGTTGGCCCGTGGGCTTCTTCAGAGGAATTTAGGTCACAGGCCAATCTGCTCTATGGGGATCCGGGAGCTACATTGCCTGTTACGGATAAAGCTGATTGGTTTGCGATTGTGCCGCCCATCGTGCTCCCTGATTGACAAGAAGTATTCAAGTGTTATGTCTCATAAAAATAGGGATAACTAACCTAACCTTGACATTAGTCACCTAACCTAACCTTACTAATCATTGCAAGGTATTGATGGTACTTAATCTCTAAATGCAAAAACACGGGTAAAAGATGATTACATGTAAATATTGGGTCCTATCCTGTAATATCAAGATATATCAGATACACCACCAAATCAGATACACCACGACCACACGAAAATAGCTCAGGGCCCTGTATGCTACAACAGGAACTGACGCCTAAACACTCTATTGGATAACATAAGCCCGAAAACATATGCAAAAATATAAACTATAAAGTCTACCGGAAATACTTACATATTCCTCGAAAAATTTCAACGGTAAAACTGCAGTTTAATACAATACATGGACATTGGTTATGGTCCTGACAAAACTGGGGGAAGGGGCGCCCAGACCCCCCCCCCCCCCCCCGCTAGTTCACTAACTTAACCTGGGCGTTGGTTGAGAAGCCTAACCTAAAGCAGAGATAAAGGCGGGATAACTGCACTGTGATGCATTTTGCCGACGATTTTTGTGTGCGACCATCATTCTTAACGCATCAAAATACAAAGGAAAGAAGTACTTAAACCTCTACTCAATTACTGGTTGAAAGTACCAAAATATCTAAAATTGGAACACTCGCCGACGGCAGCTACAGTTCCAGTTATCATGCTCACAATGTCTGTTTCTCCTTACGAACCTAACTCACTTATTCACCATATTTAGAGCCGTCATCACCCATAAAAAGTCACCTATATACAATTTCATTGTCGACTGAGAGCCTCCCAAAACACAGAATAACATCGAACTCCTATGTCGTGTCTTTGATGTTCACGCCAAAATTTCCAAAGTGTACTTCATCTATGACAACAAACTCACTTCATTCAACTGATTCAACTCTCATCTCCCATAACAAGTCACATATGGAACAATTTAAATACCCAGAGGACCCCCAAACCACAGCGTACTAAAAGCCATCAATAACGTACTAACATTCATTTTTCCAAAAATTTTCAACCGGGAAATTTTACATTATGGCTTCTTTTGCCACACTTAACCATTTCCCCTTCTTTTGTTTCAAGCAAATTTTAACGGTATTTTCATTTCGAGGGAGCTAATGTCCGAGGGGGGTGCGGGGAAAATGGGAGGAACCCTGTTGTATTCAAGACCAACCAAATTAGCCAAGGGACCTCGGAACAACTTTGGATGGCCCAAAAGCAACAAAAAAATCTTGCCCCGAATCGCGCGCGGGGACAAATAAAATCAAGAGGCCCAAAATTGTTCAAGTTTTTCCCTCGCGAGTAGCGGCCTCTTGTTCCTGTAGTGTGATGTTGTCACCACCGCTTTCCCTCGAATGTATTTTCCCTCCGAAAGCCCTATTTGTATATGGAATCTTTGAATTTGAAGGGTTTTAATAGTGTTAAGAAAATTAAGACGATTTTTTAAAACAAAATGAGCTTTTTTTGTTTTTATTTGTGATCTATTGTAGGAATGTTATAGGTATACTTTTGGGGAAGGGGGCCCTGTAGCACTTATATGCACAATATTCCGCTTACCCATAATGGTGGATAGCGTTGCCGGGGGCCACGAAGACTTCAAGACTTTAACCCAAAGAATTTGTTAGTTTATCCGGCAGCTTAGGAAAGAGGGGACATGGGGGAAAAAAGCCCCAAAATTTTTCGGCACCTACGGGGCTCCTAGCTTTTTTTTGAGAGGGGGAGACAAATGATCCATCACTCAGTGGCTATAAGGAACGCTTTTTTATTTTTTTTGACTTTTTCCGCATGTGGAAATTAGGGTAAATGGGTTTTTAAAAGAATAGTCATAAGGATAATTTTTTATTGGATGCAAAAGTTATCTTTTTATTTTTATTTAATAACCCAGAACAAAATTTCCCAAATTTGGGCGTCAAAAAAACTTTAAATTCAATTTTTATTCGACTTAAACTCCCCTGCGGACATCCGAAAGCCAGGGTTTTTATTACAGAACACAAATTTAAAACATACTCCTTGCAATTCAAAAAGACAGTGGTTAATCTATGACGGTGCATTATGAAAAATAAGTATTCATTAAGCTCATTTAACAACAATCATGTTCTTCCGTACAGTCCCGGAATGCCATGTCTTTTTTTAAGCACCAGTATCAAAATGAGGTTTTTTTCATAATTGTAATTATGTGTCTATTTAAATTTGCAGTGCACAGTTCGGTGCTTCCAGTGGTTTCTTCCCTGAACATCTCCCGCCAAACCTGCAGCACTTTTGCAGGCACACTTCACAATTTCATTACAGCCCTTTGCCCCGCGGGCTGCGAGCCCCCAGACGGGGAACCCGGGATTTTTTCTGCATCCAGGTCCAACCGAAAGCCTTCAGCATTTGGTGTCTGTTGTTGGGCCTGGTAAAGGGTTGTCAGATCCCACCCGGGTACACTGCACGCTTGGTGTGCTGCAGCGGGGCCTTTTGATTTGGGGGAATGTTCTCCACGTTCTGTTTTTCGGGCCCAGAACTTCCTTTTCTTGCTTCATTCACCGACACCAGGGGGCGGGTCTTGTATATATAACAAATGTGAAACTTTCCGCATCTGGAACTCCTGGAATCCACGGTGTTTTGTGCTGTGGGTTTACGATGAATTTAAAGGGCTCTGGATTTCGGATAGGCCCCCCATGCTTCCCAAACCGATTTTTTCCCCTTTTTCCAAAAAAGAAGAAGTCGTATCCACACCTGTAAAGTGTGGAACACGGTAGCGCTGGGATTCTCTTTGCCCAGAGTACTAAGATGGCTTTTGATGGTAGGAAAAGGGAAAGTTTTTGCCACTGCGAAGGCGACCAGATGTCAGCCGAGGGATATTTGCTGGTAGAAAGTGATATTTCCCCGATGAGGATGACAAAAAAACGTCAGTATCCAGGGTACCAAGATGTGGTGCATCCACCTTAGGGCATCTGTAGATGGACCCCCAATTTTGTGTCTGCCCCTTGTGGTCACATGGGGGCATCGAGGGTCAGTGCCCCTGCAGACTACAGAGGTCCAGAGTTGCAAAGACCTGCTTTCCGTTGGGAAGGTAGTGGATACAATTTTTCTGTAGGAACTGGAAGAGTTCTACCTTGTTTGTGGGGGTCCGCAGGAAATCGGGCAATTGCCTGGGACCCTTTGGGCTGGGCCCGCCACCCTTTCCCTTTGTCACCTTTTTCCCCCCTTTCTCTCTGGTTTTTTTTTGATACGTTGTCCAGGTACCGCCCATACCCCATCTACCCCATAGAGGTTTTCCCGTTTCTCTGAGTGGGGAACAAAAAACTCCCCCTTGCATAATCGCAAATGTAAATTATGCCCGTCATGGGGGAGGGGTTTACCCCAGCAGCACCATCGAGCACTCAACATCAAAGAGCCGAGGGTTCTTTTTGGTCTTTGGCCCGAAAGTTGGTGAGATCGGACTTTTCCCCTTTTCGCAGTTCCCTCTTTCAGCCAAAGAAGGAGGGGAGGGGGACTCATGCTTGAAGAAGGTGTCCCGTTTCCCCCTCACGGTTTTCGGGACTATGTAGGACAGGAAAAGAGGGCCAAGCACCTTTAGCAAGACATTGTCCGACCTGCTTACTCTTGTCTTTGGGTTTGGCCCATCGAACAGGGGGAATTTTTTTTTTCTTTAAGGGTATGGATGGGGTGTGTAGCCCCTCTGTCAACACTGACTTCTTGTATGTCTATACTGCTTCTTGCCAAAGGTCTATGGCGGACTGTGTTGAAACAGGAGGTCCCCAGACATTCCCGGGGTTCAAGTGCCAGGAGTTCTGGGGTGTCATCCTTGAATGGGTTTCCCATCTCATGATGACCCGGATAAGGTCCACAGTTTGCTTTGGAAGCTTCTGGGTAGATAGACCCTCCTCGTATGGTTGGTATATTTGGGGTGTCGGCATACTGCTCCCCAAAATCTGCCAGGAGTCGCGCCTGTCCGGTCCCCCAACATCCACCCTGAAGGCAATGGGTTTCGGTAAGGCCCCCCCCATCCTCCTTTACCTTTCACAAGCTCGTTTTTTTGTTCGTGGGTTGGGCAATGGGTTAGTGGAGAAAAACCCCTGGCTGTTTCGAAACGACCCAGTTGCCGTTCTTTGAATTGGTGAACTGGGGGGCGACTTCCCCCTGCCCTGATATGCACCCGGGGGCCATGGGATAGTTTTGGTGGTCCAGAGCGAAGAAACCCGGCACAAAAAGCTTTTGGTCTCAAAGTATAAGGGGGAAATTTGTTCTCTGTGTGCACGTAAAAGATAGGCCAAGAATTTCCAGCCCAGGATGGTATCCCAGTAATGGGGAAAGTTGGGCTCCTGGCAGCCATGCCCCTCTCCATGCCTCAAAACCCTTTTCATTGCGGTGTTTTCACCAATGCCCCTTGGTGAGATCCCGCTGCATCTTTATGAAAAAAACTTGATTTTTTCAAGATTTTTCTAAATGAAAATTAGCCGGGTTTAAAACAAAAAAGGTTCATAGAGGCTTCTGAGTAATTGGATCGTTGTTCCCCTTAAAAAACATAGCTAGGACCCTGTAGAATGCCTGAACAAAATTGGGTTTTTCCGGCATGTCCCCACCTCTTGAAATTGGTCCTTAGCGGCCCCCGGACTGTTGCATTCCTCTCCTACTCTCGCAGCCTCCCTGCACAAGACTTCCACTTCTCATTCCTATCTTGTCTGCCTTGCAAACGTTTACCAGCATCTTCATTCCTTATCCCTTGCGCATGTAAACCTTGAACCTCATTTTATGGTTGTTTCCCCCAGTTTCCTATAGCAAGCTCTTCATAAAGAGAAGTATCTATAGAGTTCTAGATACTTTCTAAACCAAATTGGTTTCCTCATGGAACCCCCCTGCAATTTTTTATCAAGAACTAGCATACAAGTGGGCATTTTATTTTTCTTACAAGCCTACCTTTGTTTCAGAATACTATCAAGGGTTTTATTTGATTTGATAGAATGAGGAACTTCAGGGTCAGGGAGATGTGGGGAAAACTGACCCCGCACACACACCCCACACACACACACACACACACACACACACACACACACACACACACACACACACCACACACACACACACACACACACACACACACACACACACAAAAAACACCCCAACACACACGCACAAAACACACACATACCCCACAAAACACACACACACATACACTAAATGACCTACCATCAAAATATGAAAGAGAGGCCGGATTTTAAAGGAACTCAAGGAAAAACTTAGAAAAAGAATGATCCTGAATAACACAAGTACAGCCTTTCTCCAAAGACGATTAGATGTATGGAATGTATTGAAATAATTTATAATAGCAAGAAGGGTGCAAAAAATTAAGTTTAAGTAATAATAAGAATACAGTTTCGGAAAAAAGGACCTATTGAATTTAGCTCAGGCTCCATATGCTTTATATTACTAGACAAATCGATACATACCCACACAGAGAGGATGATCTATCCTAAGATAAACATATAGATAAAACATTTAATGGTGCAAAATCAATCGTTGAAGATAATCGTCTTCATTCATAGATAAAGAAAGATATGATGGATAAAATTATCACCACCAATGATGAGACCAAAAATATAGAGTTTACTAAAATTATGCGGACCCCTATCACAATTTAGAAACGTAAAAAAAAATAAAGAATATAAAGGTTAGCAACAAGATGTGTTTAGTTGAAATATTAACCTAGTATGAGAGACAACTGCCAACCTTTGGAAAAGTAGAAGGGGAGAGGAATACCTAACAACAAGACATAAAAAGATGAATGGCTTGGAAAAAAGTTAAGAAGTTGACATAAAAAAACCTGTAGTAAGAGGAGAAAAAGTCTGGATATCTGAGGGGACATAAGAAAAAGTCAAGAAAAGAAAGCTGTATGCGTAAAACAAGTACAGCTTTTCCAATAGAAACTTAGATCCCTGGAATGGACTAGAAGTGATAGTGGCAAAAAGTGTGCACAATTTAAGGAATAAATTGATAAATCAGATACACCACAACCACACGAAAATAGTTCGGGCCCTGTATGCTACAACAGGTATTATAATATCACATATACACAGGGAGGTCTTTATGAGGAAGATAAATTCGAAGAAATATCGGTTTTGGGGACAACACCATCACTCCCTACAAGAGACAAAATTATCATCATAGCTATCAGACGCTCACCCGTCACACCGTCCGTTTGCAGTAGTTTTGACTTTTATAGCCATTTTTGACCACCTGCCTTTTTCTTTATCGTTACATGTTACATACCATAATAGTCGGAAAAGTGTGAAAATTTCGAAACAGTGATTTAAAATGCAATGTGAGCAAAAGTAAAGGAGTTACAGCGAATTGAAGCCAACAAAGTAAGAAACATTTATACACTATCATTTCCTCAATTTCTTGAATAGGTCTTACTATAATTATTTATTTCATTTGCAGCAGTTATTCAGGAAAACCAAAAAATTT
>JACEEZ010002358.1:0-11348 GCA_016584305.1 Chionoecetes opilio
GTCACCTTCCTTTTTTTTCCTTTTTTTTGGGTTTTTTAAAAAAGGTTTTTTTATGAAATTAAAAGTTTTTTTTAAGAAGGGGAAAAAATTTAAGGGATTGGAAACCCTGGATTTTTTAGTAATTTAGGCCGAAACTACGTTAGGATATTTCCCCTTTCGCTATTATAGTTTTTTGCTTCTATAAAGCTGAGTATGATTTTTTTAATATTCCGAACAAAGTTTATATCTTACCGAAATACAATACAGGTGAATTAAGATACAAATTAAAACAGATTTTAAACTTAAATCTGCGCGTCTTATTGCTTTAAAAAATAAAATTTAAACCATTGCACAGATCTTAGACAAAGGCTAAGTTACCATAAGGTTTAAAAAGAAATAATTACACACCAATGTTTCTTATTTTTTTTTGAAAACATTCATCATAAACCCAATTTTTGCAATGCATTTTTTTCCTTTATTTTACCCTATCTATAAACCTGTACCCAAAGGTTCCTTATCACAGCCTGACAGCTTCTAACATTACAGTAAGCAAATTCTCACTTGTATGCAGAAAACCCAGGCACCTAATAAAATACCTGAAAGCTTGTTGTATGCAATGTATACATTCTTCACAGCAATTACTATTGCTCCACCCTAGGGGGCGAGTGTGTAGGCGTCCCGTTAATTTTTAAAAAATGCCTTTTTGGGCTCACTGCCACAAATATTAAGTATAAATGTATGAAACATGTGTATATATCTGCCTAATCTGTCTAAATATATGGAAATGTAAGTATCAGAACTACCCTGAAAGTCTCCCGGCCTTTTGTAGCGTCCAATGTTCTTATAATCAAGGTGGTCACGCCTTCACTGCTTATCCAGTGTCCGTTATCCTTCCTGACTGTCGCCGCCAACACCCGGACACCAAAATTCGGTTTGGGGTTAACTACCGGGACCATTTTTGCACAGCGGGGGTTTTTATTTCATTATGGGGGGGTTGTGCCTTTTTAAAAACCGCGATGGGGGCAGCAAGCAGTATCTATTCCTTGTGTTGTGTGTTTTTTTGTTGTGGGTGTGTTGTTGGTGGTTGGTTGTTTTGTTTGTGTGTGTGTTGTGTCTATGTGTGTGGTTGGGGGTGTGTGTTGTCTAGTGTGTGGTGTGGGGTTTTGGGGGTGGGGGGTGTGGGGGTGGGGTGTGTGTGTGGGTGGGGGGGGTGTGTGTGTGGGGGGGGGGGCATGTTTGGTGTTTTTCTGATTGCAATGCATTAGGGAAATGCAATGGATATATACCAAATATTTATAATCTTGCTTTGCAAAAGGCTTTCATGTCTTACTACTATAACACACCCCCAACACACCACACACACACACACAAAACACACCCCCACACACACCCACACCCAAACCCCCACACAACACACACACCCCACACACACACACACACACACACAAAAACACACCCCACACACACACACACAAAACCACACACACACACACACCCACACACACACACACACCCCCCAAACCCCACACACACAACAAACACACACACACACACACACACACACACACACACACACACACACACAACACACACACACCCCCCACACACACACACCCCCCAAAACACACACACACACACCCACACCACACCACACACACACACACACACACACACACACACACCACACACACACACAAACACACACACACAACCCCCACACACACACAACACACACACACACACACCACCACACACAAACACACACACACACACACACACACACACCACAACACACACACACACACACACAAACACACAACACACACCACAAAACCCCAAACACCCCACACACCCCACAAACCAACAAACAAACACAAAAACCAAACAAACCCCCAAAACCCAAACAAACACAAAACCCCAAAACCAACCCCCCCCCCCCCCCACCACCACCCCCCCCCAAAAAAACCCCCCCAACAACAAAACCCCCCAAACTAAAAAAACTTCCCTTTTTTACAGCCCCTTCCCCCCCTTAAAAACCAAATTTTATTTTTTTCCTTTTTTTTTCTCCCTTTTCTTTTCACTTTTGTTTTTTTTCCCTTTAATTTTTCCCCCTTTTTTTCCGTTCTTTTTTTTCCTTTTTTTTCCCCTGTTTTTTACCATTATTTCCCCCCCTTTTCCCTTTTTTTTTTTTCCCTTTTCTTTCCCCCTTTCCTTACCAAATTTTTCCCTTCCCCTCTTCCCTTTCTTGAAAATTTTATTTTCCCTTTTCCTTTCTATTTTACCTCCCTCTCCTCCTCCTCCTCTCTCACCTCCCTTTCCCTCCCCTTTTCCCTTTTATTTTTCCCCCCCTCCCCCTCCCCCTCTCTTCCCCCCATTTCTTTTTCCCCCCCTTTTTTTGTCACCTTTTCTCTAATCACCACATCTTTCTATTTTCTCCTCCTTTCCTACTCTTCTACTAATATAATATTATACTACTCCCACTAATATACTAAAAAATACACTCTACAAATATAATATAAAATATAATACTACCACTATTATCACTATACTACCACTACTACTACTACTACAATAAAATACAATACTCCCCTATTAAATATACCACTATTTATCTATTAATAAAAATTATACACTCTTAAAATACAAATACAAAATACAAAACAAAACTACAAATACTCCCTACTATAAAAAATACTCCCACTCTTATATTATACTTATACACTATTTACTCATACTAATCTAATACTCCACTACTTATACTACTTAAACTATATTTTAATACTACTAATACTACCACTACTTATACTATATACTCCCACTATAATACTCCCCAAAAAATACCCCACTATTTATACTACTCCCCTTAAAACTACAAATACTAATACTCCCACTACTTATACTCCTAAAAAATTACCACTACTTATACTACAATACTACCACTACTTAACTACAATCTACCACTACTTATACTACAAATATACACACTACTAATCTCCCACTATTATACTATAATACACCATACTTATACTACTAATACTACCATCCCTTATACTACTAATATACCACACTTATATACTAATCAACCCTCTTATATACTAATACTTCCCAAATACTTATACTACTAATATCCCAAACTTATAAACTAATACACCACTACTTATACAAAAACCCATTTAATTATACAAATATACACTAAATACTACTAACTACAACTCAAATACTACCAACTTATACTCAATATACCACTTTATATACTATTAACATTTACTACTAACTCCCCTACTAACTACTAATACCCCATACTTTACTACAAATACTACCCTATTAACTACTATATACACTACTTATACACAATCTCCCATATTATCCTACAATTTAACAAAACCCCCCATACAAATACTCCCACATTTAAACCCACAAAACTAACATTTATACTACCTACTAACATACTACTTTACTATTTAATACTACCTACTTATACAAATAATCTCCCACTTTATCTACAAATACACCCCCACTTATACTACTAATACTACCCCCTTTTATACTACTAATACTCCCACCACTTATACACTAATACTACCACACTTTATTACTAATACTCCCACTACTTATACTACTAATCTACCACCCTTATACTACTAATACTACCACACTTACTACTTACTACACTATTTTAACACTAATACTCCCCCTACTTATACTATATCTACTCTACTACTACATACTACTACTTAACTACTATACTACCTATACTTTTTCGTATCTCCCCAATTACCCCCAAATTACGTCTTAGCACCTTTTTCTTATTCTTTTGATCTCCCCGACTGGGCAGCTGGGACAGGGTATTTTCCTAGTTCCCGCCCCCATTACCGGGTGTCTTTTCTCCGCGCTCCTTGCCTGTCTAAAAAGGTGGTTGACCGCGTCCCCCGAGTCACCGCCCTCAACTAACCCCCACTCACGGCCCTCAGAGGTAAAAACACATTTCTGCGCTCGTCTCGTCGGGGCGGCCACGTTTTTGCCGCCGCCCAACATATTCCAGGATTGTTCCTGTACTCCACTTCTGCTGAGAAATATATTCATCTTCTTCTACAAGTTGGTAATTATTCCTTATACCCACCCACGCATAAGAAAAACCCTGGGTAGAATACACAGACCTCGAACACGTTTTGACCAACCCCCTCTAGCCTGCCGTTCGCGCCCCCGCTACGCACCGCCACCGCCCCAGTTTTGTTCCTGCCCCCTACTCACATATTAAAGTTTGTACCTTTTTCCCCGGTACAGAAGGGAAAGCGGTGTCAAAGGGTCTCTTTGTCTGTTCTCTTTTGGTGGGTTGTGCGTAAACCATCACGTGTTGCTCAATTTTATTCCTGGGCCCATGATTCCTGAGTCCCAGATGCCCTGCTCACGGGTCCCTACCCATTTTCCCTTTTTTTTGATGTGCGTGCCCCCGCCTGCACGCCTATCCTCCTCTTGGTTGGATTCCCCCCCCGCACGCCCACGCCCATTATCTATCAAAATGGGGTGAACCTCAAACAAATTGCTAAAAAAGGGTTTTTAACTTGGATATTGGGCTGAAAACCTCTCTTTTGGGAAAAAAAAAAAGTTTCCCAAATTTACCTTGCCGAAGGGGTCAACGGCCCCGCCATCTGTAAAATCCAACGGGAAGATCTCCACCCGCCCCAAAAAACTTTTTTTTCCTCCTCTTATCCATAATAATTAAGCTAGGTCAAAAATTTTTTACACCAAAGCATCAGTATTCCCATTACCATAAAATTTTCATCAAAATTGGGTACATAGTTTTTGTGAAAAAAAATTTAAAACCCGAAAAATTAGAAAAAAAAATATTTTTTTTTTGCATAAAAACCACACAGGGCCCCCCCAACCAGCTTGACATTTTTTTGGGTGTTTTAATTGAAATGATGGGTTTATATGCTTAACAAAAAACTAACACCAAAAAAAGACTACCCCCTGCCATTTTTTTATGCTTTTTTTTTTTTTCTTATACAAATATGAAAAAAGGGGGTAAAAAAACAGACTAATGGGCCTTTTTTAAAGGCAAAAATTTTCACTTTAAATTTTCCTGACTTTCATAAAAAAATAGGTCCAAAATAAGTAAAAAACTTACAATAATGGAATGGTCATTGGTCGATGGGGAAAGGCTTTGCTAACCCCCACAGAACAAGTTCATGAACGGACCAAAAACATTTCTTGTCAAGAACTAGTCAAGGGTAATTTCATCTCATCAGATCTGGCTGGGGTGATTTGGTGCAGTGGAGGCCCTTTTGCTCCCACAAAATTTTGAACAGTGAATGCCTTTTTTCCTGCAACTCATTTTGCTGTACTACCCCCTGAAGTACAGTTACCCTAATTATACCAACAAATGTCAGGACCAGCTGGAAAAGTCGTCAGAGGGGTTGTAATTTACCATCGAAAGTTTCCATCCCCCCCTCGTCAGGTTTTAGGGGTTTCACTTCCTTCCTGAATTTGGAAGAAAAACCGAACTGTGAATTTTTTCGTAGCTGCTCTTGTTGGGGGCAATGATTTGGGCCTCAACATATTTTGAGTTTTTTAAAACCTTTTCCTTAAAGCCCCCTTAAGGGAGAGATTGATTTTTTTCCCCTCATTACCATTGTACAGGCACACTAAAGCCTTTCCCCGCTTCAATAAACCCTTCGAACTGCTATCCTTGCAAACACTTCTGCAGTTTGAGGAAATTTCTATTGGTTTATCACCTTTCGAAGGGGCCTCCTTCCCAAATTTCCCTGAACCTGGGTTTCATCACAACCCCGTAGTGCATGGGTAAAAGAATGTTGGAACAAACCACCTCCCAAAGATTTCCCCATCTCTTTGATGTTCCAGACTTTCACACTTTTTGCCTACCTTTGGGTTGGGCGGAAGTAGATTTGTAACCGTCATCTTATTGGGGTATAACATAAAGGACCATAGGTCAGTGTCATCTGCTATCAAAATGGTTTTTCCTGTCTTGCCGTTTTTTGAGCTCTTCACAATAATAAAGTCGCGTCTCCAATGCAGGGCTACTTTACAACCTGTTCCCCCAAACCTTTTTCCCCCAAATTTTATGAACAATTGTTTGTTTTCTTGATTACTAGGAAACATCCTTTTTTAATTGAAAACCATTTTAGGGGTCGTAACACCTTAAAAACCCCAGAGCCCCCTGCTCGGCGTCGGTGGTCGCGTCTTTAAAGGGGACCATTTCATATCCATCAAAGACAAAGCATGCTTTTTCCATATTAGTTGTGACTATCTGCGGGATCGGGGACAGTCTATCAAATGTGTGACCTTTTTGCCCCGGGAGGGGTTGAAGTAGTGCTCCACCATTAAGAATACTGTGGATCTGAAGCTGTGGACCTGATTTTAAAGGGGAATCAGTTCCCCTATTGCTCTGCCAAAACCGGGGTTTTTTGCCCCTCGCGGCATCCGAAAAAATTAAAAAGTGCAGGGGGTAACCACAAAGTCATACTGGAAAAGTTCTTGTGCTGCTGAGTTGAGGGGTTTATTGGTAGATAGCACACACAGTCTCTGGAATAGAGTTTGATCAGTCTCAAATGCTTCATCTTTGCTGAGCGAAACTTTTGACCCCCGTGTAATTGCCTGATCCTTTCTTTTAAAAATGTACTCGTGGACATTTTTTCCAAACCCTTGAAAACTATGATTGTCTCTCCTATGGAGTTTGCTTTGTCCAATTCACCTTTTTTTCCCATTTTTCCACTTGAAAGCGTGAATGGAGGATCTTCCGTGAAAGGGGCATAGGGCTGGAGAAACGCAAAGCTTCCCTGTATCCCTCCACTCGCTCTTTTCTTGCTGAAATAGCCTCCTGGTGGGTCACTGTGGCATAACAAGCTTGCAGTTCTTGCTTTAAATTGATTTCCCCTTTATAAAAATTAATCTAATAACAAAATTAAAAAGGATAATATAAAATTAGAAAAGCAGTATATATTTATAAAAGAGATAATTTTAAATTTTACTAACTAACTATTCTTTTAACTACAAAATTTTCGCTGGTATTGTAAATACCAGGACTAGGGAATTCCCAAGATATTCTAAAGCCAAAATCAAAAATTTTAGCTACATCTACTATATTTAATTAATAAAAAATTTTTTTTTAAGGTCCAAATTTTGGGAAAAAAGAAAAAAATTCCACCTATCGTTTGGGCCTCTTAAAATTAAAAAGTATGAACTCGGTTTTAAACACGTCATTTTGGTTGTGTTTAATTAGTTTTCCTGGCCTCCCCGGTAGGGTTTAGTAACATGCCAAAAAAAATGAGTGATAAAGAAGTTGACGTTTTATTGAAAGACTATTTCACAGCAGAAATATAAAAAAAGAGAGGGACAGAAAGTGGGGGAAAAAAATTTAAAGGGGAAAAACAGAATGGGTTAAAAGGAAAAAAAGCTGGGGAGAGTCTTGCCCCTATGGGGGCCGTTGACCCCTTTATCGGGTTTTAAATTTTTTTTCACAAAAAATCTGTACAATTTTGATGAAAATGATGGTAAAAGGAGTACATGTCATATGGTGTAAAAAAATTTTTTACCTAGCTTAATTATTATGGTAAGAGGGGAAAAAACCGTTTGTGGCGGGGGGTCGGAGATCTTCCCCTTGGTTTTACAGATGGCGGCCGTTAAACCCCCTTTTGGAGGTTTAATTTTGGTAAATTTTTTTTTTCCGAAAGAGAGGTTATTTATGCCCCAAAATTTCCAAGTTAAAAACCTTTTTGCAATTTTTTTTGAGGTTTTTGCCAAAAACGTAGATTGCTGGGCATGTCTGGGATGTCATGTGCGACCTTCGCACACTTGCGGCCCCCGCCCGCATCCAACGCTCACTCTGTGCGTGTGTGGTCTCTCCCGCCCGTGTCCCTCACACGTGCTCATCTTCCACATCCGTAACCCCGTGGCGGCCCCCTCGGGTCTGTTCCGCTTCTTCCATGTACCGGGTCGTCGCAATGTTTATTTTTTTCCGTCACTAGACAATTTTGACTTCATATTTTGCGGTGTTTTATTTTTTTGTCACTTGGAAAAGTGATCAAGCTCCTGTGCTTTTCATATGCTGTGTGGCCCCAATTTTTACTTTATTTGACACATTTTGGTTAATTTTTTATCTCAGCCAGTGTTGCTATATTTTGGGCATTTTTCTCATTCGAGTGATTTTTTTGACTATTTTGGGCTGCAAAATATTTTGTCATTTCTTTTCTGCTTGTTTATTTTTTGTGTTTTTTACCCCCGTGTCTCCTTGCTAACCTCTTGGCTGATTTTTGGATATTCGGTGTCCACATGTTCACCGCTCCCCCACCCCCCCCCCCTGGCCAACCTGTGCCTCTGTCAGTCGCCGGGTTTAAAGCCTCGCCTCCCCTCCCCCCCCATCTCCACCCCCCCCTCATCCCCCCCTGCCGGGGGCCCCCCATTATCCCTCCGCGCGCCCCACGCCACCCATCTCGCGCGCCCAATGCCAGCGCGTCCACACACGCCCCCCTGTGGGTTTTTTGTCCCACGCCCGCGGGCCCCCTTGCCGCCTGTCTGGCGATGCTACAGTGGCTGTTCCGCCTTCCGCGGCCTGCTTCGTGGCTTCGCCCCGCCCGCCGCCCATTCCTCAACTCATCTTCCTTCGTTGGCTTTCAGTGTTTTCAGCTGTTTTGGGTTTTAGAAACTGCAGACTTATTTCCCTTTCTGGTTGGGTTTCCTGATTAGTTTCAGCGCGTTTGACAAGGAGTTTAAGGGGAAAATAAAATCCTCATTTTAGTCTTGTGTTTAAAAAATTTATACCTAATGTGTAAGTAGTTTAATTTTTGTCAAATTTTTCTACTTTGTTTACTTTGAAGACTTTTAGATCAGGTATCTTAGTCATAATTTTTACTTTTTAAATTGTATAATGTTGTCACGACCTTTTTCTTTTACGTTTGGGTAAAACAGGGGGTTTCGGGTGGTTGTAGGATAAAAAATTTTTTTGGCATCTCTTGCTTGCTGTTCGCTTGTGTTCAGTTTCAGCGCGTCCCTTTTACAAGGGGTTTTAAAAAGTTTTTTAATTTTTTTGAAATGTTACGGTTTTTTTCATGACCCAAAGAAAATAATTTTTTACGTACTTTGTCCCCGGCTGGTAACGTGGTTAACTTTTTTTGTTTTTAGCTACGTCTTGT
This sequence comes from Chionoecetes opilio, assembly GCA_016584305.1. NCBI lineage: Eukaryota > Metazoa > Arthropoda > Malacostraca > Decapoda > Majidae > Chionoecetes > Chionoecetes opilio. Next base: position 9,129 of record JACEEZ010002358.1, read on the forward strand.
TGTGTTTTAGTTAATTAGTAGGTAATTTTTGATCAGGGTTTTTTTATGTCCATGTCTTGTCGTGTGCTTGGGTTGCGTGTTAACGTATTTCGGGTCAGCTTTTTTCAGTCCCCTGCCCCCAGGGGATAGTGGTTAAGTGAACTTAACATATATTCTACTTTAGGGGGTGAGTTTCTTTCCCCTTTTTTTTGTGTATTCATATTTCTACTTTGATGTGATTTTTATTTCCATATTTTTTGGGATTTTTTCCCTATTTTTCTCATTTGGGAAATTTATCTCATATTTTTTGTGATTTTTTTATGTTATCTTGTAGTATTTTCAGGGTTGTACTTTTTTGAGTGATTCATTTGCTATTTCTCCTTTGCGTCATTTTTGGTTATCGGTTTTTTCAAAACAATGTTTTGGTGTTGCCCTTTAGCTTTTTTTTTACCCTTACGGTCCCTTTTATATCTTATGTTTGTTCATACTTTATATTCCCCATAATACTAGGGGCCCTATTCTTTCGACGGGGGGGGGAATGTACTTACTCTCCAATTCTCTCCAATTACGGTTTTGCACCTTCTTTCTATATTTTTTGATCTCCCGACTAGGCACTTTTGCAGGAGGTATTTTTCCCAGTTCCCGCCCCCATTAGCCAGGGGTCTTTTCTTTCCCCGCTCCTTGACCTGTTATAAAGGGGGTTGACCCCGTTGCCCGAGACACTCGAAACCCCACACTCAACTCGACACTCACTCTTCATCATAGGGCCGATACGGTTCGTCCGTCGGGGGGCGCCCCGTTGTCCGCCCGCCCCAAATATTCCACGTTTTCCCGTACTCCATTCTGGAGAAATATATTCTCTTCTTTCTACAAATTTGGGAATTATTCTTTTAAACCCTGCACGCATTTTTTTAGAGACACCCAAAAAACAGCCCCCGAACAAAAGTGTTGACCCCACCCCCCTCTTAGCCGCCGTTTGCGCCCCTACGCACCGCCACTCGCTCAGCTTATGTTCCTGCCCTACTCATCATTTCAATTATGTACCCCTTTCCCGTACTTCCCCGCCCACAAGTTTGTACAGAGGCGCCAGGCTAGGGAAAAAGTCAGCTAGAGACAGGGGTAATGCCCATCCAAATTTTAGTTTCAAAAATCGGGTTTAAAAATGTAAGAGTAAATTAATAGAATATTCTACTATTCCCATTATACTATAAATACTTAGTCAGGGCCAGTTCCTAAGGGGTTAAGTGTATCATATTCTTGCATAGGTTTTTATCACCAATTTAAAATTATTTATATATATATATATATTTTTTTTTTTTTTCGTTAATGTTAGCTTGCAAGGGGTTTTTAGTGTTAGAGATATTTACGTATGTATGGCAGGTTTTTTGTAGCCATGTGTGTGCATGCGGTTTGCAGAGTTATGTTTGCATATCTGAATTTGCTATTTTTTTTTGTTACTTTTATTTTCTTTTTTCATTTTTATAATACGGGTTCCGTAGCCTCTCAGTGTTTTGGGTTTTTGTTTTTGTTATTTTTTAGGCGGTTTTTGCACTTCTCTTCTAGTAATATCTAGCGTCCTTTCCCACCCTTACTAGAGTGTTTTTTTTTCCGCCTTCCAGATAATCAAGCTGTATTTATAAAATGGGGAGATGCCCCTTACCCCCCCCCCCCTCCTTCGGCCCCCCTGGACCCCCAAAATATAAAATGAGGTTATTAACTATTAAAAATATATCAATGGATAGAGATTTGTATTTTCTTTTTCCTATTTAAATTATTATTATTATTTTAATTATTATTTTTATTATTATTATTATTATTATTATTATTATTATTATTATTATTTTTTTATTAATTTTTTTAATTTTTATTGGTTTTTTGTAAGTATTATTTTTACTACGTGCTACTGCCCACTACTACTCACTACTACTACTACTACTACTACTATATACACTACTACTACTACGTACTACTACTACTACTACTTTTTTTTACTACACTGGCTACTACGCACTAAACTACACACTATTATTTTTTTACACAAATAAATACTATGCTACTATTTCTTCTGTGCTACTATTTCACTATCTACTACTACTGTTGAAACCCGCGACAGAAAGGGCCCCAAACCTTTTTTTTTTTGTATTAGTCAGCCCTTCTTTTTTTTTTCCCTTTTTGTTTTTTTTCTTTTTTTTTTTGGTGGCGCCAGTTTTTTAAAAAGATTAAAAAAATTTTGGGGGTTTT
>JACEEZ010002359.1:0-28841 GCA_016584305.1 Chionoecetes opilio
ATTCCATATTCGGTCGAGCACAAGGACCTGTTAAGCACAGTTCTCCGTTAATATTGTTCCAAAAGAGATGCTGCTTTGGGGACTGCGTGATCGCTTTTTCAAAGGGATACCACTCAAGAACGACAGGGTAATTGTCATTCGAGGGAAGCCAAAATCAAGTCAAGCACCCAAAAAAATATGGTTATCATAACTTGAGCTTTCCAAGGGTTTAAAAGTAGAGTTTTTACTACGACACACTTTAAAAAAACATTGGAGCCAAAATATTCTTTTCTATATGGAGATAATGTTCGGTGGCTGTTGTATTTCCCAAATTTAGGATATTGAAAAATTCTATTTCAATCCTCTTTTAGGGAATGTTATGGATTTTTAGCAACTTTCCACCACACCACCTGATATGAATCTCCAAAAAAAAGGCATGACAGGCTTGTTAAGAGAAGTCGGGCAAGAACATTTAATTTTTAAAAAATGTTGTCTCAAACCAAAGATGACTCTGAAAACTAGCCTGCAAAGCTAAAACCCAGATGACTTTTTTGGTGGTGGTTTAAAACTGAAAAAAAGAAGGCTAAGGGCCCTTCCCAGAGCCCTAAAAGATACCACATCTATAATAATATAAAACGAAATGTGTCTGTCTGTTTGTCTGTCTGTTGTTTTGTTGTGTGTGTGTGTGGTATAGGTTTCCCCCCCCCGTGGTGCAAAACACCTAATATGGGACATTTTTTTTGGAACCGGTTGAGAGGGGAAGGTCATAAGCCCCCTTATGAGATTATTCGTCACTTTTTTTTTTTTTTTTTTTTTTTAGCAGCCTATTAGCGATAATTGTGAAAAAAAAGTGGGATTGCGAGAATTGAGGGAAACCTTTTGTAGGGGATGGGTAATGGGTGAGTGAATGGGGGGTGATGGGTAATGGGGTGGGGGGGATGGGGAGTGAATGGGTGGGGGGTGATGGGTTGGGGGGGAGGGTTTTAGGGGAGGGAATAGGTGGGGGGGGGGTGTTGAATCTATAATATATAAGCGAAAAATGTGTCGTCTGTCTGTCTTGTGTGTGTGTTTTGTGTGGTGTGTGGTGTGGGGGGTGTTTTGGTGTGTGTGTGTGTGGTTTTGTGGATAGGTTCCGCCCCCGTGGCGCAATCACCTCTTTTGGCACATTTTTGGAAAAGGGTTGACCAGGGGAAGGTTTTAAGCCAATTATGAGATGATCCGATCACTTTCTTTTTTTTTTTTTTAGCAGCCTATTAGCGATAATTGTGAAAAAAAAGTGGGTTGCGAGAATGAGGAAACCTTCATGTAGGGTGAGGGGTAATGGTGAGTGAATGGGTGGGGTGATGGGTAATGGGTGTGGGGTGATGGGTGAGTGAATGGGTGGGGGTGATGGGTTGGGGGTGATGGGGTGATGGGTGAGGGAATAGGTGGGGGGTGATGGGTAATGGTAAATATAAGCGAAAGTGTGTCTGTCTGTCTGTCTGTCTGTGTGTGTGGTGGTGTGTGTGGTGTGTGTGTGTGTGTGTGTGTGTGTCTGGTATAGGTTCCGCCCCCCGTGGCGCAATCACCTCAAATGGCACATTTTTGGTACCGGGTTGACCAGGGGGAAGGTTTTAAGCCCAATTATGAGATGATCGGATCACTTTTTTTCTCTTTTTTTAGCAGCCTATTAGCGATAATTGTGAAAAAAAGTGGGTTGCGAGAATTGAGGAAAGTATGTAGGGTGTAGGGTGATGGGTAATGGATTGAGGATGTAGGGTGATGGGTAATGGGTGAGTGAATGGGTGGGGTGATGGGTAATGGGTGTGGGTGATGGGGTGAGTGAATGGTTGGGGGTGATGGGTGAGGGAATAGGTGGGGGGTGATGGGTAATGGGTGAGTGAATGGGTGTGTGGTGATGGGTAATGGGTGAGTGAATGGGTGGGGGGTGATGGGTAATGGGTGAGTGAATGGGGGGGGGGGGTGATGGGTAATGGGTGAGTGAATGGGTGGGGGGAATACATACATTTCTACATCCATGATTTCAGGAAAGTTAGAAGGGGCTATCTGGAGAGTCCGTGTTTGGTGGGCCAAAGGCCCACCACCAATAGCCCTCCGCAGGAGCTAGCCAAAAAGTCCGCCCGGAGGGCGGCTTTGCAGGGGGAGAGAGTAGGGGAGGAAATGATGAAGTGGAGAGGTAGAGTAGGCTATCTGTATGAAGGGGAGGAGGAAGGAAAGGGTTAAGGGAAGGGGAGGGGGAGGGGTGTTAAATGGGGGGGAGGAAGGGGGATACAGTCTTTCTCTGTCCTTCCTTTAGTAGGGGTTGAAGGGGGAGGGGAGGGAAGGGGGGGAGGGAGGGGGGTACATTCTTTCTCTGTCCTTCCTTTAGTAGGCGTTGAAGGGGAGGGAGGGAGGGGGATACAGTCTTTCTCTGTCCTTCCTTTAGTAGGCGTTGAAGGGGGAGGGGAGGGAAGGGGTACAGTCTTTCTCTGTCCTTCCTTTAGTAGGCGTTGAAGGGGGAGGGAGGGAGGGGGTACAGTCTTTCTCTGTCCTTCCTTTAGTAGGGGTTGAAGGGGGAGGGGAGGGAGGGGGGTACAGTCTTTCTCTGTCCTTCCTTTAGTAGGCGTTGAAGGGGGAGGGGAGGGAGGGGGTACAGTCTTTCTCTGTCCTTCCTTTAGTAGGCGTTGAAGGTGGAGGGGAGGGAGGGGGTACAGTCTTTCTCTGTCCTTCCTTTAGTAGGGGTTGAAGGGGGAGGGGAGGGAAGGGGGGGAGGGAGGGGGTACAGTCTTTCTCTGTCCTTCCTTTAGTAGGGGTTGAAGGGGGAGGGGAGGGAGGGGTACAGTCTTTCTCTGTCCTTCCTTTAGTAGGGGTTGAAGGGGGAGGGGAGGGAAGGGGGAGGGGGAGGGGGGTACAGTCTTTCTCTGTCCTTCCTTTAGTAGGGGTTGAAGGGGGAGGGGAGGGAAGGGGGGGAGGGAGGGGGTACAGTCTTTCTCTGTCCTTCCTTTAGTAGGGGTTGAAGGGGGAGGGGAGGGAAGGGGGGGAGGGAGGGGGGTACAGTCTTTCTCTGTCCTTCCTTTAGTAGGGGTTGAAGGGGGAGGGGAGGGAGGGGGTACAGTCTTTCTCTGTCCTTCCTTTAGTAGGGGTTGAAGGGAAGGGGAGGGAGGGGGGTACAGTCTTTCTCTGTCCTTCCTTTTGTAGGCGTTGAAGGGGGAGGGGAGGGAGGGGGGTACAGTCTTTCTCTGTCCTTCCTTTAGTAGGGTTGAAGGGGGATGGGAGGGAGGGGGTACAGTCTTTCTCTGTCCTTCCTTTAGTAGGGGTTGAAGGGGGAGGGGAGGGAGGGGGTACAGTCTTTCTCTGTCCTTCCTTTAGTAGGCGTTGAAGGGGGAGGGGAGGGAGGGGGGTACAGTCTTTCTCTGTCCTTCCTTTAGTAGGGGTTGAAGGGGGAGGGGAGGAGGGGGGGGGTACAGTCTTTCTCTGTCCTTCCTTAGTAGGCGTTGAAGGGGGAGGGGAGGGAGGGGGTACAGTCTTTCTCTGTCCTTCCTTTAGTAGGCGTGAAGGGGGAGGGGAGGGAGGGGGTAAAGTCTTTCTCTGTCCTTCCTTTAGTAGGCGTTGAAGGGGGGGAGGGAGGGGGGTACAGTCTTTCTCTGTCCTTCCTTTAGTAGGGGTTGAAGGGGGGGGGGAGGGAGGGGGGTACAGTCTTTCTCTGTCCTTCCTTTAGTAGGCGTTGAAGGGGGAGGGGAGGGAGGGGGTACAGTCTTTCTCTGTCCTTCCTTTAGTAGGCGTTGAAGGGGGAGGGGAGGGAGGGGGGTACAGTCTTTCTCTGTCCTTCCTTTAGTAGGCGTTGAAGGGGGAGGGGAGGGAGGGGGTACAGTCTTTCTCTGTCCTTCCTTTAGTAGGCGTTGAAGGGGGAGGGGAGGGAGGGGGTACAGTCTTTCTCTGTCCTTCCTTTAGTAGGGGTTTGAAGGGGGGGGGAGGGAGGGGGTACAGTCTTTCTCTGTCCTTCCTTTAGTAGGCGTTGAAGGGGGAGGGGAGGGAGGGGGTACAGTCTTTCTCTGTCCTTCCTTTAGTAGGGGTTGAAGGGGGAGGGGAGGGAGGGGGTACAGTCTTTCTCTGTCCTTCCTTTAGTAGGGTTGAAGGGGGGGGGGAGGGAGGGGGGTACAGTCTTTCTCTGTCCTTCCTTTAGTAGGCGTTGAAGGGGGAGGGGAGGGAGGGGGTACAGTCTTTCTCTGTCCTTCCTTTAGTAGGGGTTGAAGGGGGAGGGGAGGAAGGGGGGGAGGGAGGGGGTACAGTCTTTCTATGTCCTTCCTTTAGTAGGCGTTGAAGGGGGAGGGGAGGGAGGGGGGTACAATCTTTCTCTGTCCTTCTTAGTAGGCGTTGAAGGGGGAGGGGAGGGGAGGGGGGTACAGTCTTTCTCTGTCCTTCCTTTAGTAGGCGTTGAAGGGGGAGGGGAGGGGAGGGGGGTACAGTCTTTCTCTGTCCTTCCTTTAGTAGGCGTTGAAGGGGGAGGGGAGGGAGGGGGTACAGTCTTTCTCTGTCCTTCCTTTAGTAGGCGTTGAAGGGGGGGGGAGGGAGGGGGTACAATCTTTCTCTGTACTTCCTTTAGTAGGGATTGAAGGGGGAGGGGAGGGAAGGGGGGAGGGAGGGGGGTACAGTCTTTCTATGTCCTTCCTTTAGTAGGCGTTGAAGGGGGAGGGGAGGGAGGGGGGTACAATCTTTCTCTGTCCTTCCTTTAGTAGGGGTTGAAGGGGGAGGGGAGGGAGGGGGGTACATTCTTTCTCTGTCCTTCCTTTAGTAGGCGTTGAAGGGGAGGGGAGGGAGGGGGTACAGTCTTTCTCTGTCCTTCCTTTAGTAGGGGTTGAAGGGGGAGGGGAGGGAGGGGGGTACAGTCTTTCTCTGTCCTTCCTTTAGTAGGGGTTGAAGGGGGAGGGGAGGGAAGGGGGGGAGGGAGGGGGGTACAGTCTTTCTCTGTCCTTCCTTTGTAGGGGTTGAAAGGGGAGGGGAGGGAGGGGGGTACAGTCTTTTCTGTCCTTCCTTTAGTAGGGGTTGAAGGGGGAGGGGAGGGAGGGGGTACAGTCTTTCTCTGTCCTTCCTTTAGTAGGGGTTGAAGGGGGAGGGGAGGGAGGGGGTACAGTCTTTCTCTGTCCTTCCTTTAGTAGTTGTTGAAGGGGGAGGGGAGGGAAGGGGGTACAGTCTTTCTCTGTCCTTCCTTTAGTAGGCGTTGAAAGGGGGGGGAGGGAGGGGGTACAGTCTTTCTCTGTCCTTCCTTTAGTAGGCGTTGAAGGGGGAGGGGAGGGAGGGGGTACAGTCTTTCTCTGTCCTTCCTTTAGTAGGGGTTGAAGGGGGAGGGGAGGGAAGGGGGGGAGGGAGGGGGGTACAGTCTGTAGCGACTAAAGTAGTCACCCCTTTCAGTCTTCAAGTTTTCCGTTCTCTACCAGTTTGTTTCTGAGAGAACCAGCGTGCAGCGATGACTATTCTATTTCGTAGTCTTCAATAATTGTTGTTATTATTATAATGTTCTTGCCCTATATCAGCTCATCAATGTAAGTAATTATATATCAAAGTGTCACCAGCAATATATACTGGAAGTGTCTTTGGTGAAACTCGCAAGTCTTGGTAGAGTTTCGCATACACCTTTAAAATCACCATTTATGAAACCTGAAATTTTGTATATATACTCCAGATTTTATGCAATAAAATTAACCTGAACTGGACAAATGAGTATCCATCATTCCAGTTTAACCATAAGCTATGAACACTCCACCTAGTTACAAATGGTGACCCTGGAGTGTAAGCTAATGGTTCCTAGGTGGCTAAAACTGGTGTTGTACATCATGGCATAGAAATGCAATTTCTATGCTTTGCTGGACACATGAGCACACCTCTCCTAGTCGTGGGACCTGCGTCTTCGGAAGCATTCGTCCCATTGCTCCCGCTGTATATTCCTAGCCTCCAGCTTCACTGGTGATCGCTAGGTTGAAAGCGGGATAGGGAGAATTACACTTCATACGTGTAGCCGCCACCCAGTCAGGTTTCCCACCCACACCCCGGCACCTTCTGTGCCTTCCTCAGGGCATTTTTGCACTCAGACGCCTTATTGCGTCCTCAGCGGCCTATGCGCATTCAGCGCGGCCACTGCCCCGTCAGATGCCTTACTGCGTCCTCAGGCCTATGCGCATTCAGCGCGGCTACTGCCCCTTCAGACGGCTCACCGTGTCTTCAGCGGCCTTATGCGCATTTAGCGCGGGCCCTGCTATCTCCGAGGCCTCACTGCGGCCTATGCGCATTTAGCGCGGCCGCTGCCCCTCTCCAGACGGCTCACCGCGTCCTCAGCGGCCTTATGCGTGTTTAGCGCGGGCCCTGCTTCCTCAAACGCCTCAGTGGCCTATGTGCACTCAGCGCAGCCACTCCACCCTCTGACGCCTCCTTGCGTCCTCAGCACGACCTCACGCGCATTCTGCGCAGCCCCACGGTGTTATTGAATCACTCTACGGCCGCCACTCACCGCCCTGTGGATTACCAGCCCTGTGGATTACTCAACCCTCAACTCCACAGTGTTAACGTGACTCACTCCACGGCCGCCGCTCACCGCCATGTGGATTACCAGCCCTGTGGATTACTCAACCCTCAACTCCACAGTGTTAACGTGACTCACTCCACGGCCGCCGCTCGCCGCCCTATGGATTACCAGCCCTGTGGATTACTCAACCCTCAACTCCACAGTGTTAACGTGACTCACTCCACGGCCGCCGCTCGCCGCCCTTTGGATTACTCACCACCCTGTGGATTACTCACCGCCCTGTGGATTACTCACCGCCCTGTGGACTACTAATCACCAGGCTGCAACACTACCAGGAGGCAACACTACCCGGCGTCAACACTGCCATGGCGGCAACACTGCCACGCCCGCAACACGCCGGCGGCACCACTGCCATGGCGGCAACACTGCCGGCGGCACCACTGCCATGGCGGCAACACTGCAACGCCCGCGACTCACTGCCGGCGGCACCACTGCCATGGCGGCAACACTGCCACGCCCGCGACTCACTGCCGGCGGCACCACTGCCATGGCGGTAACACTGCCACGCCCGCAACACTGCCGACGGCACCACTGCCATGGCGGTTAACTCTGCCACGCCCGCAACACTGCCGGCGGCACCACTGCCATGGCGGTAACTCTGCCACGCCCGCGACTCACAGCCGGCGGCACCACTGCCATGCGGCAACACTGCCACGCCCGCGACTCACTGCCGGCGGCACCACTGCCATGGCGGTAACACTGCCACGCCCGCAACACTGCCATGGCGGTAACACTGCCACGCCCGCAACACTGCCGGCGGCACCACTGCCATGGCGGTAACACTGCCACGCCCGCAACACTGCCGGCGGCACCACTGCCATGGCGGTAACACTGCCACGCCCGCAACACTGCCGGCGGCACCACTGCCATGGCGGTAACACTGCCACGCCCGCAACACTGCCGGCGGCACCACTGCCATTGGGTAACTCTGCCACGCCCCGCGACTCACAGCCGGCGGCACCACTGCCATGGCGGCAACACTGCCACGCCCGCGACTCACAGCCGGCGGCACCACTGCCATGGCGGCAACACTGCCACGCCGGCAATACCGCCACGCCTGCAACACTGCCATGGCGGCAATACTGCCACGCCCGCACACAGCCGGCGGCACCACTGCCATGGCGGCAACACTGCCAAGCCAGCAACTGGTCACCACAGCCCTCCACGTCAACCCCACCAAACCGGCATACCTGTTGGCCCCAGAGCAAGCCCACATCGCTACCATCACATCGCCAACACCCAGGCAACGCCGCTCTACAAAAGCTCTACAACGCCGCTCTATCAAAGTCTCGTTCCTCCTCCCGCGTCACTAAGGGGGGGGTACTGTAGCGACTAAAGTAGTCACCCCTTTCAGTCTTCAAGTTTTCCGTTCTCTACCAGTTTGTTTCTGAGAGAACCAGCGTGCAGCGATGACTATTCTATTTCGTAGTCTTCAATAATTGTTGTTATTATTATAATGTTCTTGCACTATATCAGCTCATCAATGTAAGTAATTATATATCAACGTGTCACCAGCAATATATACTGGAAGTGTCTTTGGTGAAACTCGCAAGTCTTGGTCGAGTTTCGCATACACCTTTAAAATCACCATTTATGAAACCTGAAATTTTGTATATATACTCCAGATTTTATGCAATAAAATTAACCTGAACTGACAAAATGAGTATCCATCATTCCAGTTCAACCATAAGCTATGAACACTCCACCTAGTTACAAGTCTTTCTCTGTCCTTCCTTTAGTAGGCGTTGAAGGGGGAGGGGAGGGAGGGGGTACAGTCTTTCTCTGTCCTTCCTTTAGTAGGCGTTGAAGGGGGAGGGGAGGGAGGGGGTACAGTCTTTCTCTGTCCTTCCTTTAGTAGGGGTTGAAGGGGGAGGGGAGGGAGGGGGTACAGTCTTTCTCTGTCCTTCCTTAGTAGGGGTTGAAGGGGGAGGGAGGGAAGGGGGGGAGGGAGGGGGGTACAGTCTTTCTCTGTCCTTCCTTTAGTAGGCGTTGAAGGGGGAGGGGAGGGAGGGGGTACAGTCTTTCTCTGTCCTTCCTTTAGTAGGCGTTAAAGGGGGAGGGGAGGGAAGGGGTACAGTCTTTCTCTGTCCTTCCTTTAGTAGGAGCTGAAGGGGGAGGGGAGGAGGGGGGTTACAGTCTTTCTCTGTCCTTCCTTTAGTAGGCGTTGAAGGGGGAGGGGAGGGAGGGGGTACAGTCTTTCTCTGTCCTTCCTTTAGTAGGGGTTGAAGGGGGAGGGGAGGGAGGGGGTACCAGTCTTCTTTGTCCTTCCTTTAGTAGGCGTTGAAGGGGGGAGGGGAGGGAGGGGGTACAGTCTTTCTCTGTCTTCCTTTAGTAGGCGTTGAAGGGGGAGGGGAGGGAGGGGGTACAGTCTTTCTCTGTCCTTCCTTTAGTAGGCGTTGAAGGGGAGAGGGGAGGTAGGGGGGGTACAGTCTTTCTCTGTCCTTCCTTTAGTAGGCGTTGAAGGGGGAGGGGAGGGAGGGGGGTACAGTCTTTCTCTGTCCTTCCTTTAGTAGGCGTTGAAGGGGGAGGGGAGGGAGGGGGGTACAGTCTTTCTCTGTCCTTCCTTTAGTAGGGGTTGAAAGGGGGAGGGGAGGGAGGGGGGTACATTCTTTCTCTGTCCTTCCTTTAGTAGGCGTTGAAGGGGGAGGGGAGGGAGGGGGTACAGTCTTTCTCTGTCCTCCTTTAGTAGGCGTTGAAGGGGGAGGGGAGGGAGGGGGGTACAGTCTTTCTCTGTCCTTCCTTTAGTAGGCGTTGAAGGGGGAGGGGAGGGAGGGGTGTACAGTCTTTCTCTGTCCTTCCTTTAGTAGGGGTTTGAAGGGGGAGGGGAGGGAGGGGGTACAGTCTTTCTCTGTCCTTCCTTTAGTAGGGGTTGAAGGGGGAGGGGGAGGGAGGGGGGTTACAGTCTTTCTTTGTCCGTTCCTTTAGTAGGCGTTGAAGGGGGAGGGTGAGGGAGGGGGTACAGTCTTTCTTCTGTCCTTCCTTTAGTAGGGGTTGAAGGGGGAGGGGGAGGGAGGGGGGTACAGTCTTTCTCTGTCCTTCCTTTAGTAGGGGTTGAAGGGGGAGGGGAGGGAAGGGGGGAGGGAGGGGGTACAGTCTTTCTCTGTCCTCCTTTAGTAGGGGTTGAAGGGGGAGGGGAGGGAGGGAGGGGAGGGAGGGGGGGTACAGTCTTTCTCTGTCCTTCCTTTAGTAGGGGTTGAAGGGGGAGGGGAGGGAAGGGGGGGAGGGAGGGGGGTACAGTCTTTCTCTGTCCTTCCTTTAGTAGGGGTTGAAGGGGGAGGGGAGGGAGGGTGGTACAGTATCTTTCTCTGTCTTCCTTTAGTAGGCGTTGAAGGGGGAGGGGAGGGAGGGGGTACAGTCTTTCTCTGTCCTTCCTTTAGTAGGCGTTGAAGGGGGAGGGGAGGGAAGGGGGGGAGGGAGGGGTACAGTCTTTTTTCTGTCCTTCCTTTAGTAGGGTTGAAGGGGGGGGGAGGGAGGGGGTACAGTCTTTCTCTGTCCTTCCTTTAGTAGGCGTTTGAAGGGGAAGGGAGGGAAGGGGGTACAGTCTTTCTCTGTCCTTCTTAGTAGGCGTTTGAAGGGGGGGGGGGGGAGGGGGTACAGTCTTTCTCTGTCCTTCCTTTAGTAGGCGTTGAAGGGGGAGGGGAGGGGAAGGGGGGGAGGGAGGGGGGTACATTCTTCTCTGTCCTTCCTTTAGTAGGCGTTGAAGGGGGAGGGGAGGGAGGGGGTACAGTCTTTCTCTGTCCCTCCTTTAGTAGGGGTTGAAGGGGGAGGGGAGGGACGGGGGGGAGGGAGGGGGGTACAGTCTTTCTCTGTCCTTCCTTTAGTAGGCGTTGAAGGGGGAGGGGAGGGAGGGGGGGTACAGTCTTTCTCTGTCCTTCCTTTAGTAGGCGTTGAAGGGGGAGGGGAGGGAAGGGGGGGGAGGGAGGGGGGTACAGTCTTTCTCTGTCCTTCCTTATATAGGCGTTTGAAGGGGGAGGGGAGGGAGGGGGTACAGTCTTTCTCTGTCCTTCCTTTAGTAGGCGTTGAAGGGGGAGGGGGAGGGAGGGGGTACAGTCTTTCTCTGTCCTTCCTTTAGTAGGAGCTGAAGGGGGAGGGGAGGGAGGGGGGTACAGTCTTTCTCTGTCCTTCCTTTAGTAGGCGTTGAAGGGGGAGGGGAGGGAGTGGGGTACAGTCTTTCTCTGTCCTTCTTTAGTAGGGGTTGAAGGGGGGGGAGGGAGGGAAGGGGTACAGTCTTTCTCTGTCCTTCCTTTAGTAGGAGTGAAGGGGGAGGGGAGGGAGGGGGGGTACAGTCTTTCTCTGTCCTTCCTTTAGTAGGCGTTGAAGGGGGAGGGGAGGGAGGGGGTACAGTCTTTCTCTGTCCTTCCTTTAGTAGGCGTTGAAGGGGGAGGGGAGGGAGGGGGTACAGTCTTTCTCTGTCCTTCCTTTAGTAGGGTTGAAGGGGGAGGGGAGGGAAGGGGGGGAGGAGGGGTGGTACAGTCTTTCTCTGTCCTTCCTTTAGTAGGGGTTGAAGGGGGAGGGGAGGGAAGGGGGGGGGGGAGGGGGGTACAGTCTTTCTCTGTCCTTCCTTTAGTAGGCGTTGAAGGGGGAGGGGAGGGAGGGGGTACAGTCTTTCTCTGTCCTTCCTTTAGTAGGCGTTGAAGGGGGAGGGGAGGGAAGGGGGGGAGGGAGGGGGGTACAGGTTCTTTCCCTCTGTCCTTCCTTTAGTAGGGTTGAAGGGGGAGGGGAGGGAAGGGGGGGGGGGGGAGGGGGGTACAGTTTTTCTCTGTCCTTCCTTTAGTAGGGGTTGAAGGGGGAGGGGAGGGAGGGGGGTACAGTCTTTCTCTGTCCTTCCTTTAGTAGGCGTTGAAGGGGGAGGGGAAGGGAGGGGGTACAGTCTTTCTCTGTCCTTCCTTTAGTAGGGGTTGAAGGGGGAGGGGCGGGAAGGGGGGGAGGGAGGGGTACAGTCTTTCTCTGTCCTTCCTTTAGTAGGGGCTGAAGGGGGGGGGGGGGGGGAAGGGGGTACAGTCTTTCTCTGTCCTTCCTTTAGTAGGGGTTGAAAGGGGGAGGGGAGGGAAGGGGGGGAGGGAGGGGGGTACAGTTTTCTTGTCCTTTCCCTTTAGTAGGGGTTGAAGGGGGAGGGGAGGGAGGGGGTACAGTCTTTCTCGTCCTTCCTTTAGTGGGGGCTGAAGGGGGGGGGGGGGGGGAGGGAGGGGTACAGTCTTCTCTGTCCTTCCTTTAGTAGGGGCTGAAGGGGGGGGGGGGAGGGAGGGGGTACAGTCTTTCTCTTGTCCTTCCTTTAGTAGGGGCTGAAGGGGGGGGGGGGGGGAGGGGGTACAGTCTTTCTCTGTCCCTTCCTTTAGTAGGGGCTGAAGGGGGGGGGGGGGGGAGGGGGGGGGTACAGTCTTTCTCTGTCCTTCCTTTAGTAGGCGTTGAAGGGGGGGGGGAGGGAAGGGGGGGAGGGGGGGGTACAGTCTTTTCTGTCTTCTTTAGTAGGGTGAAGGGGGAGGGAGGGAAGGGGGGGAGGGAGGGGGTACAGTCTTTCTCTGTCCTTCCTTTAGTAGGGGCTGAAGGGGGGGGGGGAGGGAGGGGTACAGTCTTTCTCTGTCCTTCCTTTAGTAGGGGTTAAAGGGGGAGGGGCGGGAAGGGGGGAGGGGGGGGGGTACAGTCTTTCTCTGTCCTTCCTTTAGTAGGCGTTGAAGGGGGAGGGGAAGGAGGGGGTACAGTCTTTCTCTGTCCTTCCTTTAGTAGGGGTTGAAGGGGGAGGGGAGGGAAGGGGGGGAGGGAGGGGGAAACAGCCCTTTCTCTGCCTTCCTTTAGTAGGGGCTGAAGGGGGGGGGGGGGGGAGGGAGGGGTACAGTCTTTCTTTTGTTTTTCCTTTAGTAGGCGTTGAAGGGGGAGGGGAGGGGGGGGGGGTACATTCATTCTCTCATGAGTCGTTCCTTCTCGTGACTGCGGTCCGGTAATTCCCTGGTAACCTGGCTCTTGTCTCAGTCCTGTGATTGATTGATTGATTGATTTAAAGCCTGAAAAGGTGAATGTGCCAGGCATCAGGTCATGTGGCACTATGGCAAAGCATATAAAGGGTCAGGGTTAAAGAATAATAGTGAAACAATAAGGGAAGGGGACAGAACGGAATGTTACAGCAGGATGGTTAGATCAGATGTAGGATGTGGATTTGTTGGAGGAAGGAGGTTACTTTGTCCAGGGAGAAGGAGGGGATTCCGGGAGAATGTCCGCCAGACAGGGAGGTCGGGAAAGAGGACAAATGAGGGAAGGAACTGGAACGGGCAGGAGTAAGATGGGGGCAGGATATTAGGACATGTTGGACAATGAGAGGAACTTGACAGGGTGTGCAGAGGGTTGGGGTCTCGGAGGAGGTATGGGTGGAGGGGCCCTCAGCCGCGCGGCCTGTGTTGTCAGTTGAAGCCACTTTTCTCCCCCGTCCGCCACACTGCTGTGGGCAAAGTCACGCACTGGCTGACTGAGATACCCACTCTTTCTTTTCACTTTTTACACTGTTTGCACTTAATGATATCATGGTGTGTGAAATTATACTTCTGACCCGATAATTCTACCTGTTTTAGTATCATCAGCAAACTTGTTGATATCATTGCTAATCCCCCTGTTTTAGTCGTTGATGCAAATATAAAATAGTAGTGGGACCCCAAATTACATAATTGTATATTCTGTAAGAGTAAACCCTACGAACCCACTAATCGCTTAACACTGATATCCTACGTTTTTACTACACGCTACATCACCCCCACCATCTATACTACTACCCAGTAAACACAATTACCAACCCCAGTGGTTGCAGTAGTTATCACACTTTTCTAACAAGGTCATTTCTTTGTTTAACAAATACATGCACGTTTGTTTGAAACATAGTTTTAGAAATAAACAAAATGCATAACTTACTGGTGGAAATGTGATGGAAGGGTAAGATTTTTGTTCGCTGTTTTCATTGCACCAAAATGCAACACAACATTCACCATAGAAGAACCACACAAGGACGACACTCCTGCCTTTATGTGGTTCCTCACGAGGTAATACTAAATGAAGAATGAGAGGAGTGAGGGATCGTTGGTAGAAAGGAGTGACCTGGTAAGCCTAGCAAACCCTAAAACATGATCCGGCCAATATAGTTTTAATTAAACCGACCCAAATTCACCACTTTGGACTCACCCATCTACCCACCTTTAACAACGAAGCCACTGTTGCCACCCATGAATGGTAGTGTGCTAGGTTGGTCTTGTAGTATCCATACTACCTACATGTGCCCCCCTAAGTAGCCAAAAACTTATACCCACAAACCCGTAGAGACCTACAAAATATTGATTTACAATGTTATGAGATCCGTTATATTCGCACATGAAAATTAAAAAGGGATAAGAAAACCCAATACTATGACACCTTAGAATGGACCGACGTTACTCCTAGGAATCTCAAATTTATGTTTACCATGGGATGATTACCTCTACTTGGCAGTAGAGCTGTGGCTCCCTTAGCCCACAGTAAAGATAGGGACGGGGACAGTTCACTGCTTCAATCCGCGCGGATCAGGCCCCTCCACCGATACTACCTCCCATGCCGGTACCCATTCACTGATGGGTGGAAAGGGGCCGGGTTTTAAGAAAGGACCACCCTCATCTTCGCTCCGCCGGGGATCGAACCCGGGACTTCTCCGGTTGTGAGCCGATGCGCGTGAGTACGAAAATGCGAAAAAATAAGATATGCTGTAAAAAGCAATGGGATGTGTTTTAAATAGGAAATACATAAACCAGTGTATCAAGTTAGGGTGAGACGCTAATTGGACGCCTTATAGGGACGCTAATGGATCGCTGTGGACTTAATGATCGCTAGTGACGGACCTAGTAAGACCCTACTTGGCCACCTTGTTCCATGTGTTGGGGATTACATCATAACAGTATTTGAATATCAAGAGTCAGTCAGTCCGCTCCATCAGCAAGGTGTCTCCAGCAGTGAAGGGAATCGGCATGGAGGAGATGAGTCTGCAGGGGAAAAGGTGAAGGTGTTGGTAGGCAGGGCGTCCAAGATCTGACCTGACCTGACCATGACTTTTTTTTTTTACCAATATCAGAAGGGTATTTGCACACACACACACAACACACACAGACACAACACAAGCACACAACACAGACACCACACACAGACACAGACACCAGACACACACCAGACCCAACACACCCCCACCACAAAACACTACAGACACACACACACAAAAGACCGACACAGAAAAAGACACGACACACACACACCAGACACAACAGACACAGACACACACAGCCCCCACACAGACACAAACACAAACACACCACACACAAACACAGACACCCACCACACACACACACACAATTGGGGGTGTGTGTGGTGTTTTGTGTTGTGTTTTGTGTGTGGTGTGTGTGGTCTGGTGTGTGTGTGTCTTGCTGTGGTGCTGTGCGTGGTGTGTGTGGTGTGGTCGTGCGTGTTGTGTCTGGTCGTGTGTGTCTGTGTCTTGTTGGTCTGGTCTGTGTCTGTGTTGTTTTGTGTGTCTGTGTGTCTGTTGTTGGGTCTTGTGTCTGTGTCGAGTCGGGTGGGTGTGTGTTTGTGTGGTTTGTGTGTGGGGTGTTTTTGTGTGTCTGTTTTTTTGGTCTGAAAAAGCATCCAAAAGGCAGAAAATGTTTTTCATGTGAAAAAATGTGCCTGAAAATATTTCGCAACATTTTAATTCTAAGGGGCTGTAAATATGTAAATTTTGGGGAAAAGCGCTTTTTTAAAGGATATAGAGGCAGGATTTTAGCACTAAATCCATAGTGGTTACATCCCTTAAAAATGAAAATATATGTAAGAAGAAATCCCCATGACATTTGTAATGTCCGACACGGGCTGGGCCCACCCAAGGGAAGATGAAAATGCAATTTTGGAAAGGTTACGGACCACAGACAAAAAGCAGAAACCCCTTGCCAAGCTAAAAAGCTTGATGCAAGTGCGATTCCTGCAGGGATCAGAGATCAACATACATATCAACCGGTGCATTGTAGCTAAAATTTGGGCACAAGCTGCCCAATTTAAATTTAAAACCGGGACATGAAGAAAGCAAGGGCTGGAAATTTGGTAGATGGTAGCTATGTACCTCTATGGTTGAAGGGGAACGCTCCCAACAATCTTGTTCAGATAAGAATAATGATTTGGACGAGGAAAAATCAGATGAAACATGGAAATCTCATCATCGGTGAGGAAGATGGTGAAAACTTTGACGGGTGATTGAAATAATTTAGAAGTTTAAAACTTTTTAAATCCATAAATTGATTCAACAGAATAACAATTTTTTTCCAAAGAGTTTCAATAGGGTGGACATTCTATTGCTTTCCAATATTGGTACAGGGGTGCATTCTTCACCCAAAAAATCGGCAAATAATAAACCCTGTACAAATATGTCCATCACCCGGCAAAAAAACACTAAAAACCCTTCAGGCTAATAGGCTATATAGGATATAAATCGCTATAAACTTCGTTCAAAACTTAAAAACTGTGTTATAAAACCGTTATACTTTTATTATAGCCTTTTCCGTAATAGTATCGTGATCCTCATTTTTTGCACTGAAAGGCATTCAATAGATATATTATGAAACAAAAACGCTAAAGCACTGAACGCAGAACTGAGCCCCCGGGGGGGGCCTTTAAACCCCACCCCCCGTCAAAAAACGCCCCACAGGCGGGACTGGGGGGAGGCAACTGTAATATTTGATGTGCGCTCTACCATAAAAAACGGGGACAGAGGGTGCAGATAATTCATTTCTAAATAGATCAGCTTACGAAATTTGCCCAAAAATGCGCGATAGCGTTTTGATCTATTTTAGGCGAATATTTCTCTGCCTGGGAGGGTTAATGACGACGCGTTTCGCTCTTAGAATGCGAGGGGGTTAAAAGTACCCTTGGGAGATTATTGGGGGTATAGTATCAAACCCCGTAAAGGTATATCATACCTCTTCCCTATCCTTCCTCCTTCCTTGTCCCACCTTCTTCCCTCCTTCCCCTCTCCCCCCTTCCCCTCCCCCCCCTTCCCGCCTTCCCCCCTCCCCCCCTCGTCCTCCTTTCCCCCTTTTTCCCCCTCCCCCCAACCCCGCCTTCTTCCCCCGTCATCGTATTTATACAATAATTCATATATCAGTTTCCCGCAGGGCACCGCGCCCGCACGGAGGCCCCTCTTACTAGTAAGGAAGGATTAATTCAAACTTGTCGAATTATGGAAAGTTTTAAAAAATTTGAATGGCCTGAAACGGGAAAAAATTATCCGAGGATTAAATTATAGGGTGTGATTAGAGGGGGGTTTTTACGCATGCTAATATATTATATAAAAATATATTTTAAATATATTATATATATTAAATTATATTATAATATATATTTATATTATATATATAAACACAAACCCGTTTTCCCCGGATAATAGGGGGAGCATGGCCCCGGGAACCGAAAAAAGCCCCGGGAATCGCAACAGTCCGGGAATTACCTCAAAAAAAAAAAAAAAAAAAAAAAAAAAAAAAAAAAAGGCCGATGCCTTTACCCACCCCGGTGTTTATCTACTCTAGATTTATGCCCGGGAACCCCGCCAATATAATACCCCGCCCGGATTTTTACGTCCGGAGCATGCTGCCCCCCTGGGGGGAGGCAGCAGAAAGGGCAATGTCTAAGAGATTTCCCTGCACCGGGGGCAGTGGGGCGGGGGAATACGGAGGTGTGCAGGTAAACCCGTGAGTGCGTGTGCCCAAATGAAACAATCGCCCGCTGAGCATGTGCCCACCTGGGGGGAGGCGCGGACACTGCCCAGGGGGACAGGAGACGCCGGACCGGAAATTTTGTCAATTTTACGACCAGCACCAGGATTAAACGAAAAAAAAAAAAAAAAAAAAAAAAAAAAAAAAAAATTTTGGACTGACATGTTCCCGGCCCTCGGATTTTCCCGGCAAATCCATTTTCCGGGAAAATGGAGGCCCGGGGAAATCGAGGTTGTGTTTGTATATATAATATATATAATTATATTTTTTATACACACAAACTAGTTCCCCGGATAATAGGGGGAGCATGGCCCGGGAACCGCAAAAAGTCCGGGAATCGAAAACAGCCCCGAGGGCATTACCCCCCCCGATGTTATCCTACTTATTTTATTACTGCCCGGCAACCGCCAATATCAAAACCCCCCCCGCCGCGGACTTTTACGTCCGCTGAGCATGCTCCACTTGGCGGGGGCAGAGAAAGTGTTAAAATAGCTCAAGAGCGCCCCGCACCAGGGGCAGTGGGGGCGGGGGCTGACGGAAGCGGGAGGTGAACGTAGTGTCGTGTGCCCAAAAAAAACAAACGACCGCTGAGCTGCTGCCACGGGCAGGATGAGCGGACACGACCGGGGGTGCAGGAGATGCTCAGACGCGGACAACTTTGAAATTTGAAAAAAGACCAGGATTTCAAGTAAAACATTTTAAAAAAATTTTAAAAAAAAAAAAAAGGACGGGGTCTGACATTCCCCGGACCTGGTTTTTGTCCGGAAACCCGATACCGGGGAATGGGTTTGTATAATAATATATATATATATATATATATATATATATATAATATATATATATATATTTATATATAATATATAAAATTATATATATATAAAATATATATATAAAAATTATTATATATATATATATATATATATCAGTTAGGTAGTGTATTAAAACTAATTTTGTAAAAACACTAAAAAACGTCATGTGTAACCTTTACACGGTGAAATTTTTTGCTGTTGCCCTTGACATATCAAAAGCTTGATAGATCTGGCACAAATTTTTAAAATTTCCAAATTTCCCCCTCATTGGGTTTTCCCCTTCTCTCTGTACATTCATCTTAATTTTCCCTTTAAAAACCGTTTATTGAGTATGTAGACGGCATTGTTTTCCCCTCCTAAATTTCAATAGTGGTGCTCCAGGGTTTTCCCTATCCCCCAACTTTTCTATTTTTCATTAATGATTCAAAGGGATAACTTATGCCTTTTCTTTCCCTACGCTGATAACTCTACCCGGCTTTGTTGGTCGTTCTTAGACTTTAATCGCATAAAATTTTTAGCAATTTTCCCCGAGCCTTTTTTCCCCCGCCTTCCCTGCGCCCGTCCACCGGGCCCTGGCCCCGGGGTAGGGGGTTGTCCCCAAACCCACAGGCTCAAGGGCTAATGTCACGGAGAGAGCACTGAGGCCATGCCGTTTAGTTATGCCATGGAGCAACAGGGCCCCCAAGAGGGCCTTTTCCCCCCCCCCCACAAAAGTTTTTCCTTTGAAAGAGATGAATACACAACAGTCGTCATGAACAATTTCCAGGTTGTAGCGGTTGGCTGCGTCACTGCCCGTGCACACCTACCTTGCTTTTGGCACTATGCTTCACGTAATCCCTTGGACAAGCTAAAAAAAACTTTTGTTCAGCAGCAGAAAAAAGAAATACGGCCTGAAAAGGGAATCACAGTAGTGGAAAAATTCCCACCAGGGGCTAGCGAGGGATTGGCGGCCTTACAGATCCCGGGGCCCCCAAAAAAAAAATTCGGTCGTGCCCTGAGACCCCCTGCGAACACTGCAGACAAGCCCTTACAAAAAACACCCAATTTTCATACAAGGGCGGGCATGGGGCCGTCCAAATAGGTCATATTTTGGGGTTATAATTCACACTAAATGCCATGAAACTATACATAAATTATAGTTGATTTTGTAAGCAAATGGCTTGCCACTATATAGTCGCAAATTTTGTATTATAAAAGGGCGCATATTGGGGGGCACACATGTACGAGCATTAACACATTTCACCCAGCTAAAGTTTCCATAAAAAGCTGTGGCATTGCAATCTTCATGTTATAATAAAGATGCTCAGGTTATAAAAGCATGGAGTGAAACAAAGGAGTGGTGTGGTACTTTAAGAAGGTTATAGAAGATGGAGTGAAGAAAAGGGGGGTGTGGTACTACAAAAAGGTTTAAAAAAAAGGGGTAATGATTAAGGTACACTACCCTCAATAACACTAGAGTCGCCCTGCACTAATGTGCCTGCCATATATTACACTTTTTAGCACATTAAGACTTGTATGTGATGAAAAAGGGTAAATAAAAAACTACTGTGTTTCCCTTTCAGTGGAATCAAGCTGTAAATCTTGGGGGCTACGGGGGGGGCGCGTCCCCTCGCCAAACCCCTACCCCGCCATCGCGGGGTTCACTACGCGCAAGTCCCATGCGGCTCCTTTTCCCCTTTACCAAGCAGTCCCGACAAGAAACATCAATTTCCCCCAGCCACGAGCCTTGTGGGCGACTCTTGGCCTCCCCCACGCGGATTGTCTCTTACAGATAAAACCCCGATGCGAAGGACGGCTCAGGGTAGCGGGGGCCCCTGCCCATATAGCCGAAGTTGGCGTTGAGGGGACTATGCAGGAAAAGGGCCGCATAGACATTCAGTCCACTTTGCAATCGCTAAATTTGCCGTAATACCCCAGCGTACCCCCATATTCTGCGAAAAAACCTTTTTCCCCAAAGGCTTTGATTCGTCTTTAAAGTCACTATTTAGTGCCATGTTCACAACCATCAAAAAGACAGGATACAAGCGCTTGAAGATCCGGATCTTTGTCCCCATGCACAAGTACCGACAACGCCAAATACCCCCGCTAGCGGCCTGCCCCCGTGGGTACCCAAATTTCCGCCGTAAGACTTTTGACGTGCCCGCCGTCATTATGGACTGCGCTACCAAGGTATGTAAAATTTTCCAAGATCTCAATGTCCTCGCCGCACGCATAACAGACTGTACTGTTCACTGTAAGTCTCCAAACACCTGGACCTTGGTCTTGAGCCAGGAGACCTAAAGTCCCAAAGGCTTTCCCCTCCTCGTGCAGCGCCTTGAGAGCCATCACCAGGACCCCCAGCGACTGGCAAAGATTACGCACACCCGGCAAAAACAAGATCAGTGTTTCTTGGTTTTGCCGAGGGATCCCCACAATCATTTTGATCTACAACCGCCAAATCCCCAGTCCATACAAGCGTGAAAAGTGATGGGGCAAGCCGCCCCCTTGCCTCACTCCTGTATTAAAGGAAGAAGCGGGATACACCTCCCCCACCTTCACAGCATCTCATCCCAGAATCCCGCCCGGTTTATCAAACCAATAGTCCTTGCAGGAATCCCGGGGTCGCAAAGATCCCAAAGTGTCACGATGCACTGAGTCAAAGCCTTCTTGAATCAACAAGGTTGCAAGCATCCCCTGACGAAATCATCGGCGTTCCCCCGGACACGAAGCGCTAGGATCGTCCGTTTTTGATTCCCAAAAGTGAACCCCACTGCTAGGTCTCTGATGCTTCAGCAGGACTGTGGATCCTTTCAGAAATAGTGGGCAAGCACCTTGCCGGGGCACGTAGAGGTAATACCGCGGAAATTTGTTACAGTCCTGACGGCCCCCCTTTCCCTTTTTCCAGATGGGACGACCACCCCCCTTTTCCAGTCGGGAGGAATGGTACCTGTTTTCCCACACGGCATCAGGACAGCAGGAAAACCCGGGATCAGGGGCCCTCACCCCCAGCTTTGGGGGAAGTCGCATGATTAAAAACACCAGCTGTTTTTCCACCCCTAAAATTTAGCTTACAGCCTCTCAAACTTCTAAAGAGAGGTCGGTTTCGTAAAGGGAGGATCGGCATCCACTGCCTAAATCCAGTGGTGTGAAGCGCTCATTGGAGGGTCCCCCGTGAAAACTCCCCAAAGTACCACCCCCAACGAGACTCTGCCCATCCATGTCCGACACGAGGAGTCCTTGCGCCGAAAGAAACCCCCCCGAGATGGAGATTGGGAACGGAGCTTCTGCAGGGCTCAGTAGGGGGGTCGGTCATTGGGTTTTCAAATGCCCCGAATCCTCGCGGACTACTACAAAACCTCTCCTTGTTCCCCCCCAGGGGGTTTCTAGTCCGGCGGATAAGAGCCTTGGGGTGGGCCTGGTTCCCAGCCACCTGGCAGACGACTCCCCGATTTTTTTTCCCGAGTCTCCCTCGAACAAATCCACGCCTTGACCTCGGGGGCTCCCCCCAAAGCACTCCTTTGGGAGCTGTAGAGTTTCACGTTTGAAGGATCCCACATTTTACGGGTCCTCGAGGGGGACCCAGCACATCAAAAAACCCTCTGAGACGCCACCGCATACTCATGGCCATGAAGTCCTTCAGTTTCTCAAGATGAAACAAGTATGGTTTTCCCCTTTTAGATTCTTCTGGACTTTACATGAAGCTTAAGTGTAGCAACAACAAAACTGGATCTGTTCCAAAGAACTCAGCACTCCCGGGAAAACCCCCGCAGGGCTGGAGGACCTCCCAAAGGACTAACGAGGAAGTGGTCGTTCCTTTGCTACCCCTCCAGCATTTCTATACCATGTCCCGGGTGCGCTTGGTTTTGGGTACCAAGAACCTGCAAATTTTCAAAATTCTGGACCTTTCAAAAATTTAGAAGCGAGAACTGTTTGGTGTTTCTGGTACCCGGGGCATGGGGGCCCAAAACCCTAACTCGTAGCCATCCTCACAGTGCCCGTAGTAGCATTTAAGAACTCATTGCACAAGTCGTTGGTGCTATAATTTGTAATATATGGGACCTGGCGCCCTTTGTGCAGTGGCGCCTGTAGTGTTTTGGGGTAAAAGATAAGGTAGGCCCCCCATAGATTGAACCTCAACCGAATCCTTTCTTGTTAACTTTAAAACCTTTTAAGCGTGATTAAAATGTAAAGAGTCAATCAGCACTCAACCCCCCGCCACGCCCCCCCTTTCCCCGCTTGTACGATGTCCCGCGGTAAACCAACAAAGTAGTCTTGTCCCCCCCACCCCGGGGCCACCGCTTAGCCGAGCCAAACCTTCGGAAGCTCAGGGGGTGGGACCCCCCCTACGCCTTCCCCTCAGCACCCCCCCGCGGCCCCCCCAGCACCGCGGGGGCGCCCCTTTTCCTAAAGGAACCCCAAAAAAAAAAAATGATGATTATCGTGTTTGGAACCCCAAAATATCGGCGATAACCCATGAATCGATAACACGGGAAAAAAATTTTTCGGATAACCCATAACCCCAAAAACTTATCGCATATAAATTATCACGATAATATGTGCGATAATGCCCACCCCATAAGGGGCAGAGGGGGGACACCAAAAAACCTTTTTGGAGAGGTGAAAAAAAAGGAATATCAGATGGGCAACCACAGAGTAACAGAAGTGCATTTTTTTTTTTTGAAGGAATCGCGATATAAATTTCACGATAAATGTCGCGATAATGCCCCCTATAAGACAGAGGAACACCAAAAGACCTTTTGGAGGGTGAAAAAGAGAAAATCAGATGGAAAACACACAGAGTTAACAGAAGTGCATTTTTTTTTAAGTACATCCATTTTGAAACATTTTTTTTAAGGCATTTTTTAAATTAATTTTTTTTTGAAGATTTTTTTTCGAAGTGCATTTTTTTTAAAGTGCATTTTTTTTGAAGGGCATTTTTTCAGAGGGCATTTTTTTCAATATACATTTTTTTTGAAGTGAATTTTTTTAAGGCATTTTTTCGAAGTGCATTTTTTCGAAGGCATTTTTTTTTAAAGGAAATTTTTCGAAATGCATTTTTCGAAGTGCATTTTTTTCGAAAATGCAGGTTTTTCAGGATTTTTCGAATGCATTTTTTCGAAGTGCAATTTTTTTTGCAGTGCATATTTTTCAAAAACAAATATTTTGAAGAATTTTTTTTCGAATTGATTTTTTCGAAGTACTGATAAAAAAACAAAATAATAAAGAGTTGAACCCCAATCAGATTTGTCTTACTTTTATTTTAATTTAATGTTTTGAAAGTTTTCCCAAGCAAATTACCCGGGGCCTTTTTGGGAAAACCCCGTGTCCCAAATTTATATTCATTTTACCATAAAAAAATTGAAAATATTTCCCTTAAAAAAATTTAAAGATCTCTTGCTGGGCCAAGCCCCAATGTTTCAAGATCCTAAAAACGCCCCCGTAGTACAGCATATGCAAATGAGTCCTGTCAAGAAGTCGGCCCCGGAAACACATAAAAAATTTTTGCTTGGGAAAACATTTCACAAGTGCAAAAAAGTGCATAAAAGTTATGTTGAGATGATCAAAACTAACCAAAGAAACAAAGGCAAACACCCAAAGGTACAAATAGATGTTAAAAGCCCATGGTAAAAATCGACCTCCGGGTAAGTTATAAGCCTCCCTCTTTTCTGCGTCACCTACTCTCTCTTCCCCATATAAAAAACCCGAGCAACTTTGTTCTTATGGAAAGTAAAAACCCATTGCATTAGACCAAAGTACCTATATAAAAAATAAAAAATAAAAAATATAAATTCTCCCAACAAATTCTTGGGGTTTTAAAAAAAAATGACAAGAAACACACGGAAAAAGATAGGAAATAAAAGCTGCTTGAGTTAAAATATGAAGTCAAAAACAGATCTTAAGAACAGGTTACCTTGATCAATACAAGGCTGCAAGTTGTCATCCTCCACATGTGTGGAGCAGCAGGTAACGGGGAGCCACTGCCCCTGGGGCATGGGAATCTTTAAATACCTTGTAACTGTTTAGGAATAGATGAAAGATAGGGGAACAAAACATAAGAACATAAAAAATAAGGAAGCCAAGAGGCCGCAGACCCACACGTGGTAGTTCCTGTTACTTAACACTACCAATCCCCCTTTCCCCCCATCCAGAATTTATCTAGCCCCCTTTAAAACTCCCCAAGATCCGCACTAACTACCTGAGACGGTCCATTTCATACTTTACAAGGTATCAGGGAAATATGCAACTAAAATTTGGGTCACCCCTTTTTTTTATTTTTCTCTACGTCTTTTTTATAGGGCTGGAACTAAGCGGGGTTTGTGTTACCCTTTTGTCGGTGCCCCTTTGGCCTTTCCCTTTTTCATGGAAAAAAAAAAAAAAAAAAAAAAAAATACAAACCCAAAAAGACAAAAATAATGAAAAAATTGATGGGTCCAATTAGACTAGGAACTCGCATACACTCCACCCTGCCAACCAGCTTGATTTAAATTCAATTAGACTAGAGAACTCTCATAACTCCCTTTCCAAAACAGCTTGATTTAATATTAAATTAGACTAGAAAACTCTGCACTACACTCCACCTTGCCAAGCCGCTTTTATCTTAATATTACAATTAGACTAGAGCTCTGCACTACACTCCACCCTTGCCAAGCCAGCTTGATCTTTAAAATTTTCAATTAGAAATAAAACCTGCACTACATCCACCATTGCCAAGACAGCTTGATCAAAATTACAATTAGATAGAACTTGCAATACACTCCACCATTGCCCCAAAACAGCTTTATCTTAAATTACAATTTGACTAAGAACTTGCACTACAATCCACCCTTGCAAGTCAGCTTGGTCTTAAAGTATTCTTTTGCAGATGAAACCAAGTTGTTTGGGAGAGAAACAAAATCTGAGAATTATATAACATGTAAATAAAAATAATAAGTTTGTGACGGAACAAATAGATATAAAACGCAAGGGTTTTTAGGGAAAAAAACTAGATCAAACATTTTTTAGAAAACATGTTGCGGACCGAGCTCATAATATGTTATAATGTTTAAAGGACATCAATGTGGAGTAAAAGTAAAACCATTCAAGCTTTTGGGAATGAGGCAATTCAGGTGTCAGGGTGATTCAAAGGGTTTCCAAACCCGCTGTTACTACTTAAATATTCTTCTATTTGATTAATTACGGGGAACCATTCTCACTTTTTCTATCCCCCAGATCAGTGGCGAGCTAGGTATTTCAATTGGGGGGGGGGGGGGGGGGGGGGGACAGGTGTATGGGAGGGAGTACTATGGCAAGCGAAGTCAGGGGCATTTGATGCCAATAAAGGGTATTGGGAAACGAAGTCTCAGGTCCAAAACGTTACAGCGCCCTGGCCCTTGGGGGGGGGGGGCGGGTGGGGGGGTTCGGATTTCATGGGAGGGATCACGTACCTCGTCGATATATAGGTACCCCGTGGTACGTATTTGTATAGCGATCTGACGTTTTATAAGGTAGAAAGATAACGAGGCAACACCCCCTTACTTTGCAGGGGGACTAAAAAAATTTAAAACAGCCTCAAACACACGTAAGCCCCATTCACTCCCTCCCTCCCTCTCCCCCCACAATAGCGCCGTCAGGAAATTTTGATTGGGTGGCCAAGTTGGGCACAGATCTAGTGTGGGGTGACCATTGCAATTGCTAGCCCTTAAAAAGAAATGGTTTTTAATTTTTATTGATCGCTGAATCAGATTGGGGTGGTCAAAGAGATACAAGGCCCCCCTAGATCCGCCCTGCCCTCTTTGCCCCCTCACTTCCTCTCCCTCCCTTTCTCTCCCCGTTCTACTTACCTTACCGGCAAAATATTGAAAACAACAAAAGAAAGCGTTGTTTGTCAAAAATTACCCCCTGCCTCCCTTTCCCGTGCCTGCACACGGTCCGCCCCCCTCACCCCGGGCCCCTCTCGACTGTCGTCGTCCCGGACTCCCGGTGGTCTGACCCATACCCAAGGAAATCCGAAAAAAAAAACCCTTTTCCTTTTTTTCCCTTTTTCCCCGCCCCTTTCCTGTTGACCTTTTGACAATAATTTTTGAATGTAACCCCTATCTAAGTTTTTAAAAAGTTAGTAAATGTGAATTAGTAATAGGGTTGGGATAGTTTGCAATATTTTTTTTTTAAATTTAATTTTATAGGGGGTTCGTTATGCTTTTGAACTCTTTAAAGGTCGCAGGGATTGTGGGTAAAATCTTTTCTTTTTTTTTTGCTCCCAGTTTTTGGGTTGTGCAAAGACTGGATTTCTTAGTTAGCAGTGGCGTGCTAGGTATCTATCAATGGGGGGGACACCTGGGGGGGGGGGTATAGGCAAGCGGGGAGCATAGAAAAGGGGAGGATAAGAGCATTTCTAAGATCAGATCAGTGGGGGGTAATGGAGCATTATACAAATACGGCAGCCATGGCCCGTGGGTGGGGGGGGGGCAAACCGTTTCTAGGGGGGGGCATGTGCCACTCCATGCCCCTTTGACGTCGAATACATCGGAAACACAAGGGGGGGGCAGAACCTCTAACACAGGGCCACTATTTTTTTTGTTTTTGTTTAGAGGGTAATTCCCCAGAGCCATAGTGATTACCGCTGCAGCTAGTGTTGGCCCAAGCCACCACCCCGGGGGGGGGATCAAAAAAACCCCCGGTAAACCCCCGGGACCCCTTCACTGCTGGGGTGGACAGAGGGTCGGGTTTTAAGAAAGACCACCCACATCTTCGCTCCCCCCAGGGATCGAACCCGGGACTTTCGGTTGTGAGCCGAGCGGTAAAAACTACCTATGGAGTGGAATAAAAAAAAATCCGCCTACGCCCCCCGGGCGATAGCCAAAAATCAGCACACAGCCCTCAGTAACCTTCAGAGCTTACCATCCCAACCCCTGGAGGTCATCACTAGGCGCCTACAAGGCATGGCGCACCAAGCACACACACCGCCAAAAACACATACAAAAAAAAAGCTTGAATTTTTGAAAAGGGGAAAACGTATCATGGCGAGATAGATGAAGGGGGAAGGCCCGCGAAAAGCGCAACCACAGAATGTTTGTCAGGGGAGAAGGGATCCAATTTTCTATCTCCAGACCTCTGAACGAGCCTTGAATTTCTTTTTGTGAATCATGTAGAAAAAAAACCATTTTTAGAAAAAACGAGAGGAAATAGATCCTTCTTACAGTGGTTACAGATGAGAATTGGCAAAGGAGGTGATCAATGTCCAGAAGCATTGTGGGGGGACTTTTGACAGAAAAACGGCATGAGGGGGCGGTGGGGTCGGCAATGGGGAGGCGGTAGCGGATGGTTAGCGTCTCCGATGGGGTTTTCGGTGACCCCAGTTTTGATCCCCGAAGAAAAAAAAAAAACCTTTTTTCACCGTCGAGTGGCCCAAAAAACACCCACATGCCCTGTCCATCAACTCTGCCTTTTATTTTGAGTGATCGGAGGACACCGGGGGGGGGGCAGAGCCTTAAAACACAGGGGCACTATAAGAATCCGCCGCCCCCTCGGGCGAGGACCCAACCCCTACAGTCCTAAGGAACCTCCAGACCTGCCCTCCGAGCCCTGGGGGCACCCCCGCTTACAGGCGCTAAGGGACAAATGAAAAAAAAAAAAAAAAAAAATAGATAAAATTGCTGGGGGTTTACGTGCTGATGCTGTCTTTTTTACGAATCGTCTCCCGGGAAATTTCGACGTCAAAAGGATAAACCTGTAAGGGCAAAAGGGGACGGCAAAAACAGGTTGAAACCCCCAACCCGTTTGAAACAGAAATGGCGGTGAAACCCTGGGACGGTCCACCACCACCACCACCCCCTTCCGGGGCAGGCACGGTGACGTGGCTCAACAACACGAGGGGTTTCCTTTTACACTGCCGAGATTGATAAGAAAAAGGAAAAAAAACTCCCCATATGATTTTTTAATCTTTAAAGGGTAATGGAAAGGATGAATTAGAGAAAACAAAAAAAAGTGAGTGTAGCACTAAGAATTTTTAGCCTCCTGCAGTAAGGTGACGGACATGACCCCAGCCCGTAAATTATTACATTATAGACTTTGTTTTTCCCACAAGGCATGCTTTTGGATAGATGTCCCCCGGGGCGGGGACTCTTTTTCTTTTGCCACTATTTCTTTTACCCAAACCCCTTGGGTATTTTTTGCCCATGTATAAGGTGTCATGTTTATATAAAAAAAGAATAAAAAAAAGAGAGGGGAAAGAGAGAGGGTAGAGAGAGAGAGAAGAGGGGGAGGAAGGAGAAGAGAGAGAGAGGGGGAGGGGAGGGGAGAGAGAGAGAGAGGAGAGAGAGAGAGAGTGAGAATGAGAGAGAGAAAAGAGAAGAGAGAGAGAGAGAGAGAGGGGAGAAGAGAGAGAGAGAGGGAGAGAGGAGGGAGAGGAGAGAGAGAGAGAGGGGGAAAAAAAAAAAGAGAGAAGAGAGGCGAAAGGGAAAACAAAAAAGAGTAGAAAAAACAAAAAAAACCCTAAATGGCAAATAAATTTTTCTTCTAATTCCCCCGCAAGAAAACGCAAATTTTGCCCTCATGGAAGGCTCAATAACGAGGAAAAGACTCAAAAAAGGTGATAGATAATAGTATATAGTTTTAAGGGGCCGCAACTGCGGGGATTTACGCTTCTTTCTAAAAACACGAAAAAAAAATTTAAAAAATAAAAAAAAAAAAACAAAATAAAAAAAAAAGGGGAAAAAAAAAAAGGGAAAATAAAAAATTAAATTTTAAAAATTTTAATAAAAAATTTCCCCAAAAAAAAAAGGGCAA